>OY754978.1:7460298-7805298 GCA_963576475.1 Molanna angustata | reverse complement strand
TATTTTGTCCAAAATAAATTTAAAAATCCTCAATAATGCGATAGTGTGATTTAATCAATTAGGTAGCTTCAAATTTGAGATAGGAAAAAGATTAATAATACAAACATGGAATATTTTTATTATTGCATATGCGCAAACATTGGATTTTTTTCCCTGTCGGGAGTCAAAGATATTTTTTAACAGATTTTTAATTATCTCAATAGAGACGAAGTTGGAATATTTATTGTAGGAGAACCGGGAAATCAAGGCACCTACAGGGCTTACGTAAACCAGCCGATGACAGGTCGTAAGCCCTGTAGGTGCCTTGATTTCCCGGTTCTCCTACAATAAATATTCCAACTTCGTCTCTATTGAGATAATTAAAAATCTGTTAATAATACAAACATGATTTAGAAACCCGTTTAAATTTCTTTTTCTTAAAAAAAAGTTTCTATCTACTTACTTAAAGATAGTACCTTATATGTGTTTGTAATCATGAAATGTAATCAATTGTATGTACCTAATACGTCCACGAAAAAACTTTTACGATCACATAAATTAGGGATACGGCGTGATATGTATTGATGTTTAACTACATAGGTTCTTTTTCAAATTTCCTACATTTTTGTCACAACAAATTTTGAAAAAAAAATTGACTTTACATGTTGTGTATAAAAAATTCTCATACTCGTAGTATGAATTCACTTAATAAACTTGTTTTTACTTTATACTTTTAGACCGTACATATATATAAAGAGCATTACAAAAATCAGTACGAAACACTTCATTCCTAAGCAGAAAAAAATATTTTTATAATAATTTTAATATTCGCGATTAAGTGGGCTCGCACCCAAGTGTCCGTCGCGACCAAATGGACTCGCGTCCAAGTGGGCTCGCACCCAAGTGTCCGTCGCACCCAAATGTCCCGCAGCCAAGTGTCCGCCGCGGCCAAGTGTCTCGCAGCCAAGTGTCCCGCACCCAAGTGTCCCGCACCCAAGTGGCCGCAGCCAAGTGTCCCATTCCGGTATTGAATATATGCTTGAGCAGTTGAAAATTTTGACAGTGAAACAACAAATAATTCTGAATGTGCTAATTTTTATTTACAAATTAAAAAATAGACTTTTACCACCTTATTTACAAAAAAATATTATGTACAATTTTGAAGTTCACGCATACCCGACGAGAAGTAGGCGGGACTTTAGACTGCCTCAGACAAACCTGGCAGGTACACAAAATAGTGTGTACTACAAAGGCTTACAACTTTATAATGATTTGCCTGAATCTGTAAAGGAGGCGTCTAGTCTTGCCTCTTTTCGTCGCTTAGGTGCTGAATACATAAAACAAAAGTTTTTTTAAAAATCGTGTGTTTCTATTGTTTATATATTATGTTCTAAGACTATAATATCTGTTTTGCTTGTTTTGATACTAGGTATATTGTTATTATCATTTTTTTTTCATGTTCTTTGATGTCTTCTATTGTGGTAGTGTGTTTTCATTTTATTTTACTTTGTGTTTTATTGTTATTGATAGATACGTGTCTTTTTTGTGTGTTCATTTAGTCATCCGATGTTGATTTGTTTATTTTTATTGTTTGTTTTTATTTTCGTTTGTACTAGATGTAAGAAATTGTATTTTTTTTACATCTAAATAAAATATATACAATACAATTCAAAAACACAATGGATTCGGCTCTGGTAAAGTTTAATCTTGATGTTGTGTAGTGTGTTAATTCAGTTTCAGTGTTATTTTACCGGTTGAATAGTTTGGTTGTACGTTTATTATCCATGTATTTTTACGTTATAGTCGCAATATCGTGCTTTTTATACATGATGGCAAAAAAACATTCAAATAATTCCAGCGAAAGCAGGTAAAAATCGTTATGTGAAGCAAGTATTTGTTTGAATATTACAATGTTTCAATGTTATTTACGTATTGTCATCTTTGGCTCGATTATTATCATTGACCTTGACTTTTGTTAGATAGAAAATTAAATATGCAATTAAGGTAGGAATTTTATAGGTTTACAGATTCTTATTAATATCCATATAAATCATCATAACGTAAGATTAATAAAATGTTGAAATATCTAATTATGTTGTTGAGTCCTACGCGTCGATATCAAGAGAAAATTTTATGCTTTTCACGGGAAAGCTTGTACAAATTGTTTTTTATTATATGTAAACATACTCCTTACGCGTAGGGTAGGTTTGTTTATGATTATTGATTCGCATGAGCAAGTTGCATAGTTACAACGTTCTTTCTACACTTTTGATTTTGAAGATTTGAGTGTTTTAGATCTCATGCATTTTCCTAGGTTATTTATTTGTTATTATGAAAGAATGAAGTATACATTTTAATAACATATAATGATATACATTTTCATCTTAATTCCTCTAAGAGAAATTAATATAATATTGATAAAAAAATATAAATTAGTTTAAAAATCATATGAGAGATAAGAAAAAACAACAAACATTTCCTTACACAAACATTTATATAACAAACATTTCCTTGCACCCTAAGCAAGTGGGCAAATTCATTGCTAAATGGCAATTTCTTCCAAAATAATCAGTCTCATCTATTAAAAAACCAAAAAAATAATTAATTAGATTTTAAAATTTTATTTGGTTCCCCAATAAGAATAATGTTCTTATGGTTTTTATATAGGTAGATTTGCTTTCCTTTTTTTGTCCACAATATTCTGCTGTGTATCACTTTGTTTACAATTAAGTTGTATGCATAATTTAAATTTTCAGTGAGACTCTTCCAAAATGGTGCAACTGGTCAAAATACTCTCCAACACTATTGCGATCAGTGGAAAAAGATATATTTTCTTGTAAGTACATACATATTATATTATTATAAATTGAAATTATTGTGTTGCGCAACAAACAGGTACTGTGTACTATTGTATTTACTAGTGTGGTTGACTGGTAGAAATTGCCTACGGGCAATATGTCCGCCATATTATGTGATTTGTTTTGCATAATAAAAAAAAATATTATTATTATTATGTCAAATATTAATTTAAGAAGCACCCAATAACAAGTTGTCACATTATGGAGGTTTACGATATTAATCGTCTCACAGATCCTGAAAAAAACAATTACAGACTGTTTCTCTGCCGGGGATCGAACCCAGGACTTTGGATCAGCAGTCAGATACCTAACCAACTGAGCCAAGAAGTATTTTTTAAAATAACAAGAATAGTAATAAAAATATTATAATATTAAAAAACTCAGCTGGTAGATTTTCATATCCTCTTTTGATTGAAGTAAAAATCTACTTCAAAGGCTTTGTAGTTTTTTTAGTTACTTGCAATATAAAAATAAAAAAGGGTTTTACTAAAACAATTTTACAAGAACAGAATAAAATTTGAATTTTACAAATTCAAATTTCAAAAAATTCGTGCAATAGAATAAAGATGTAAATACAAACTGTTCTTTGTTTCAAAGACATATCTTTTGAGGGTACTGAGGAAATTATTTTCAAAATATACAATATAGCCTACTATAGCCTTAATCAAAAAAACAGTCCTTCATTGTTTTTACTCAGTGTCAAAAAACTTCATGTTTATTATTTATTTGTAAAATATTTATTTATCTTTCTGTACATAATATAAACAAATATATTGCACACTGGCAGGGCTTATTGCCATCAGGCAATTTCTTCCAACCAACCAGATTACAAAGTATATTTGAAAATTGTGTAAAAATCTATTGTTTTTTTAGTTTGCCTTTAAATATTTGTATGGATTGAGATGACGTAACTTCATCACTTAGGCCATTCCATAGTATAGCTGATTGTACTTGAAAAAAAGAGCTGAAAACTTCTGTATTGTGAATGGGGATTTATATTGTGGTACGTTCAGCAGATCGAAGGTGTAGGCCATGATTTGACAAGAAAATGACTTTATTTTTCAAATATTGTGGTTAATACGGGTTATAAATAATCTTATAAAGTAATGACAGTATGTGAATGTTACGACGATCTCGTATCTTTGGTATATTGTGTATAATATATATAAATAATCTTATAAAGTAATGACAGTATGTGAATGTTACGACGATCTCGTATCTTTGGTATATTGTGTATAATATATATAAATAATCTTATAAAGTAATGACAGTATGTGAATGTTACGACGATCTCGTATCTTTGGTATATTGTGTATAATATATATAAATAATCTTATAAAGTAATGACAGTATGTGAATGTTACGACGATCTCGTATCTTTGGTATATTGTGTATAATATATATAAATAATCTTATAAAGTAATGACAGTATGTGAATGTTACGACGATCTCGTATCTTTGGTATATTGTGTATAATATATATAAATAATCTTATAAAGTAATGACAGTATGTGAATGTTACGACGATCTCGTATCTTTGGTATATTGTGTATAATATATATAAATAATCTTATAAAGTAATGACAGTATGTGAATGTTACGACGATCTCGTATCTTTGGTATATTGTGTATAATATATATAAATAATCTTATAAAGTAATGACAGTATGTGAATGTTACGACGATCTCGTATCTTTGGTATATTGTGTATAATATATATAAATAATCTTATAAAGTAATGACAGTATGTGAATGTTACGACGATCTCGTATCTTTGGTATATTGTGTATAATATATATAAATAATCTTATTAAGTAATGACAATATGTGAATGTTACGACGATCTCGTATCTTTGGTATATTGTGTATAATATATATAAATAATCTTATAAAGTAATGACAGTATGTGAATGTTACGACGATCTCGTATCTTTGGTATATTGTGTATAATATATATAAATAATCTTATAAAGTAATGACAGTATGTGAATGTTACGACGATCTCGTATCTTTGGTATATTGTGTATAATATATATAAATAATCTTATAAAGTAATGACAGTATGTGAATGTTACGACGATCTCGTATCTTTGGTATATTGTGTATAATATATATAAATAATCTTATAAAGTAATGACAGTATGTGAATGTTACGACGATCTCGTATCTTTGGTATATTGTGTATAATATATATAAATAATCTTATAAAGTAATGACAGTATGTGAATGTTACGACGATCTCGTATCTTTGGTATATTGTGTATAATATATATAAATAATCTTATAAAGTAATGACAGTATGTGAATGTTACGACGATCTCGTATCTTTGGTATATTGTGTATAATATATATAAATAATCTTATAAAGTAATGACAGTATGTGAATGTTACGACGATCTCGTATCTTTGGTATATTGTGTATAATATATATAAATAATCTTATAAAGTAATGACAGTATGTGAATGTTACGACGATCTTGTATCTTTGGTATATTGTGTATAATATATATAAATAATCTTATAAAGTAATGACAGTATGTGAATGTTACGACGATCTCGTATCTTTGGTATATTGTGTATAATATATATAAATAATCTTATAAAGTAATGACAATATGTGAATGTTACGACGATCTCGTATCTTTGGTATATTGTGTATAATATATATAAATAATCTTATAAAGTAATGACAGTATGTGAATGTTACGACGATCTCGTATCTTTGGTATATTGTGTATAATATATATAAATAATCTTATAAAGTAATGACAGTATGTGAATGTTACGACGATCTCGTATCTTTGGTATATTGTGTATAATATATATAAATAATCTTATAAAGTAATGACAGTATGTGAATGTTACGACGATCTCGTATCTTTGGTATATTGTGTATAATATATATAAATAATCTTATAAAGTAATGACAGTATGTGAATGTTACGACGATCTCATATCTTTGGTATATTGTGTATAATATATATAAATAATCTTATAAAGTAATGACAGTATGTGAATGTTACGACGATCTCGTATCTTTGGTATATTGTGTATAATGTATATAAATAATCTTATAAAGTAATGACAGTATGTGAATGTTACGACGATCTCGTATCTTTGGTATATTGTGTATAATATATATATAAATAATCTTATAAAGTAATGACAGTATGTGAATGTTACGACGATCTCGTATCTTTGGTATATTGTGTATAATATATATAAATAATCTTATAAAGTAATGACAGTATGTGAATGTTACGACGATCTCGTATCTTTGGTATATTGTGTATAATATATATAAATAATCTTATAAAGTAATGACAGTATGTGAATGTTACGACGATCTCGTATCTTTGGTATATTGTGTATAATATATATATAAATAATCTTATAAAGTAATGACAGTATGTGAATGTTACGACGATCTCGTATCTTTGGTATATTGTGTATAATATATATAAATAATCTTATAAAGTAATGACAGTATGTGAATGTTACGACGATCTCGTATCTTTGGTATATTGTGTATAATATATATATAAATAATCTTATAAAGTAATGACAGTATGTGAATGTTACGACGATCTCGTATCTTTGGTATATTGTGTATAATATATATAAATAATCTTATAAAGTAATGACAGTATGTGAATGTTACGACGATCTCGTATCTTTGGTATATTGTGTATAATATATATAAATAATCTTATAAAGTAATGACAGTATGTGAATGTTACGACGATCTCGTATCTTTGGTATATTGTGTATAATATATATAAATAATCTTATAAAGTAATGACAGTATGTGAATGTTACGACGATCTCGTATCTTTGGTATATTGTGTATAATATATATAAATAATCTTATAAAGTAATGACAGTATGTGAATGTTACGACGATCTCGTATCTTTGGTATATTGTGTATAATATATATAAATAATCTTATAAAGTAATGACAGTATGTGAATGTTACGACGATCTCGTATCTTTGGTATATTGTGTATAATATATATAAATAATCTTATAAAGTAATGACAGTATGTGAATGTTACGACGATCTCGTATCTTTGGCTAACGAAGTATATTTCTACAAATCGAAACATGATCATATTTTTGAGATTGTAAATGATCCATATACAGACATTCTGTAATCGTTCTAGTTTATTTAATAATTCTTCTTTAGCATCCAGATAACACACATCACCGTAATCAAGCAATGGAAGAAGATTGAGCTAGTGTGATTTTACAATGTAGGTACTGTAAGAAAGTTCTTTAATCTATTGAGAGAATGAATACTATAAAAAAACAGTACCTATCAAGAATAATTAATTACATAGATTATGATTTATAAAAACATCTTTATTATATGTATATACATAATTATAAACCATAGGATAATGAATACAGGATAAAATTAATGTTTTTTTAAGCAACCCTAACCAAATACTTCCGTGTTGTCACATAGGTATGTTAATTTTATGCAAATGTTTCTCTGTTTAATGTTGTATTAATATTTTTTGACCGTTTAAGAAGACAAACATATTTTTATTTAAGTTTTCCTTTTATTGTATTTTTTTGTTTCCTTCTATTACAACTCTACAATTATGTATAACCATGACAGTTCAATCACACAAATTGTAATATTTTGCATATTTTTTGTATCAAGTATGTATGGAATATTTCTATGTTTCTAGCGAGATAAAAATATTTTAAATAAATTCATTTTATGAACAAGAAAAATTATTAAAATTTTATTGTTTTTTCAACAGATTACAAATTATATATATTTAACTAGAGAAACTTGGGTATTATAAAATAATCAACTTAAAGATTCTAGTTACTGCTTTTAACAGTGCACCTAAAACTAGTGTTTTATTTTATGATATAATGGAGATCCACCAAGTAAATGAAGCAATTTTAATTCTATCATCTTCAATTGTACATACGTATCTATTATATATATTTTTTATTGTATTGCTTTCAGATTTAAAAACGCCAGTCAGAAGCGAATATGTAAACATTGGTCCTGTTGTGGGGAAGGAAGATAAAATATGGACAATAATGTTGAACGAAGAATCCTCAAATACCCCTTTACTGCTACTTCATGGTATGGGATCGGGTGTTGCCCTGTGGGTGATGAATCTGGAGGAACTAGCAGCAGACAGACCAGTCTATGCTATTGATCTCTTAGGTAATATGAATACAATAAATGTATTTTATTCAAATTTCAAGTAGTGTGTCAAAAGAATGTGGCATCAGGAAGACATCTTACATTGAGATTGTCAAACATCACATGCGCACGGAACAATTTTTTTTACCAAACAGGTAAAAAAACAAAACAATAACCAAACCGTCTCCCTGTCTCCGGTGAAAATTTAAGTTATTTGCCAATGACTTAAAGGAATATTTACTTTACAAATACTTTAAAGGAATCGGACAAAGTCAATAAAGCGTTTTATTGCTCCCTGATATACATGAAACTCAGAGCATTGACACTTTCAGTAAATTACATAATGCAGCGAATAGGTACATTCATTGCAAGTACATCTTCTGCAGTTTGCATTAGGACGAGGTCAGTAACCTACCAGAATATCAACAACAATATAAATTTCAAGACGTACCTATCTAGGGAGGAACATTCGAGAACCACCAATGGATATTGGCTCTGCGTGTACTCATATAACTACTTCCCTGAGGGTATAAAATGACAGTCAGCGTTTGACAGATCATTGTAGTAACTAACATCTACAGTGAAAGCTTGCATTTCAAAATTGCTCAATTTTTAATTGTTCTTTAATTAATGTGAAAGTTGATATACATATTTATTTAATTGTGAATTGTAAATATTCATACATGTAAGTAACCAAGTCCTTCCATCTCTCTCTCTTTTTGTGAGATTCTACTATTTCAAAAGCTTTAATATATTGCTACAGGCTACATTAATGCCCTCTTAGGGCTAAATCACTGACCCTGACATTGTTACGTAAAGCTAACAAGTTAAGAGGCTTCCTCAAGAATAGTCTGCGAATAAGTGTTTCAGTGATTTATGTTTCCATTCTTATTCAAATATTATTTTACCTTCCATACGAAATATGTATGATAACTAAGTAAATAATAGTTTAAACATTAGGTATAAAAAGTAAATTTCACTATAAAAAACTAAAAATGATTGATTCTCGTAGTTTTTATAAATTTTTTGTAATTATTTTTAAATATTGAGACAAAAATAAAAAACTATATTTTTGTTTTTAACTGATTGTTAACATCACATTTACATATTTACCATATTGCAGGTTTTGGTAGTAGTTCTCGACCCACCTTCAGTTCTGATCCTAAGACAGTCGAAATGCAAATGGTGATGGCACTGGAGGAATGGAGAAGAGTTATGAAAATAGAGAAATTCTTTTTGGCAGGACACAGTCTTGGAGGATTTTTATCCGTATCCTATGCAATGCAATATCCATCCAGGTATTATTTTTATTTATTCATACACTCCTTTGCATGTGGCGATTTTGATCAGGATGACTTTTCACAAAAAAAAAACCTAGGACTCTTGCACAGAAGCCAAAGGATTTACCACTACATCATGGCGGTTGACAGTTTAATATTTTATGGTCATTGTATATGTTTGGCTGGTTTTCGATGTCTATCTTAATGTTGAATAACTCAGGTAAAAATGAATTTTATTGGTTGAAATAAGCACCATTTTTATTATTATTATTGAACAGGCAGGCAGCTATTGCTGGTGGTCCTGTATTTTGTGCTTCATTGTATAATATGTATCCCATCAGTGGCATAACTACCTAACAGCAGAGTAATGCCCTGCCCAGCTTAAAAGGGGGCCCGAATTTCTAAACACAATATGGAAAAATATTTTTTATCACCCTTAAAACCAACCTCAAACAAAATATACACAATTTTGATAATACTTCAAAAACAGATCTTAAAAAAACTTATTCGAAATTTCGCAAATACCAAAACAAGAGAGAATAAATTTTGTACACAAGTTTATTTATTTATTTCTATTTATTTATAATAATAATTTTAAAAAGCTGATTGGCTCATGACAATAATTTACAGCAGTCATTCATATACAGCAACACTTTACTTCAGTTCTTGATACTAAGGCTGGGTTGTTTCAACAAAAGTATAAGTATGTAATAGTATAGTAAAAATACTTTCATTTCATAAAATTGTTCAAAATTGCGTGGTTAAAGGGCATTACATTTCTATGAAACAACCAAAAGTTTTGAACAATTTTATGAAATCAATGTATTTCTTTGCACCCTACGCAAGTTGCGAGTTTATTGCCATATGGCAATTTCTTCCAACTAACCAGTGTTTCCAGCCCAGAGAAGCAATATTTGCTTGAGAAATAAATTTAGATAAATTTCTCCTCTGCTGGGAATCTATTCCCATTGGAATGCTTTTTCGTTCATAGTTTTTAGTTGTTCTGGCAAATTATTGTAGTCATAGTCCACAGCCACATTATTCCGTTGTGTCTAATCTATTTTGTACCTTTCTCAGTTTCAAAGTAATTTTTTGTATGTGAGTTGTAGTTGTGGATTTGTATTTTCTGCTTAAGTTTTAGTTCAAGTTCTTTTATTTTGTGTATTAGTGCCATGAGCGATCTTGTCCTTAATTTATTTTACTATCAACTCTTTTATGAGAATATTTAGTATTTGCAAATATGTAGCGGATATGTTTGCAAATAATAAATATAGGCCTTTAAATATCTACCTACGCCACTGTATCCAATATATTCTTGAATTGGTTGAGTCTATTTTAATCTACACATTTATCTTAAGTTTCACCAATCTAAAACTAGGTGATCTTTCAAAGTTTAGGTTATTCAGATGCTTGAAAGTTGGATTAAGGTCTATATGGGTCTAGGGTATGATGAACCAAAACTTCTATCTGGAGTTTGTTAAATTTTTCTATTAGTAATCTATGAAATGTGTGGTTGAGCATTATCATATATTTGAAGATGTCTATATGATAATTTCTTTTTTAATCTCTCTTTTGTCAAAGTTACTATGCATAGAATGTATATTTCTCCATCGACTAGACTAGAGTAGTTGTTGTCAATGTGTGTTTGTTATATATGCACATAAAGCAATAGAATAATTTGTCAGTGATTATGAATTGACTCACGTTCATCTGGAGTTTTATTGAATAAAGACCTGTCACTGTACATTCTAGTGACAATTTCAATTTTGCAATGTGTTATTATAATATGTATCTCTAATAGACTGTTACGATAGACATTTCTACACAAGTCTTTCATCAAATAAACAACACAATTACATTGTAATGCACTTTGTATGCATTTGGTGTCGTTTCTTAGTAAAAAATATATTTTACTATTATTATTTTTGTTTGAAAAATATAATTTGAATTAAAAAAAACGGTTGGGTCTCTTCATGAAATAATTCTGAGGCATTTACTTTTATGTATTTAAGTACATCAGCTGCTCAACAATAGAATGTCAAGTCTTGGGGCCAAATTTTATACTAACAGTAATTTAAATATACATTGGTACAAGAAGTAGGTAAACAAGCTAAAAATGAACTAATAATTCTGGCGCGGTAGAGGAGAAATGCATGCGATAGCATTGTCACCTTATATATAATAACTGTTGCTTTCATTGTTTACAAATCAATTTCTCAATAGATGGCATTGAAAACAAATGTCAAACTCTCTCTCTGTTTATCCAGTAAGGCACATGGTATGTATATCGTTGAAAAAAGTTTCTTCCATAGATGGCGATATTGTTCTCAACTTATTTTCAAGCACTCATATATTGATGAGCAACATAAATATGTAGAACTTTCAAAAATTGGATTAAGGGATAATTAAAAATGTATGATTGGTGAACATTGCAAAATTAATATTAGATATTAGTTTGAAAATTAATATTAGTTAATAATATTTAAATTTTACACTGATTTTGTACCATAAATGAATTTACTAAAACAAATTCTCGGTGGAGACACAGTTTTTCTCCATGATGTGGAAAATTGGGTGCTTGTTGAATTTTACATAGTAAATACTTTTTAGTTGTTCAAGAAGCAATATAGCTAGCTATGCTCACCTCCACTCACTCTGCACATGGGACTGAAAACAGCCCCTTCGCAGAACGCTAGTAAGAAAGACAAAGAATGCATGGCACGAAGAGTAGCTCTAGAAGCTTCTCTAGACTCATAATGGAAAAAAAGACAATCAAAGTTGGTGAAAATAATATTCACAAACATGGATTGTCGTGTCTAGAAGCAACATAAAATAAAATAAATGATATCAATACAAATTGGATTCAAATTATAGTTGGGTTATACAGGTTTAGAAGACATAAAATTTCAGTATATGCCAGAGTTTGAATACTTCCTGATAGGTAGCAAACTGAAGTCGCGAAGACCACCATTAGTAACAGGAAAGAGTCTAAGAGGATGGTGAATTCAATGTGATCAAGGCCTGGGTAATCAGATGGGTGGATGGGTAACTCACTGCTTGCCATGCATCATGAGAAAACCACCTGGCTTCGACCAACCTCGAGAAATATAGTCGGCTATAAACAAAGTCCGAACGGCCATGGCAGATGTGTGGACTTTTTCTTTAAATGCTGGTGGTTGGACTCCACTGAGTGACTGTAGGGCGGAAAGGCAGAGAGTGAGTCATATTTTGTTAGAGTGTGCTCATAGGGCATATGCTGCTGAGTGAGATGGCGCTTGAGTACCTGGAGACCAGTAACATAAACCTCTGACAAGCAGAACTCTGCTAACAATCTAATCCTGACAAGCAGAACTGCCCTAACAATTTGATAGGTACTTAACATGATGTACTGAATTATCACCAAACTACAAATATCCAGATGACTCATACTTATTTGTTTGGTATTTTTTCTAAAGTAACTAACAGGTACTATGTCAAATAATAATCTAACATGCATCCAATAAGAAGTCGCCTCATTCTGGAGACATGATATTTATTGTCTCACAGATCTAGACTGAAAACACAATAAAAAACTGTGTCTCACCTGGGGATCGAGCCTGGGACCTTTGGCTCAGGAGTCAAATATCTAACCAAGTGAGCCACAAACACCACAACAATCTCTAGTGACAGCTGTCTAGAATTTGAAGTAATTAAATACAGTTGTTCATATTTAAAATTCATATTTTTCATTATGTAAGAATTGGTATTATTTCTTTTTTCATATTTCAGAGTAAAGCACCTGATTTTGGCAGACGCATGGGGACTATCGGAGAGTCCAGAAGACATAGCAAGACACTACAACCTTCCAGTTTGGGCGAAGGCCATCGCTACAGTGGCAAGACCATTCAATCCACTCTGGGCAGTGAGGGCTGCTGGACCTTGGGGGGCCGGGCTGGTAGGAAGAGCCAGGAAAGATATTGTGGCCAAGTTCAAAGAGACAGTACCGGATGCGGAAGACTTGATTCCAAAATATATTCATCAGTGTAACTCTCAAAAACCAACGTAAGCATATTTTTTTTATCTTCCTCATCGTGTATTAGGTCATTTGAACATCAGTTTGTGAAGGTGGACTATCTTGGGAGGAGGATGTCTAACTGTCCTTACATATCTTCGCAGGCCTTCCGGGCAGTCTTCTATTGTTGGGTACTTCAGCCTTTAAAATATTGACAATTCTGCTGTCGTCCATGCATTCGACGTAGTCTCACCAGAAGCGTTTTCTGCTATGTTCCCATCTTGATATGTCTTTGACACCGCATATAGACCTGATTGGACTCATTTTTGACTCGTTGAGATGGGCCGGACATGTACAGAGAATGCCACCACAGCTAATACCAAAGAAAGTCCTGTGTGGACATCCAGGTGGAAGAAGAAAGGTTGGAAGACCGCGGCTGCGATGGGAGGACGAAGTTGGAAGAGATGCTTCGCAACTATTGCAAGTGACTGGCATTTGGAGAGTTGCTTCGGACGATAGAAGAAGCTGGAGGCCAAGGTTCGATATGGGGTGTAGCGCCATTGAAGAAGAAGAAAAAGGACTCATTTCTGATGTGTTCCCTAAGAATTCTATCTGCAATGGAGCATAGGGTCTTCATTTCAGCCACTCTGACAGCTTTTTGCTCTGTTGACGTTCCAAAAAAGAGTTTCTTTGTCACTTTATAGATGTTGATGGTGTCAGCTTATTTTCAAAAGAAACATATTTCCGTGATTAAAATATATAGAACTTTTAAAAAATTTGATTGATAGGGAACTCAATAAAAAAGGCATAATTGGTGAAAGTTGCGCAAGCGCATAAAGTGATCACCAGCCGATGACAGGTCGTAAGCCCTGTCTTGAGTTCCTTGCCTTGTGTTGCCTTGAGTTCCTGGTTCTTCTATAATATTCCAACTTCGTCTCTATTGAGATGTTAAAAATTTGTTATCAAATATCATTGACTCCGTACAAGGAAAAAAAATCCATTGTTTGCCTATAGGCAACTATTAAAATATTCAATTCATTTTTCTATATTTAATCTATGTATAATAAACTACTTTACTTTACAAGGCCCCTGAGTCAAATTGAAAACGCTTTATCCAACTGTCGATTCGTTCATGAGAAATCAATTCTCTGAATGAATCGACATTATTAAGCCAAGATGCGTGTATGAAGGAACATTTTGTAAGATGTAGTGGACTTTTTGCATGCTAATAACACCAACTAGAGGCCTCTCAGCATATATGTTCCCATACATGGATTTACTCAGAATTCGGAGTAGAACATTTTATGTGAGTTTTGTGTGTCTGTCCGTCTCTCCCTTATAACTTTTGATCCGCTCAATTAACAGAGCCCAAACTTTCAGAATATATAAATAGTTATAGGCATACAAAACTTTTATACTCAGAATTATGAATTTTTGTTTCAGTCAGGGGTATCTCATGTAGGTATCTCAGAAATCATAAAAGCTAGAATGCTGAAAATTGGTATAACATAGACAAATACAAAATCTCAAATTAGTTTTTTTTTTTTAAATTCCAAGGTTTCTCAAACATTTTTTAATAAGAAAAATATTTTTTTATGATAAATTTATGAGTTTAACTGCCTATATTTCCAAATTTTTTAAAAATATCGAAAAAAGCCGAAACACCCCAACTAGAAAATTTAATTTTCTATAAAAAATATTAACATAGTATTAGCACATCTAAATTTTTTTTAACAATTTTTATAAAAATTGAATTTAGTGACGACATTGCTTCATACAATTTGTATGGCAGTAGCCTACACACAATATCTAAGAAGACTTAATAGTTTGATACTAATCTCCAAACATACATACATACCATCATGCTGTTTTCATATTCTGGGTAGGATCAAAGGACTGACCTCCATACTATCCTATCTTGAAATACATACCTAGGTACATGTGTTGTATAGAAAACCAAATATCTTAAAATATTAAATAATTTGTATTTATGGGTTTATAGTTTGGTACTTATTCTTCAACTATACATACTATTGCTATCGACAGTTGGATCTCATGTGTTACATACAACTAGTGTATAAATAAAAATCTGTATTAATATAAGGGAATTTCACTTTTCAATGACCTGCCCACTTGTATTAGAGAATTAAAAGATTTGAATAAATTTATATTTTTTAAAGTACATATTTTTGGCAGTACATGATCTTATAAATTGAATTTTTCTTGTGTGCAAATATGATGCTCTTTTCTCAAATACGAGTTTTTATCTGTATTTTTATTTTGATCTTTATTGTTTTTAATTTGTAATGTTGTGTTTGTAAATAACTTTATAGAATCTCTCTATGGTAGAAATTTGTGATTGTTGTTGGTGGTGTTCCTGGTTTTGAAATTGTATTTGTAGCAATGTATAGTGCTAACATCAGAAATATCAACTTGACTGCCCTGTCTGACAATAATATTTTTGTAATAGCATTATATTTTAATTCCAGCGGAGAGAGTGGATTTCATGTCATGATGCATCACTTTGCCTTTGCCAAGAATCCTATGGTGCGAAGAATGCATCGACTAGATAATTCTGTGCCTTTGTCAATGCTTTTCGGAGCCAGGTCTTGGGTGGATCGAAGTGTGGGACAAGCCATTAAGGATGACAGAAAAGATAGCTATGTTCATATTGAAGTAAGTATACCTATTCAAGTAATCACCAATTTTTTCTCTTTAATTTAAACCAACTTTTACTATGATTTTAAGCATCGATTTATGTAAGTTCAACTCTTTTACACTAACTAGTGAAAACTTATGATGTTTTTTTTTTGGCATTTTGGACTCTCGTGAAGCTCCGTAATTATTGACAGCTAAGAGTGGATGAGAGGGAAAACCAAATTAACCAACGTTGTCCAAGCATTGTGCATACCGCCATTAATGTTTTCTTTGATATTGGTTATTACGCTGTTTTAAATAGTGAACTCTATTTAGCCCTGGGGTATATAACCCATTTCTGTCTATTTCATTAGCTAATTAAACTATTTCACAAACCCAGTCTTTCGTGATAATAACATATCTCCATAGCACACAAATTTTATGACACAAAACAACTAGTACAAGATGATATTGTGTTAAAATGTCATAATTTTAGTTGTAAAATACGCTGATGAATGGCTTGATCCTCAATAGACCGTCACTTAGAGTTGATGTGCGGTAAGATTGTTTGGTGAAAAGAAATTTTATGTTGAGTGCATTAAAAAATTGATTTTTGCGCTTAGGAACCTTGGTCAAAGTGGGGGCAAACGTTATAATGAAAACATACGTTGCCCCGAGTACAATGCATGTAAAAAGTATTAACCTTTTTAAGACGAACGTCATGTATAGATGCCCACCGGCCGTGTGCCTTAACGCCGAGCGTCATCTATACATGCCCTCATGGCTATACACAATTGTGAACCTTCATATCTCAGTAAACTCATACTTGATTGAGACGAAAATTAGATGAATATATTTGACTTCAAGACATCTATGGGTGAATCAACAAAACATACACTCTCCTGCGCTTTGTAAGGATCTAATACGCATGCGCGTAGGAAAGAGGGATACTGCGCCAGTTCATTTTTTTGTTTCGCGCTGAACATTCTGCTTTGAATTTGATCCTTACCAATACACAATCCATGCATATTCCTTATCTACATCAAATGCCAGAAGGATCATGTGACATATCCATGCCGCCATGTACTTGTTTATATGGAGATAACTACGATAACATTATTCTTCATTTATCTTATGTTTATGTTATGAAGTGTTCAATTTCATTGAGTATATGTGATCTTTTGTTTATCTTTGATCTTTTTATGATATGTCTACATAGTTAAGATTTTTTTTTACCCTTATTATATTAAATTAGAACGAGATTGAAAAAAATCTGTGTGCGACGCGAAATACTGTCCGTCCGTAGATAATGCAAATACTTGTACCTATTCGTCTTGATTGGGTTAAAGAACTTATACCTGAAGTATATTACGTCATATTATTTTTATTATGTTTTAGGTAATTGAAGGTTCTGGACATCATATTAATATGGATAAACCATCAGAATTCAACAAATTTGTAAATAATATCTGTCAAACAGAAGACAGTAAGATAACGAAGACATGTTCATGTTCTAAAATAGAGTCAGTTGCACCAGAAAATACAACAGAAGTTGCCTCTGAATAAAATAATTATTTGTTGACTACATTATTTCCAACATTGGCCAATTTCATAAAAACAAACAAGTTCACTATCAACTATCGAAACACTCGACAGACGAAAACATAAAATTGAATGAATATTAAATTTGCAAAAAAGTGTTTAGTTATGTTACGCAAATCTAAATATGAAAAATAAAATATTTTGTGTCAGTTTGTACATTTTTAAAAATAAATTTTTTGTGTTGCTTTGGTGAAATTGGACATCTTCGGCCTTATTCTTGGCGCTCGATTCAAATCCCAATGTATGCTTAGATTTCTACCTAACCTGCCATATTATTTTCCATTATAAGCGTACATTCTAACTACTATTATGATTAGAGCATACTTTTTCTCCATAATAAAGGTAGTTTTGAGCGAAAATTTGAAAAAGGATTAGATTGAGTGAGGCCACTGGATATTTTGAATTGTTATTTAGTAAGAACCAAAATATAATGTGATAAATAATATTTTTATACAATACTGTACCATTTAAAATGGAATAATATATTATTTTATATTGTCATTAATCCCTATATTCATCAACATTTTTGGTAACTTATTTTTGTATTGTTTATGTCCTGAGATGCTGTCTGTCTGTCTGTGTTTACTATAAAAGCAAATGTGTATGTATTTATTTTTAAGGTAATGACTACCGATGTGTCTGTTTTGAAGTACACTTCACTGACAAGTGCCTCCATTTATTTTTAAGTTAGCCCCGAAAACATTTCTTTGTATTTCTTCAAATGAACAAGGGTTCCATTCCAGAGAAAAAGATGGCAATAAGAAAAATTATATATAATAATTCATATGTTGATTTACAAATGCAACAATATTCATTTTAGACCAATCATTGTGCGCAGGATGAAGTAAATTATTGTACACCTATGTAAGCACATTAATTTTTCACAATTCTTTCTAACTTGGAAAGAATTAATTCTTTTTAATTCTTTCTTCGCAATGTAATTTGTCATGATTCTTTCTAAATCAGTTGAACTTCCCAATTTTACAAAGTATTGTAATACCATATAAATATATTGGTCCAATGACAAAAAAAAAGGACCAGTGTAAAAAATATAATTACATATATATTATAAAGTAACCAGTAGTTACTAGTTACTTCTTGTTCATTTTATTATAGTTTTCTGTGATATTTATGAGTTGCCAACAAACAACATAGTAATTTATTGTTACATTATAATATATATGCAATATTATTTAACAAAAAGTATTTGTGTGAAATTATATATATTATAATGGTTACGTTGATACGATGATTTTATGTAAATAAGTTGTTATTTATTTTGCAGTACATAAAAAATGAATTATGAAGAGTCCTTAATATTTAGTTTTATAAAAAAAGTAAGATATAACCATTAACAAATTTACATTCTTAAAAGGTGCACATTTTAGTATTAAGTAATCTAACGAACAAAATGTATTACATTGAAGAGATACATATGTTGTAAAAGAAATTATTGTTTTATATTATATTTTTTTATTAAGAAAATATACATGTACAAAAAAAAAGAAAATTTTGTTTTTAATAAAAATAAAATTAGAAATTAACAAATCCTTATATTGGTACGTCCCATGACGACAATAAATCCATCGTCTTGCAGATCCTTTAGTGAGTCTTCAAATTGTTCACGTGTAATCAACTGGAAATAAAAATAATGCATTGTAGATTTAAATAAAAAAAAATAATACGAAAGAAAGAATTGGTATATTATCTGTTTGGTGTCTTTTAAATGTATAGTTTTTAGTGGCATAGTATTAGTATGAAACCTATGTGCGGATTTATATCACTAGCTATGTGTAGCCATGATCCAATTTGTCTGGTTCCCCTTTCTAAGGGTTACGAAGGTCAGATGGCAGTCGCTTCAATGTAATAACCAGACTCGCCAATTCCAGGATCATGGTCAAAGCGTACCCCGAAAGAAACGGGACAAAAGCGCTAAGGGGGGGGGAGTGTTAGTATGCAACCATGACATACTCTTTTATTGATGGGAAACCCCACACGATTCTAGTCGTTTTTTTTTTCATTAATTTTATTACAGCATATCCGACAACTTGGGGTACCCAGCAACAAGTGTGCATTACTTTATAAAAGGAATCACCAAACACATGCATGCGTCCTCGATCACCAGAATTGTCTCATCTAAAAAGGAATCATTCATTATGGGTGGCGAACTTCATCGCTGAAGTGTTAATGTTATTTTGTGTTGTTATATTTTTGACTATCCGGCTCTTACAGGACGTACAAAAATTACGTGATGATATTAGAAAGGAGTGGAAGTACTATTTTATGTCAGTGCTTCACAGGAATTTGATGGAGGTAATTACAGGAAATGTTCTTAATAATAATAATTCAGATGTTTTATATAGCGCCGTTTTCGTGAATATGTCACCTCAAAGGCAAATAAAAAGTTGGTGCAATTTATAGAATAAAGTTTTAAATTTATTTATAGAAACCGGTTGCAAGGATGTAATTTATAGAATAAAGCAGCTAAAAGTAAAGTTTTAAATTTATTTATAGAAACGGGTTGCAAGGATGTTAAGTCTACTGATGAGATTGTTTACTTACAATTTGTGAAGCCTGGTTCATCTCTTGTAGAAGTTTAGCCTGGAGTAGCGATGGTGGCCTCGGTTGCTTGGATAGGAGTAACTTCTTCAATGTTGCCGTGAGTTCGGCGCGTCTCTTTCTAGCTGCGGCACTCAGTCCTGTGGTGAGGATACCAACATCGATCTTGCCAGATAGTGGGTCAGTTGCAGATTGCTTCAAGGCTTCTCTGTGCAATCTAAAATATGCACAATAAGTTTCAGTTTATTACTTTGTAAAAAAGGTGTGAATGTAGAGCAAATACAGTGGAAAAGAAGTCATTTAGACATGCGTTGTAGACCAATACATGACATGATAATAGACAAGAATATTTAACACAAATTCAATCAAAATTTTTGTAAATAAGATGAAAATAGGTACATTCTGATTTCAGATAGGTACAAGGCCGCTGCATACGGGATGGGGCGGGAAAAAACATCGTCGCCGAAGATGTTTTGCACGTCCCAGCCCCCGTCCTGCCACACTCCGTCCACGCCCCGTTGCGTATGCATGGCAATTACAGTCGCTCCGGAGAGCTGTTCACAACACTAGCACATCACGTCCACGTCGCTGTCACGGTGCGTATGCATACATGGTTTCATAACACCACGTCCCGTCCACGTCGTAGTCCCGTCCCGTATGCAGAGGGCTTTATATTATGGATGTTCCAATGTTTTCAAGGTCGACTCCTACCCCTCATTCCATTCTTATTAAATACATACAAATATAGACAATTACCTACATACAGATTCAGCATAGTGTTAGGTTAGAAAAATTCTTGATGACAAAATCAGCATGACTATTAGGGATTCAAAATGAATCAGACCTAAATTAAAAGGACTGTGCATGTTTATACTGACCTTGAAGCTTCATCCACGTCTTTTCCTTCGACTACTTCCGAGAATCTAACTTTAGCATGAGCCTCTGCCAACCTGATGAGAGATTCCAGCTGTCGAGGATAGGCTGAGATCTGACCACGACCGCTACCAACTCGCCTGGAAATAGTTTTTTTTTAGGCAATTTCTTCTAACCAACCAGATTACAAGTTGACAAAATTATATAATATGTACATCAATAAAAGAATGAAAGCGAAAAAAAAAAAGAGAGAAAATATATATTACACTAAGATAATATTAAAAAAAAAATTGAGAAAGAACGAGAAGAGGAAATCAGGATAAGTGTTTGGGGATAAATATTCCTTCTTTAGTTTTTTCTTGAAAATACAAAGTGAGTTAGAAGACGCAATTTCCAGACTTGCTGATTGTGCTTCAAATGATGAGCTGAAAAGTTTTGTGTTATGGACAGGGATGGATAGTCAATGGACTTGAATCCTTATTTTTTTCTTATATTTGTTTATTTTCAGAATAGCAAACTAAGAGGAGAGCGGTGGAGGACAGGGACGGCTGGAGGAGGCAGGACCCACATAGGGCTGTAGCATCAATGATTATTATTATTTAATTAACAGGCAGGCAGCTATTTGTTGATGAACCTGTATCATGTGCTTCTTTGTGTAATGTGCATCCAATCTGTTTTTAAATTGATTGAGTGTTCCAGCACTCACAACTTTATCTGGTAAACTGTTCCAGACATCCACCACCCTGTTGGTCAGGAAGTGCTTCCTTGGATTCAGGGAAAAGGATGTTTTATTCAACTTTAAGTGATGGCCCCTCACTTGTGCATTGTGATTCATTGTAAAAAAGTTATCAAAAACACTACAGTGATAATAGCCATAATAAGATTTTGTATGTCTCGATCATATCCCCACGGTTCCGGCGTTCCTGCAGTGTTGTGATTTTTATAATTTGCAGCCTTTCAGAGTATTCTAGACCACCCCTGAAGACGATGATTTGTTTATTCAATATTATAAGTATGTATATAAGTATGTATGTACTGTAGTCATATACCAGTCTATGACTACACCATATAAGTGAGTATTTACCTCATATCAACATAAGCATTGATAAGTTTTAGTTGGGCTTCTTCACTCAACTTGGGATGAATGTGTTCTTGAGCAAATGCTATATAATCTCTCATTACACTCATGTCCTAGAAACAAACAAACAATTTATACCTTAGTAAATGAACTCAGTTAGATTAGTTATTGTACTTAATACATTTACCAATACCTAGTTGCATGTTACACATGCTATCCAACTGTCGATGGCGATAGTATGTATAGTTGAAGAATACATACCAAACTATAAACCCTTAAATCTAAATTATCCAATATCCTAAGATATTTTGTTATCTTTACAAAACATGTATGTCAAGATAGGGAAGTGTGGACTTCAGTTTTTTCCTACCCCAAATATGACATCATGTTTCTATCTTAACACACATCACCTTATAAACATTCATGCATAGTTTTGTAAATGCTCATCTGTTATTCAGTCTTCTTACATTTCTCTATTTCAGAATGTTGTTCACACGATCATGCTACCCTTTTCTTGGACAATGATGACTTCTTGTTCTATTCCTATAGGTTTAGTATATTTTCTTTGTCAGGCATTCTTCATTCATTGTTACCAAGTAGCCAAACCATCTCAGCATATTCAATAAATATAATAATATAAAAAAAACATGTACTCACAATTAGATTATCTTCATTTTCTGTGGTGGAGTCTTTATAGTAGAGTGATACAAGATGTGAAGCAAGTCGTTTGTCAAACAGTTCATCCTGCGGATCCAGCATCAAGAATATCAGGTCAAACCTTGAGAGAAGTGTATGTGGCAGATCTACATTGTCTACGATTGTTTTGTGTTTGTTCCACTGGGATTCGGCTGGATTGGCAGCAGCAAGGATGGATGTCCTCGCGTTCAACTGACAGATGATACCTGCTTTGGCAATGGACAGTGTTTGTTGTTCCATAACCTGAGTTTCAAATGTTAACATTTTATTCCATATGCAGTCAAATTTTTAGCTAGTCAAAATAAAGTAAAATAATGAAAATATATAGAATCATTGAAATTGGACATGGTAAAGAATTTAATTTATCGGCAATTTCTTCCAACCAACCAGAGTTGATGTTAATATACAATACTGGTAAAGTGGCAATAAGGCTATGACATGGCAAAAATATAAATAATAAAGATAACAGAAGAAAAAAAACAAAAAAATATTGAATATAATAACAGTTCATAGCAATGATAAAAAAACAAAAGGATGAGGAGAATCAGGATGCTGAGACTGAGAGGAGACGAGGTCAAACCTGGGCTGCATTTAGAAAGTTGTCTTTTATCCTAAAATCCCCAAAAATCGGGAGATTTAAAGAAATCCCTATTTGACTCCTGTATCCTTCCCGTGTTATGGAGAGATTCGCCACTCTGAAATGGAACTGGATTGCCAGATATACAGATGGTAGGTGGACCCAGAGAGTCTTGGGGTGGAGTCCGAGACAGGGAAAAAGAAGCGTGGGACGTCCTTATAGACTGGTGATGTCCTTTTGGTGATCGGACTGCATCAAAGCAGTGGCAGGGAGTAATTGGAAGCGGTGTATCCAGGTAAGCGAGGAGTGGAAAAGGGAGGAGGCTTTTGTTCAACTCTGGATGCAAACGGACTGATGAAGAAGGAGAGGAAGAATAAATCAGGTTATGAGATAGCTGACGTTAGATCAGGAATATTCCATAGCCTTGCTTATTGTACTTCAAATGAAGAGCTAAACAGTACTATGAATAGGACAGAGTATATGCCTGGCCAAATGAGCGGTTCTGCTCCGAAACTAGTAGACATTCGCTTACAAAAATTAAAATTGACTTACTTCATGTAGTACACTCCTGGTTGAATCATTCATTTTATCAAATTCATCTATGCAACAGATACCATTATCAGCCAAAACCAAAGCTCCCCTACAAAACACAAAGATTATAAATATTACTTTTTAATAATTATCAATAAGCTTCAAGTGATAAAATTTATTTAAATGCCTCACGTTTGAAGTACCAGCTGTCTCGTATCGGGATCCCTGGTGACATACGCTGTGAGACCTGCCGCAGAAGACCCTCGACCGGACGCTAGTTGAGAACGTCCCAGAAGAGAATGCGCCCAGCGCAGTACTTGAGATTTACTTGTGCCCGGCTCTCCGCACAATAGGATGTTGATTTCGGATCTGAAAATAATGTACACATTAGATAGTTCTGCAGGACAAGTTAGTAACAAAGTCGAGATCCAATAACATCTCGCCACTTATCTCTCCTTTGTTTACGCCCATGACGATAATTTCTAGTCACTAATCGCTGTCGAGTTCGTAAATGCACTTATTTTTTTTTTAAACAAAAAATGAATATGTCCTTGTTAAACAAGTACATATACATCTTCCTACGTTCCCTAAAATAAGCATGGCTTGTGCTATAGGTGAACGAAATTGGTCGAGGCAGGATTCGAACTCGCGACCACTGGATTACTAGCCCAGTGCGCTAACTGCTCTGCCATCGACCCATCTTATTCATATTTCTTACCGTTGGGCTAGCTTGCGGTACATTTTTAAATTATCATCTATGGCAATACACAAAATTTTCCCTATGATTTGAATAAATGTAATATTTGTTTACTTTTTGCAGCATTCAACCAGGGTTGCGCTTATTTTCTTTCATTGACATATTAGATAAAGTTGTTTTTTTATTTTATTCTGTTCCTTTGTAGTTTTCTAAATTTACTTAATATGTGTACAATGTCGATTGCCTAAGTCTTTAAAATTGCTCAATTTTAAATTGATTAATTCATTATGTTAAAAAAAAAAATTTCTACTAATAATTAGTATTCGGCAAAATTTACCCACAGTATAAAGTTAAATATGAAAAGGGGAATAGGCCGGCCCCAGAAAAGGTGGGCCGATGATATTGTCCCTGTCGCTGGAAACAGATGGGTTCAAAAAGCCCAAAAAAAAGACGAGTGGAAGTTTTTAGAAGAGGCCTACATCCAGCAGTGGAGGGATGGCTGAGGAAGAAGAAGAAGAAGATAAAGTTAAAAGTTTTAGAATTACCTGAAATGTGATCGTCCAGATGCTTGAAAGTGTTTCTTGGTACCGCCAAAGAGTTGAAGTAAGACACCTTTCTTAACATCCAAGTTCTCATAGATGGAGGGAGCAATGGCTCGAGCCAAGCGGTCATACACATCTGGCTTGTCAGCCAGGAGTTTTAGCAGCTCAATACGTTCAGGAGGGAAACGATGCTCTTTGCTGTCAAATAAAAATACGATAAATAAAATAATTTCATAAAGTTTATCAAATAAAGTCCTTTTACAAATTACTGATATTTACCAGAATTCATTCAATTTTGATTGGATTTATTTAAAGTCAAACCGATATTAACTACTTTTGGACAACTTACATGAACTATGACAAATATAACATTCAATAAAATGATGAATTCTGAAGACTGTTGGTGTTATTTTAGATTGTAAACACAACAAAAATCTGTATTCCCACTGGAAATCCAATACAGGACATGTGGTCCAGGAGTAAGACTTAAATAATTATGTATTGACGACATTTATTGTAACTTGATTTATCAGTTTCGGAACTGATGGTTCCCTCGTCAGACTTTTTTTTTTTAACATGTCTAAGTAGGGGACACCAGCTATTAGGATTTGGGTCCATTTTGCTCTTGCGAAGAAGTGCACTACGTAGCGTTGGGAGGGGTTTGCAGTCTAGAAAAGAGTTTGTTGATTCGGATTTTAAAAAGACCCGGGTTGTACGAAGGTGGAAACACAGAATTCGGAAGATCGTTCCACAGTCGGGCTGCTGTATTAATAAAGGGGTTCGAGAAGCGACTTGTTCGTATATGTTGAAGGTCCACTGTGAATGGGTGCTGCGATTGAGTAAAGCGAGTGACTCTGTTGCGAGTGGGTGGAGGAGGGACCAAAGATGCAAGTTCTTCTGAGCAATTCCTGTGGTAGTATCTATAAAATAAACTTAAAATACCGACTTTACGTCTGTGTTCTAGTGATTGCAATCCATCAGTCAGTGATGGATCATCAATCAGACGTATAGCACGCCTTTGGACAGCGTCGAGGGTATTCAGTAGGTATTGGGGAGCGCCACTCCAGAGGTGACTACCATATTCAATAATTGGACGTATTTGCGCTTTGTAGAATATACACATCTGGGACTTAGTAAAATATCTACGCGCTCTATATAGTACGCTCAATTTTTTGGAGGCGAGTTTCACCTTAGCTTCGATGGAACCCCTGTAGTGTAATTGAGACTATTTCAACTGTCTATCCTAACTCAATAAAGCATAAACAGAGAAAATCAAAATAATATTAGGGAATTAAATTAGACTACATAAGAGCGATCAGGAGCAAATCTGGTCAACAGGTGGAGTCAAAACCATCCATGTTTACACAAATCATGGATATAATTATGTTATGGAGTTCTATAACATCTTAAGATATTATAGATCTCCATAAGATAATTATATCAATGATATGGGTAAACATGGATGGTTTTGATTCTGCCTGTTGACCAGACTTGCCCCCCAGAATAGCAAACTGAGTGGAGAGTGGCGGAGGACAGGGATGGCTGAAGAAGGCCAGGGCCCACACAGGGCTGTAGTGCCTATGATGATGAAGATGTTTAAATTGAGAATAATACTAGTAAAAAATATACACTAACCCTTCTTCTTGTTCATAAAGCCTCTTAGAGTCTACTTTTCTGAAATGCAGCACATCAATATGGGTTCTGTAGACAGCTTTGACACTGGACTGTCTAGGATTGGCTTGTAGAGCAGCTGCCCTGTACACTCCTGTAACAGTCACCCTGTCTCCTGGCTGGACGGCATCCACAAGATCGTTGTGGGCAAACAGTACAACTGTATGCGGAGTTTGACCGGCTGGCATATCATCTATAAATTATAAATAAAAAGTAATGCAACTGACACATAAATTATCTGTTCCATCAATTATAACTTGAACAACCATAAAATGGCTGTTCCATCAATTATAACCTGAACAACCATAAAATGGCTGTGGAATCAATTATTGGTTAAATTATTGATTTGTAGGTATCAATAACTTAACCAATTAAGATGCTTTAAAACTTAGTAAATAAAAATTATGAATGAGTAGCGAGCAAACTAGAATATGTTTAATTTATTATTGGATTCATCTATGCCGATGGATATAAGCCAACTGTTTATTGTTTTTTTCAGAGTGTCTATTTTAATATTTTTCCAAGCGTCAGGTAGTATATTGTACATTTTGGGGCCAAGAAATTTAAAACTACGCTGTGCGAATGTGGTGTTTGTTTTTTTTCTTTACGATAATAGACCTTTGAGCATTGCGAGTAGAGTATGAATGACTAGCTATCGGGTATTCTTGTCTATGTGTGTGAGTGTGTAAAATTATTTTCTTAATGTATAATTGTCTAACATTAAGGACTATAAATTCAGTGAATAAATCATCACTGGGGTATCTGAAAGGTTTATTGAGAATGATGCAAATAATAAATGAAATATTTATTAGTAACGTATTTGCCTACACGGGAATTAAACTGTTGTGTAACTTTTACAGCTTGTTTATTAGTAAGAATGTTTATATCAGCGTCAAAATGTCAAAAATGAGTTAGATAGATTTCAATGTATATGTAAAATGCCAATTAAGACCTTTGTGGGAGACCAGGAAAATTTTCAATTTGCTCTTGAGTAAAGGAACATTACCTGGAGATTCTTGCAATTTGATCATCTGTTTGTCGGTAAATTGCGACCTGTTGTGTACTAACATGAAGCAGTGGTTGGTGTTACAGTTGGTGCAGAGAGTCGGCTCGGCGATACGACCTCTGTCAATCTCTACCACGGTGCTGAAGGAACAGACCATGCAACGGAAAAAGGCCTCTCGCATCTCGGGCATTATGTTGGAAGTGCGGATCACCATACCGCTTATCGTTATCAACTGGTCAATATCTGAAATTTTATATAAATACAAATGTATACAAATATCTTTCTACTACTACTACTTCTTCCATTCCTATCAGCTTTGTCAAGTATTCATACGGTTGTGAAACTTTTCCAAACTATCAAAATGTATTAAGTTTTGTCTATATTTGAATTCTTGTTTTTTATTCTTAATTTTACATTCATCTAAAGCAGCAGTAATCCAACATTAGGATCTCATGGACCACTAAATTCATAATTTAAATAACATAATAAGTATTATTATTATTTTTTGTAAATATGTATTTTTAAGTTGCACTGTTTCTTCTGCCGATTTGTGTTCAAATTTTATTTATATATATCTTTTTTATGTTAAGTTGCTTCACATATTATTTTATTGACTTTTTTGTTATATTTTCTTTTTTTTGTTTCCTTTTACTTAGTGTTTTATTGTTTTTAGTTTCTATGATTTTTCTCAGTATGTATATTTTAATGTATGTTTGTAAAAGTCAATTCATGCCGTTTATGAGTAAATAAATAAATAAACAAAGTATGAGACGATGTATGGACATGAATGAAGCGAGGAATGTATGTTAAGAGAGAGGAGTCTGGCGTTCAGTTCTCTCTGCCTACCCCAAATAGGGAAATGGCGTGATGGTATGGGGTAAATAAATAAATAAACAATAATAATAATAATGAACACTTCCTCGCACCCTGCGCAAGTGGCGAGTTTATTGCCGTGTGGTGATTTCTTTCAACTAACCAGTGTTTCCAGCCCAAAGAAGCAACATTTTGCGTGAGAAATAAATTTCTCCTCTGCTGGGAATCGAACCCAGGACGCCCGCACAGAAACCGAACAGCTTACCAACTGTGCCACGGCGGTCGACACAAAAAAAACGATTAAATCCCACAGACTGCTTAATATTTTTTTAGTGTTAAATATTATGTAGGCATTAGCTTAGTGTAGAGCTTCTATTCTTTTCTATTAACACCGTTTCCGGGTGCCCTGTAAGAGCCGGTTAGTCAAAATACAACAGGCAACAATAATATCTCACAAGGTTCAGCAGTGAGTTTTACCAACCTGAATGTAGTGCCTTTTTAGGTGAGATGAGACTAGTGTGTGAGCATACACGCATGTGTCTAGATTCTTTTATAAGGTAATGTGGGATATGCTGTGATGGTATGTATTTATGTAAATATGTGGAAAAAAGTGATCAGTGAACAATAAAATGTATCTAGTTTTAAAAATAAAATTATTTATTGTAATCAAATATCAATAAGTGAATATTGAAATGGAGAGTTACTGCAGTATATTACAAATATCAATAAGTGAATATTGAAATGGAGAGTTACTGCAGTATATTACAAATATCAATAAGTGAATATTGAAATGGAGAGTTACTGCAGTATATTACAAATATCAATAAGTGAATATTGAAATGGAGAGTTACTGCAGTATATTACAAATATCAATAAGTGAATATTGAAATGGAGAGTTACTGCAGTATATTACAAATATCAATAAGTGAATATTGAAATGGAGAGTTACTGCAGTATATTACAAATATCAATAAGTGAATATTGAAATGGAGAGTTACTGCAGTATATTACAAATATCAATAAGTGAATATTGAAATGGAGAGTTACTGCAGTATATTACAAATATCAATAAGTGAATATTGAAATGGAGAGTTACTGCAGTATATTACAAATATCAATAAGTGAATATTGAAATGGAGAGTTACTGCAGTACATTACAAATATCAATAAGTGAATATTGAAATGGAGAGTTACTGCAGTATATTACAAATATCAATAAGTGAATATTGAAATGGAGAGTTACTGCAGTATATTACAAATATCAATAAGTGAATATTGAAATGGAGAGTTACTGCAGTATATTACAAATATCAATAAGTGAATATTGAAATGGAGAGTTACTGCAGTACATTACAAATATCAATAAGTGAATATTGAAATGGAGAGTTACTGCAGTATATTACAAATATCAATAAGTGAATATTGAAAAAAAAATATTGTTTAAATAAATAAAAAAATCTTATGTGCAATACAATTAGCTACATGTATTACGAGATTGATGATTTCATGTTCTTGTACTGATATCATAATATGTACAGTCACTTATTTTCCGAGATGGATGCTGTGATTTAAAAAATTCTAATAGTATCCAAGTCAGCGATATTATAAAATTGATGAAATCATTGAATTCTGGTATTTCATGATATTGATTACTGCCTATTGATATTTTGATGTCGTTTAATGAAATCATCGATAAGAAATCGTTTGACGATATAGTTAAATACACCATGATTATAAATCATTAAATATTCAATTACATTTTCTACGGCTAGAGGTGATGATAGCGCTTTGCTTTATGACGGCGCTAAACAATGTTGATTCATAACATGTGAAATTTTAAATAAACAAATAATATTGTATTTATGATACATACCTACATTTTTATGACTACAACATATAGTAAAAATATAATTACATATGAAACAAAAACAATAAAGAAACGGAGGGTACAGGAGAGGGGGGGGGACAAGGATAGGACAAGGAGACAAATTTAAGTGTTATGTGTAAGGAAATGATTCCTAAGATTTCTTTTGAAAGTCAGAAGTGTTAATGAAACTCGAAGTTGCGATGAGATGTGATTCCAAAGACGAGCTGCTTGTACGGAGAAAGATGTGGTGAAAAAGGAAGTATTGTATGGAGCTTCATCATTCAGGATAAATAATTAATGGAATTGGCAAGTTTTTGTAAAAAAAGGTTTAGAAATGTAGAGCCACATTAATGATTTTATTTGACATTAATGATTTTAAACGTGAATTGAAATATTGTTAAACATTTAGCTAATGATTTCATGAAATCATTGACCACTTCATGACATCTTTAATTTTACGATATCGTTCCGACATTCACATTTTTCTGCTTATCACTAAAATTTTCTCGTAGACCAACATTTTGGAGACCGCTGATCCAAGGGATCTCATTTCCACTGTTAATTTATATTGTCGACACCGATGAAGTGATTATTTAACTAAGAAGTAGGTACCTCAATGATATGACATTTACCTTCAGGATTGAGGGATCTCATGTTCTTAGTTTTGCTGGCGTTGAACGGTCTAACTTGTATCTGATGAGCCAATATTCCAGACGGGTATTTCTCAAAGAACATTTCATTGATGACCATATCAAAAGTAGGTATTACTTCCTGTGGATAGCAGACCAACTGGCGATATAAATTGGCATCAAATGTCTGAAGATGGGCGCAGTTCACATTCAAGAATGGCTCCTCCAATGACACTATCTGAAAATAAATAATATTAAAATACACAATAGACGAAGCATAAAATTATTTTTCTTACGAAAATATGAGATCATGCATCTTTTTGTGCAAAAATGAATAAATTTATCTAAATCTCAATTGAAATGGGCGTCCTCCCCGGGAAAAATTTAGAACGAGTGTACCTCCTACACAGGGTTAAAGAGAGTCGCTGAAGAACGAGCGGGGGTGGAGGAAGATATGTATTGCTTTGCAGCCAACTAATTTCCAAAATTGAAACCAAAAACAATTTCTGATCATTGCAATGTAATTGATAAATTTTCTAAAATTAATTAATTTATGTTTCTATTTCGTGAAATACTTGAGAATATACTTTGGGGGCAGTTTCCACATTTACCATGTAATATACTTGAGAATATACGTTGGGGGCAGTTTCCACATTTACCACGTAATATACTTGAGAATATACGTTGGGGGCAGTTTCCACATTTACCACGTAATATACTTGAGAATATACATTGGGGGCAGTTTCCACATTTACCACGTAATATACTTGAGAATATACGTTGGGGGCAGTTTCCACATTTACCACGTAATATACTTGAGAATATACGTTGGAGGCAGTTTCCACATTTACCACGTAATATACTTGAGAATATACGTTGGGGGCAGTTTCCACATTTACCACGTAATATACTTGAGAATATACGTTGGGGGCAGTTTCCACATTTACCACGTAATATACTCGACCCGCAACCTCTACTACTTTATGTTTTTTTGTCTCATATTTATCATGGATGTATATAAGGTAACGGATGTAACTTTCGAACCAATATGTATTAAGACATTTGAGTCCAATAGGGGGTGTGGAGAAACCCCCTGGCGGCCATCTTGCTCGAACCAAATGTAGCACATGGATGTTCACTGACTGGATGGATAGAGGCATTCGTAATATTTTTGAAGCTGCGCGTTATTCCAACCAGTCTGCCGTTTGACGTCTAGCTGTCAGGGTATCCTTTGCATACCTAATTTATTATTTTTAAAATCATTTTTGTGTTGAAACAATGTATTATTTGTTTTATGAAATATTTAATAAAAACAAATATGGTGATTTGTGCTGCTTTTGGTTGCAAAAGTCGATTGAGTAGATTGAAATCATCCCAAGAAAGAGGATTGTCACATTTTAGGTAAGTGAATTTGTGTTGCATTTAATATTAATGGTCTTTTATATTTTTTTTAAACATTATTTTCACCGTTAATATGTTCTTTGAAGTTGTTGTTTAATTATATGTATGTATTTACACATAGAAATTGGGCTGTAGGTATTCTACAGACAAAAATAATGTCCCTACACATAAATATCACAAATCTCCAGAATGTGACATCTTGCATGTTATTGGGTGCGTGTTGAATTATATTTGATATAGCACCTACCTGTTAGTTGCCTGAGAAGCAATACAAAATTAAAATAACACGTGTATTTTCTGGGAGCACATGTGTTTTTTTAAAGATAAAATGCATTTTTAATCTAATTTCATTTGAAAATATAAATTGTAGGTACCGCATTTTTATAGCTGACGGCGTTAACATGTAGAACTCCATTAAAAAATCAAGAAAATAAACTATTTTCACCAATTTATATTTTTAATACAATTTGCAATTTTAATATATTGTAAATATATTGTATTCGGATAATTTCTAAAAGTTCATATATTGCTTTTTATTGCTTTGCTTTATAATTTTATTGTTCTTATACATTTTATATTTTTTTTATATTCCTTTGCTTTGAGTATTTAGGTAAGTACAGTAAAGTCTTGAAAATATGCAGTTTTCTATATACATATATTTGTTTTCTATAGTGAAATAATAGTTTTATTTACTCCAGTTCACACGAATCTTGTGATTCATTTACTAAAATAAATTATATATTTGAAGATAATCAGCACTTTCTTGAAATTGCCCTGCAGTTTCAAAAATTTGATCAATGCATCCATCCATTACTTTAGTTACATCCATGGTCACGATGAAACTTGGTTCAAGCAAGATGGCGGCGATCCCCTACAGCGGTTACAATAATTTTACCTATGCTTCCATCCAGTTACATCCATGATATTTATGTACACTTTTTTAACCTATCTTACGTTTATTTCTTGTATCTTATAATTATATGTGTTTGGCTATTTATCATGTTATATAATTGTTTTATATCCTGGGCCAACACTGGGAGCGGATGTGCATTGAAGATATAATTGTTTTGTTTAATATTATTCTATACATTGATTATAAAAGGCAATTTAAGCCATAAATAAATATAATTGCTCCATTAAAATGATGTGTTAAAACATTTTTTGTTTTTTTATTGACAGGTCGTAAGCCCTGTACGTGCCTCGAGTACCTGGTTCTCCTACAATATCCCAACTTCCGTCTCTATTGAGATGTTAAAAAAAATTTTGTCAATAAAAATATCATTTGACTCTCAAAAGGGAAAAAAATCGAATGTTTGCGTATATGCAATTAAAAAAAATATTCAATGTGTTAAAACGTCTGATTCTATAACTTTTTAAGAACGTTCCGGCTAAAATAGGTGCGTTCCTATTCCACTTAGTCCAAGTTGATATTATATAACGCTAAAATTGGAATGTTCATATTAAGGTCACGAATTAGTTCAATTCTCTATTACATAAACACATTTTAGTTGAATCAACTGTCAAAACGTTCCTAATTTTAGTTCACTAGTTATTTTCACAGCAGTCCGGGATATTTTAGTTAAATTGAAAACATCAGTTATGTACGGAAAAAATAAAAATGGATTATTTACACGTGTTGCGTTATATTGAAAATTAAAGCCAAATAACTTTAATGCAGATCAATTGAAATTTTAGGTTAGGCAACATGACAGTGAAATGACATAAATAAACATGGCTAAACATTGCGCAATACGCATGCATAGCCTGCTCCATAGACAATTTGAATTTAAATTATTACCTACGGTGCACCAATTTAGTAGATTTTAGTTTTAGGAAAAACGTCAGTTACAGAAAACAAAATAAAGTTCAAATGACCTTCATTCTAAAATTTTAGAATGTTTCAATTTAAGTTCATAAAGTTATTGAATCGAAAGTATTGTTAAGCAAAATAATATAAAAGTTAAGTACTTACTTCTTCCAATTTTTGCATGTAAAGTGGTGCATTGACGTTAATTCCCTCTCCTCTTTCGTCTTCCTCTGCATCAGGGTCTATGTATCTCATCACAAACTGCTTGAACTTGGCTTTGCAATCATTCACCACCACATCGGTGCCCCAAATCACCAACTGAGGCTCGGCTGGAGTACTCTGATCATCACCCGTATCACCCTTTAATCAATGTTCATATTATTACTTACCCAAACAGTATATTTGAGGAGGATTCACAATAACAGCGCTATATAAGTAAGCAAGTTTTATTTGTTACAGTAATAATGGTGCAAATACTATACCAATAAGTGATTTATAGCATAGGATTCGCATCATCATAGTTTCTGTAATCATGGACTACTACCATGTTACTTTCAAATCAATTAATGTTATCAGTTTTATTCATTATGATTATTTATTTAATTAATTACAATATAAAGGCTATAATGCCTTTTATATTGTGGCGAGAATTCGCCTACACAAATAACAATTAAAAACTCATTAAGGGAGGTCGACGACCGTCGATTGTTTCATAGACAACAATAAAACACTTTTAATAATAATCTACCCTAAAAACTCCCCAGCAACCAGAAGGGTCGATCACCTTGTGTATTCGAGAAACCTCGTCAACAGAGTATATAACAAACCTCGTAGCAGAATATGACACTTCGTTTTTCAACCTGGAACCTCTCGATTCGCTCTACACTCTCGACTTTCTCCTTTGTAATTTGAACTTCGTATTATTAATGTTTATTCTTGTAAAGTGATTAATTTGTTGTTATTTGTATTTCTTTATTATCGTGGGTTAAATTGTGCACAGAATACAAATACGTAAGTTGTTACTATTCGTTTTTTATTTCCTCACTGTAATTTTGTTCCCTCTGTCCAAATCTATAGAGTTTTCTGAACCCTTAGTTTCTTGTATTGTGACCTGATGGAAGATAGCTGAGTAACTTACTCAGGTGGTTAAGAGATTGACCTGGTGACCCCATTTAATATAAATCGCCCTCACGTCACATCGAGAAACTTTTCAGGACTCGTTTAAAACTACAATCCCTTCAGGAGTCTATTACGATTATCGGACTTTACAGAGTCAAGCCAACAGTCCGGTGATTCTCTAGAGTAACCTAAAACTTGTTAACGGCTAAACTGGTTTATCCAAACGGCCACACATTAGGTTTACTCGCATTGGGTACACACACACCCAATCGGCTACATTGGTAACCACTCTGGTTACCACTGGCCAAAACATATTATATACATGATAAATACATACAAATAAACAAAAACAGAAAGAGAGAAATATTTTTTTTAGAAATAATAATATAAACAAACATTCATAAAAATTTATGTAGTTTATGTATCATATTTGCTGTGGGAAAATTTACATGAGACAAATGGGACAGATGTAATGGACGGAAAGGGACATATAGACACATACAATGTCAGTATTTCATTAGATGACCTCTGCCTCCCACTGAATGATAAAATGTTTACCTGTCTAATGCTGACTTGTCGAATGGTACGGTCAGTACGAATGTCTGGTCTCATGCGCAGTGGTGTTCCTCTCAGTCCAGAGTGCGGAGTACACAGGGAACTTATAGATCCATAGTTGAGAGGTGAGCTCAGATCTATCTCACTCATTCTCATGCCTAGAACAGAGACAGCCCAGTATCAATTTTGTCATAAAGAAATATATATATTTTTATTTATCTCAAATTATTAAAATTAATTCTTGAAATAACATATCGATACCCGAGTTTCATGGACAACAAGTGTTAAAAATCAAAAGTTTTGGAGAAAACCACAATATTGTATCAAATAAAGCTTTATAATATTTAATATAGGAATGAAGGACAAAAGTGTTTGTAATTGTTAATTCCTATATTGTAATTGTTAATTCATTTGTTATGAAAAAGTATCATACTGAATAAATTAGATATCGTACATGTTCACGAAATGAAATACTCAACTTGACTGAGTGAACAAATGCAGTTGGGCCGTAAGTGAGGGCGAAATAACAAAACACGACAGCACTCGTAGCCATTCTAGAAAGACCTACGAGAACATCATCATGACTAAAGATTTTTGACAACTTGGTTGAAAGACCAAATCATTTTTCTATATAGAATAACGACTAATGTGAATTGTAATCGGATTTATTTGTCGAAAAAAAAAAACAATTTCTTCATTAAGATAAAGAGAACAGTTATCCAGGAAGTGTTGAAATGTATGGAAAACTGCAATATGTTGCCAACTAAAAAGTCAAATGCGCGATATACCATGACTCACTTATTGCACGAAGTACTCCATCTAGTATATTAAGTCATCATTCCACAGATAAAATAGAAGGCAACAGATACTATAACTGTCAGAGCGTTTTTCACCCGACAATTTTACCGAGCGTTTGGTGCGTACACTCGACGTTCAGTCTGAATGCCACAGTGTCTTTCCAATCATTATGAACTGCTTAGAGCATCGCTAAGTGCACTCGACGTTTATTGTGAACACAGCCCTAATGTTACTTGTAAAAAATAGACAAATGAAGTACCTCCCGGGCTTGGTCTACTCCTGGCTGGTGATGTCATAGGAAGATATTGTGGTGTAACTCCTCCATCTCCGGGATGTTGTGGAGTGGCAGCTCCGGGATGTAAAGGAGTAGCATTGCTTCCTGGTGTTCCACCATCTTAACATACATATATAAATACTTTTATTTAGGTATATTTAGATAAACCAAAGAGTTATTTAATAGACAATTATCAATCATTATATCTGTATACCTCAATTGCTCAGTTAGTTAGATATCTGACTCCCGAGCTAAGGTTCCGGGTTTAATCCCGGAGTAGAGACACAGTTTTTAATTGTGTTTACAGTCTGAATCTAGGAGACAATAAGTATATGGTCTCACAGACCACAGACAATAAATAATATGTCTCCAGAATATGGCAACTTGTTATAGGGAGCGTATTAAATTAATATTTGACATAGTACCTATTAGTTAATAATAATAATAAAATTCTTTTATTACTCAATAAAAATGTTCACATAATATGGCGGATTTTTCAAACATATTATTTCGTATATCTTCTCGGTTAGTTGTCCAAGAAGATATACAAATTTTTGGAGAAATACATGTTCAAGATGTTTGCCAATAATGTAGGTATAAAATACTGGTATTGTAAGGTATTATTTATTTGAAACACAAAATATTTGTTTGCACTGCAGAGGACTATATTAACTAATCTAACAAAAACGGAAAATTTATAAAATTAATCAACAGTACAATTTTTTCACTTATTTTTCGTACTTTTTAAAATCTTTACACAAATTTGGGATCATTGTTTTTAAATGTATAATATGCCTAACGTCTAATATTCGAAGAATAACAGAAGAGCATGTATGAGACGATGCATGGACGTGAATGAAGCCAGTGATGTATGTCAAGAGAGGAGTTTGGCGTTCGGTCCTCTCTGCCTACCCCAAATAGGGAATGGCGTAATGGTATGGTAAGATACCTAACCTTAATTTACAACATTTTCATATACCGATACATGTATTCCTGAAAGTATAAATTTAATTCAGATAATAAAACAAACCATTAGGTGTTCCGGAAGCACGGACCGGGGTCTCTGGTACGACAACTTGAGATCGTGTACTACGAGTCCTTCTTGCCGGAGTATCAACATCTTCATTTGATGTTTGAGATTGAGAGGGTCTCGTTGGAGTTTTTGTTTTACGGGTTGGCGTCTTAGATCCTCGTGCAGGTGAAGACATTTTGTTTAAAAAAATTATATATACGCTTTTTTAACTTAGTTTGTTCAATAATAAACTTTAACTTTGTCCGAAGAAAGCATTTATTAATGACAGCAAGTTAGTAACACAAGGAAAAGCGCGCGTAAACTTTGTTTATTGTTGCTACATCAAAAATTATAATATTGAACATAAAAGTTTATGGCAATGTTTCAAACCAAAGAAAAAATGTTGCTAGAAAATAATATGAATGGGAAAAAGAGTTTCGTAAAATAAAATTGATATATAAAATATATAGATAATATTATGTATTAAGTAAATATGTATGCTTTCCGGTAAATAACTTGAGAATTATCGTTATGGAGTGAAGCAGTTCGCACATACAGCAACCAAACAAAAAATACAAACTTGCGCTCTGCGCACCACATCCGATGTGCTCGAGATGTTTGCCGTTAACTATATAATAATAAAATATTTACTGAGAAGAAAAAAAGAAGTTTACACACAAATACAAAGAAATATATCAACAAATGAAAATAAAAACAACTTTACCGAGTCAAAAGGACTATGCTCAGCTATGTTGCAAGAAGACAAGACCCCAGCAGCTGATTTTCATCATGATCCAATACATTTAATACATTTTTTATAATACATTTTTCCTTATGTATTATAATGTAAGCATAAGAAATTATAATTGATATTTGTTCGATTTACTCACAATACGATTGCAATTGTTTAATTTTACGAATGAAAAAAATATGAATAAAATTATGTGGAACTATACATCAAATAAATGTAAAAGTCACGTCCCCAAAGATAAATACTTATATATAAGTGAGTAATAAATTTGAGATGTTGTGTTGATAGTTTGAATATTCATGTAGATTAAAAAAATATTTTTCATTTACTTACGGACCATTTTTTACAAACAACTACACGCGTTTTGTAAATTAGGAACCATAAATTAATTTACATAACATGCAAATATATGTATGTACGTTTCAATCTTGGAGAAAATGTTATATTAGCATGAAGATAATCGGAATGTAATTAATCTGACAAAATAATATTATGGTTGGCTTGAAACTAGTTGTAAATTTAATAAACTTAACTGTGGTTAAAACAAATTCAAAATTTACACGAAATATTTATTTAAACAAATTTTTGTAGATAATATAAACAATCATACTACACATTGGCGGGCTTTTTGTCACTAGGCAATTTCTTTCAACAATATACAATATCAAAAAGATTGAGAGCGAAAACAAAACAATAATTACACAAAGGTAAAAAAAATCTTCATAGCATTTAAGAATCAGGAAAAAATAAACAGAAAAAATCGGGTTCAGGTGCAAATATAATTTTAAATATGAAATAGATTATTTATTTTATTTTCATTTAATTTACTTTTTGTTTCCATTTTCACATTTTGCATACTTTGAGTCATATATAATAAAAATGACGATTTATAAACTCAAATATCTGGCAATATTGTTGCGTCAAATCAGTTTTTAGAAAATCTTAGCCGGCAGGGTGGTGTCACCGGCAATGTAAAAGTCAGTGATTTTTTATTATGCGAATTATTATTAAGTTCATCGCTATATGTGCACCGTTGGCGATTGAATTGTAAGTATTATTCTCATTACTTAATTTTCATTGTCTTTTTTAAATTTGCTACCATTTTTGATAATGGTTAATTTCACATGATTATAACAACAGCGCCATGGTATGCCTTGTGTTTGACGTACACCGGCGGCTCTGGGTAAATTCCATTTGTTTATCACACCAATTTAGAATGTGTACACATTAGACCATCTGCATTAGGATACTTGTTTGTTTGCATTACTACAAAATGCGTTCGTTTATAATATAGTATCAATAATGAAATCAATGAAAATATCGAAAAAAATATCAAGTGAAATTGCACGCACAATAATCGATATATCAACTCTTAATTCAATTCGCAATTTAATTTCATTTGAACGATTATTTGTTGAACGATTGAAATGCAATTTTTCACTGGCGTTTTATTTGTTTTGTCTTTTTTATTTAGAAGCTACTAAATAGATAAACTACATAATATTATACAAATAAAATGACTGACAGATAAAATGATTATTCTACATCTAATTTATAAGTAGTTGTAACATATTTAGTTTTTCTTAGACTACACATTTGATAATATATCAATGCATAAATTCAATGTAAAAACAGTTAAAATATCACTGTCAATAATTTATTTATTTAATATAATTTACAGCTTATAATAAAATATGAATATGACAAATGAAACATTAAACTAATAACAATAATTAACATAATGTAAAAATTCAGATTACAAATAGAAAAAAAAATATAAATCCCAATAACAAAAAAGAAAAAAAAAACCGTCCCATACAAATACCATGATGTTTATTCAAAGAAGCGAGAGAAAAAAAATTTTTTGATGCAAAATGTCATTTTGCACCAAAAAATGTTGATCAAAAATGATTTTATAGTTTGCCAATAACAAGTAATAAATATCGCCTAGGCTAGAATATTTACTCCCCAGATAGTGAAGCCGTATAATGTTGTGAATTTGTAATTTTTTAGGTCTGCTAACTTGTACTATATTAAATATTAATTTAACATGCACCCAATAATAAGTTGCCACTTCTGGGGACTTTTGATATTGTCTCACAGATCCAGACTGAAAACACAATTAAAAACTGTTTCCACCGGGAATCGAACCAGGGACCTTTGGTTCAGAAGTCAGATATCTAACCAACTGAGCATAGATAGTTATATTATAAATGCATTAGTGCTGCTACAATACCCAGATTTTTCTGTTTTTAGCAGTTAGATAAATAATCTTATTAATATCTAAATAATCATTAATTATTGATGGGTGCGAAAAACACTTAATGAATACGTATATTTCTATTCTCATATTTTGCAATAAGTTCAGATTAATTTATCATTATCTGTATTTACATTAACCATTCTTTTTTACTACCCATGTATGTTTTGTTTAAGCTAAGATTAAAATTATTGCTTGTAATATTGTTTTAAAATATTAAAGCTTATCTTCGTAACACTTCATAAGTCTGGCATTGCTAAAATTTCTTATTTTGGCCACAAAGGGATTTGTGTATATTATATTTTTTTTTTACCCTGTAGGCAAAAAATCTAATTTTTATTGAGTTATACCTGACTTCTATTTTTAATAATCTTCTTTTTGTTTCTCTCCTAATGGGGGTTGGCGACCATCACACCAAACTCATCCCGATCTTGCTCCAACCTTATTAGTGACGTCGCATCCGGAACCACTGCCTGAGATTTTTAAATCACAATATTCTTTTATGCCACATACCCTGTCTTCTCTCTACCTTTCTCTCCACTGTATGTTGTAGTATTTAATTATTATTGATGCATTTATATTTGTTTCCAAATTACACATTCTTTATCAGTCATCATGTCAGCCCTCCTTCGTTCAGTAATGGACATAGACCTCCTTCTGAGACCTCCACATCTACTGCTTGAAATGGCTTCCAGCCACTTGTCTTATTTCAAAATTTCTATTGCCCATTCAAAATTGCTATTCCAGCACTTTTCTGGTCCGTCTGGAGTTTGTGGTTCGGGTGACATGCCCTGCCTAGCTCCACTTTAGGTTTGCCAACCTTTTGAACAACGTCAGTGACTTCGGTTTTCTCTCTTATACACAAATTGGTTTTCCCATCTCTCAATGTCTCCTTTCCATGGCTCTTGTATTACTGCTAGCTTATGTAGCATTCTGTTTTTAAACAGCCATACGTCAGTAGTAGAAGTAATTTTAAATAATTATTTCATTGTTTGAAACTTCTGGTCCTTCTGGATAGAACTCCATAGTTAATTTAAAACTAATACTTTAGTTATATATTTTTGTATATAGGTTCCCATAATTATTAATGGTAAAAATGGTACTCAATAGATGTAGGTATCCAAAATGGACTGAGAAGGAATTAATCTACGTCTAAAGTAATGGTAATAAAAAAAAAAATGAAAGAAGAACAGAATGCGAAATACGAGTGGATAATGAACTACTAGAACTAGTGGATGAATATTTGTATTTAGGAAGTATATTTCAGCGTGATGGAAGATTGGAAAAGGATATAGAAAAAGGTAACGGCAGCAAATAGAGTGAACGGTGCATTAAGAACAATAATTGGTGACCAAATTATCTCAAGGCCAGCTAATTTTACTGTGCACAATGCAATAGTCGTTCCAACAATAATGTATGCAAGTGAGACAACATGAACATGGCAAAAGACGCATGAAAGTAAAATTAACACTGTGTAAATGAGGTCCCTAAGATGTATGTGTGACAAAACAATCTATGATAAGATAAGGAATGTGGATATTAGAAGAGAATGCAAGATTGGAAGAGATTTTGTGAGTAGAATGAAGGTAAATGCTCTGCGAGGGTCTGGACATGTAGAGAGAATGAATGATGAACTTCTGACAAAGAAAATATACAAGGCTGAAAAGAGTGGAATGAGAAGAAGAGGCCGGCCGAGAAAGAGTTGACATCAAGTCGGCCTTCGTGGTTCAGTTGGATAGGTATCTAACTGCTGATCCCGGTGGAGACACAGTTTTTAATTGTGTTTTCAGTCTGGATCTGTGAGACAATTAATATCGTAAGTCTCCAGAAAGTGGCAACTTGTTATTGGGTCCGTGTTAAATTAATATTTGACATAGTGCCTGTTAGTTGCCCGAAAAGAAATAAAAAGGAAAATAATGATTATATAAATGAGATTTTGAAAGGTGTTATGTACAATTTCAGAATAATAGAGCAGGTATTATGTGATTCGTGGATGTAAATGCTTATCCCAAAATAGGGAAAGGGCATGATGGTATGCGTATATATGTATAATTATTAAATTTCAAACAAATTTCTCCTATGATGAAAATGGAAGAAAAAGCGCCATTACATCAGAGATTTTGAAAAGGGAAAATTTTGAACCAAAAGAGCACATCGATATAAGAAAATTAAAGCGAATAGGTCTGGTTTCCTAGTATAGGAATGTAGTGTTCAACTTTTTATACCTACCAACATCTCAGAAAGTTCAGCAATGAGGTTCACCACCCATTTTGTGTGAGACGTGACTGGTGCGTGGGCATACACTCATGTGTCTTTTATAAGGTAATGCAAACCCGCACACCTGTCGCTGGTCACCCCACGTTGTGGTATATTCATTCAGTTTTTTTTATTTATTATTCAATAAAGCAATATATACCTATATTACAATTATTGGAATTTGTAAACTATTTTTTTCCCTTTCTCTAAAATCATAAAATGCTTGTGCTGAGAAAGTGAGTACATATAGAACGATTCAGTTACATAAAAACATAGACACAAAATAAATCAATATAAATGTTCTGCCATGTATGTATAATCATGCTCGCGTGTGTATGTATGTATTATATAATATTTGTATATTTTTCTGTTTTGTTTTTTAATTATTTTGTATTCAATAACATGAAACCAAACCAATTTGAAAAGGTACTGCCTCGGAACAGACTCGTTTAGTTAGGCAATCAGTTACCAAATTTGGAACAGGTTGTTGTACATTGTATATTTATTATAAATCTTTTTTTAGTATGGTTATTTTTTTTGTTATTGTTATATGTAAAAGTAATGGAAATAAAATCATTTAATTTCATATGATTCTTTTTATAACTTACTAATTTCTGAGTAATATATTAACGTATTTCATAGGTTTTCATATAATATACTATATGTCGTAGTTAGCAAATTTTGTATGAATTGAAGTGAGTCATTTTTCCGGGGGATTTTTGACGTTTGGTTGGCAGAATACATTGTTTTTGTATAGAGAATAACGACTTATATGAATAGTTTTGGCATTTATTTGTCGAAAAAAACTAGTTTGTACATCAAAGTTATAAAAAACTGTTATCAATGAAGTTTTCAAAAATATTAAGCTAAAATAATGGGCGGTTTACAGTGTAATTATTGATATACTAACATTTTAATAATGCCTAGGATCATTAAGAATTTCAGTGATTTTGTATTCAATAATCTCAATTACGGTTTGTTATATTTTAATTTAGCTTTACCAATATTTTCTTTATTAACTTTATAATAGTATAAGTAGCGTAATATTACGAAAATACATCGAGTAGCTACGCAAAAATCAGATAAAGGATTAAGCGATTTGTGTGTCACAGATTTTTCCTTTGGCAGCCCCTTCCTGCATTCCTTTCTAAATAATTTTTAGTTTTTAACTGTTTTACATATCTCATTTGTTAATAGAAATATTCTAAGTGATTTAATTTATTTAGATTGAATTTTTAACAGTGACTGAATAGGTATATGCTTTGTAGTAATTATAAAATCTGCCATTATATGTGGTGCTTCCTTTTATAAGGTATTGCACACCCGTCGCTGGTTACCATTTGTGATGGTATGTATGTACTTATTTTAATATTGAGCTCCGAAACGAAACAACAACTGTTGTTTCTTGACATCCCAAGAAACAACAATTAAATCCTAGTTAATCAGTTTAATTATGAATTAATATTAAAATTATTTCATCTTAACTTAACCTATACCTATTTTATTTCATATTTTTCAATTTCAAAATACCAAAATGATTACCTGTGCATTTGTATATTATCTCCGTTATTGTGTCGATAAGTACATCCATATCCAGAACATGAAACGGGCATTTTAAATAAAAGACAATATCACGCACCAAAATAAACTATTATTATGAATATCGAATGTAAATAATCTAAAATATCGCTAGTAAAAAAATATCGTATATTACTTTATTTATTAAACTTAAGTTTCAAAGTTTGCTTTCACACAAAAAAGAAACTTCACACATTTTACAAAAAGTGATATAATTTATAAATTAACACAAAAAATAAACAAACAAACAAATTAATGAAAACAATAAATAATATCCTTTATTTGATAAATATGTCCACTTTTACTAAATAAAAATCACCAATTCGAAATATTATCGAAAAAAAACGGAAAAGTTATGGAAAAATTTATGAAAAACTACAATTTATTGCCAACCAAGAAATTAAGCGCGCGAAAATTTTAAACTCACTTTAATTATCAGGTACGTCGTCTAGGTATATATATTTTATGTCTATGACGTATTTATATAATATTATGGTCTATTTCTATTACATACATAGACAAATTAACACAATCATAGAAACGTACCTACATTTTTAATTGGTCCTATTATATGTGTCGTTCGCCCTCATTGCGTTGTGTTTTTATTGATTTGGTTTTTCAAGGGCGCTATCCGCTATGCGCCGTACGCATTTCAAGACCGGCTGGGTTGCATTATTCAAGGCTTAAACCACACAGCATCCCAAACTGTGACAAACTTTTTATTTATTTTATATAAAGAAACTCGTCCAAAAATACTCTCGCTTCAAATAAAGATGAGGCGTATAAAGTAACCTACACAAAGAGAATTGAGCGCCACACTGTTGCCAAAATGATAACTTTGCAAAAACGTATCCGTGAATTTGAATAACGTCTTTTTCTTCCATCTTAAGCAAGTATGTACCAAAGATTTCCATAATAATACACTAGATCAGGGGTGTAAAACTCAATTTTGTAGAGGGCCATATATTAAATTTAGAATGTGTAGGCGGGCCAGATTCAAATAAAAAAAGGAAGTAGGTACTGAATTATTATAACATTTTATTTATTTAATTATATAGTATATTATATACGGTTGTTAAAAATCATGTCAAAGTTATAAAAGAGGGTAATTATTTTGAGCTTGAGGATCCAGATACCTGACTTCTCTTGTTTTTGACATGCTCATTGGTATCATATTCGTTGTAATTATTTTAATAATATTGATTGGAGATGTTCATTTGTAAGTCTTGTGCGATATTTGTTCTTATATAGAAAACATCTGCTCACATAAATAGGTGCTACCAAACATGCACAGAATGCGTGCTGCATGCTTTTTTAATTCCGGGTAGTTATCCAAACTCTTGAAATATTGTGTTTAAAATGTAAGAGCGTTAACCTCTTTAAATTTTTCTTTCAAAAGACTATCGCGGGCCGTATCTTTGACATGAATGCACTAGATGGAGTACTCCGTGCAATGAGTGAGTCATGGTATATCGCGCGTTTGATTTCTTGGTTGGCAACATATTGCCGTTTTTCATACATTTCAACACTTCCTAGATATTTTTTCTCTAAATATTAATGAACAAAGTGTTTTTTTCGACAAATAAATCCGAATTTACATTAGCCGTTATTCTCTTTACAAAAACGATGTTTTCTGCCCACCTTGCTATCAAAGGTACCGCGGAAAAAATCCTCACTTCGATTAATACAAAATTTGCTAACTGCGACATCTGGTATATTATATGAAAATCTATAGAGTAATTTTTGATAATCTTTTCCCCAGTACCCTCAAAAGATATGTTTTTGAAATAGAAGACACTTTATTTTTACATATTTATTCCATTGGGTGAGTTTTTTGAAATTTGACTCCTACCCTCAAAAGATATTTGATTTGGTTTCATACTTTTCTTATGAAACTATAGTTTCAATCAAACATTTTAATTTTTTTATTGTAAGTAACTAAAAAACTGCAATGCCTATGAATAGTTAGTGTGTTCTATGCTATGAAGTAGATTTTACTTCAATCGAAAGATAATATGAAAATCTACCGGCTGAGTTTTCAACTATTTTTCTTGCTATTCTTGCTATTTAAAAATAACCTCTACATTTTACTTTTTCCTCGCGAAAAAATATTATATATGTTTCATTGATTTGGTGACGAAACAATATTTTTTCGTGTTTCATTACGTTAGAAGTTAATTTAGTGTTCATATTTGTGTACATCTGTATGTCCACGGTATACAAGGGCCTTAATTTGATGAAAACATTCGGAAATACATATAAATACATATACTGGAAATATTAGAAAATCGACTGTGTTTTGTTCAAAGGCAAATATGTAAAAATCAGCAAAAACTGACGTTTCATCCGTCTCAATCGAATGATTATAGTAACCACAGAAAAAGACGAATAATTACGTCATAAAAGACGTAAAGAGTTTTCGCCCGTAATATTTTAGATTTTCATTATAATATTATTAATTTTAGACAATATTAATATTTATTCCAACCTATGACGCGCCTCACAGTTTGGGCGTCGGTGATGTTGTCCACAATAATATTATATATTATAATGCACACACACACACATATATATACCGGGCGCGTTCCACAGTCATCCACAATGTACCATCCTATAGTATAATAATAGGTAGAACATCCCTATATTTAGACCGGGCCCGTGTGCACTGCACAATACATTACTCTCTTACAGTCGACACTGGAACATCCCCGACCTTGGTATTTTAACGGGAGGAAAAGGATTCTTTCCGACGTTTCCGTTATCGGGACTTACCTTCTACCTCATCTGCGACTACCAAAGCCTGTTTATATTATAATGACGAGACCTCAAACAAAATTGCTGTTATTATTATGGATTTTTATTTTATAAAATAATTTACGGCTTTACGCCATACATCATACAATCAACAACAACAAATCTTGAAGTCCAGTATCTATATAGATACACAATTAGAATATTAATGTCCATTATCTATATAGATACACAATTAGAATATTAATGTTCATTATCTATATAGATACACAATTAGAATATTAATGTCCATTATCTATATAGATACACAATTAGAATATTAATGTCCATTATCTATATAGATACACAATTAGAATATTAATGTCCATTATCTATATAGATACACAATTAGAATATGAATGTCCATTATCTATATAGATACACAATTAGAATATTAATGTCCATTATCTATATAGATACACAATTAGAATATTAATGTCCATTATCTATATAGATACACAATTAGAATATTAATGTCCATTATCTATATAGATACACAATTAGAATATTAATGTCCATTATCTATATAGATACACAATTAGAATATTAAAGTCCAGTATCTATATAGATACACAATTAGAATATTAATGTCCATTATCTATATAGATACACAATTAGAATATTAATGTTCATTATCTATATAGATACACAATTAGAATATTAATGTCCATTATCTATATAGATACACAATTAGAATATTAATGTCCATTATCTATATAGATACACAATTAGAATATTAATGTCCATTATCTATATAGATACACAATTAGAATATGAATGTCCATTATCTATATAGATACACAATTAGAATATTAATGTCCATTATCTATATAGATACACAATTAGAATATTAATGTCCATTATCTATATAGATACACAATTAGAATATTAATGTCCATTATCTATATAGATACACAATTAGAATATTAATGTCCATTATCTATATAGATACACAATTAGAATATTAAAGTCCAGTATCTATATAGATACACAATTAGAATATTAATGTCCATTATCTATATAGATACACAATTAGAATATTAATGTCCATTATCTATATAGATACACAATTAGAATATTAATGTCCATTATCTATATAGATACACAATTAGAATATTAAAGTCCAGTATCTATATAGATACACAATTAGAATTTTAATGTCCATTATCTATATAGATACACAATTAGAATATTAATGTCCATTATCTATATAGATACACAATTAGAATATTAATGTCCATTATCTATATAGATACACAATTAGAATATTAATGTCCATTATCTATATAGATACACAATTAGAATATTAATGTCCATTATCTATATAGATACACAATTAGAATATTAATGTCCATTATCTATATAGATACACAATTAGAATATTAAAGTCCAGTATCTATATAGACACACAATTAGATTTTATTTTTTAATTATTTATTAATAAGAAAACCAATTTTTTTTACAAAGTTTAGATATAAATGTTACACGGCAGGTAATATAATAATAGGTTTTCACTTGAAAAGTATAAGTATATTAGAAAATATAAGCATTTATGTCTGATCGGATTCGAGTTTGAAGAGTTAGGTTCATATTTATAAAGCATTCTCAGTGCTATCTCAGTCAATACTAAGCGCACCTAAATGTATAGAATTTGTCATGCTAGGTTTTGAGAAAATTCTAAGTAGGTACGTTTTATAAATTCGGGCATATGACTTTATTATTCATTTATTTTATATATCTACCAATAGATCATAAAACAAAATTTTTAAATATATGTATAGTTTTCGTCAAATTTATTGAGCCATTTCACCGTGGAAGGGGGGGGGGGGGGTTGCACATAAACCAATGAAACAAAAATACACAAATTTGCGCTCTGCGCACCCGGAAACGTTGTTTTCGATGATTATACTTATGTGAAAGAGAGAAGCTGCATTTCCTTTACGAGACCATGTTAAAACGAGTGGGTTGCGGCCAACGCTAAACTCCTCCCTAACAAGTCACTCCATAAAGTATTCAAATTTTGTATGGAAAATTTTCAACATTTTCATGAAATATGAAAACTTGATAATTCTTCAATGCCATTTTATGAAAGTGGTGTGTCTTTTTACCAATTTGAAAATAAAATTTTTAAATTTACTGAGCTTGAGGTCACTTTAAAATATTTGACGTTTAAAAAAATTGAGAAGCACTATTCAGATATCTTTGAAATCTAATGGGGTCTAAACGAGTATTAGGTATACATATTTGCAAAATAATCGAATGAGAATTTTATTCTATAATTGATAAAGTAAAATAAACACGCCGTGCATAGCATGCAGCACACACAGATACATTGTGATGAAATTTTCAGAATACAATCTCAGCATAATACTAGTTGATAATCTGCGATAAAAATTAAAAATTGCTAAATCATAACTCCCCACTGTATCTACATGGGTAAGTGAGGAGTAAAAATAATTTGAGTTAAATTAGTGTTGGGCCACACCACAGTCGTTTTATTTACATTATTTAAATAATTGACCATTACAATATGAACAAGTCGACGAGTATGTCTATCTGGGTAGTATGTTCCAACGGAATGGACGGCCTGATAAGGATATTGAAAGAAGAGTTATGGCAGGAAACAGAGTGAATGGAGCACTTAGACCAGTTATGAATGATCGCAACATATCAAGAGACGCTAAAGTTGCCATTCATAACGCAATCGTAGTGCCAACCCTGACGTATGCAAGTGAGACCTGGACATGGCAGAAGTCGCACGAAAGCAGAATAAATGCAGCTGAAATGAGATCGCTTAGAAGAATTTGTAACAGAACGATGTATGATAGAGTTCGGAATGAAGATACAAGGAAAGAATGTAAGATAAAGAAAGATGTAATTAACAGAATGAAAGTTAACACATTGAGATGGTTTGGCCACTTGGGGAGAATGAACGCCTGACGAAGAAAATATACAAAGCTAACAGGAACGGAATAAGAGGTCGCGGGCGCCCAAGAAAAGGATGGCACGACCATGTAAACGATATTTTGAAAGATGGAAATGTAAGAAGCATGAACAACAGACGAACATGTATAAGACGATGTATGAATGTTGATGAGGCGATGAATGTGTGTCAAGATAGAAAAATGTGGCGTTCGGTTCTCTCTGCCTACCCCGTGAGGGACATGGCGTGATGGTATGTATGTATGTATGTACCATTACAATCAGTGATGGATAGCCCATGACACACGCGTCAGAGATGATACGCAGAATAATATTGAATCGTTCATATATTGCCGTTTCGTGAATATTTCACCTCAAGCGTGCTAAAATAATGCTTAGATTGTGTCACTTTGAATGGAAATATTTGCGAAAAGGGTGTATTTTGAAATCTCTTCCAGGAGATCTGCTACAGCTAATGCACTATCATCAGATTACATAAAGCAGTGTAGAGTTATCGGCAGTATCTCGAAAAAATATAAACTTGGAGATCCTATATATAGACATGTTATTCGTGAATTTTATGTCATAGGTAAATTTGCTCATTTGTCGCACACCTCTCTCTTCTGGGTCACAATCCTAGGATTGGTCTGCACCAAACACTCGATCTTTCCACTTAATTCTATCGTCCGCCAGTCTCTTCATCTCTTTGTAACTGTTACAGCGCACGTCACCGATTATCTGGTCTATATAGTTGTTTCTGGGGCGACCTCTACAGTTACCCCCATCAATCATTCCTTCGACGATGGTAAAAAGCAGGCCCGGGTGCCGGATGTTGTGGCCTATCCAAGTTGTTCTCTGTTGGGCAATTCTTTTCATAATTTGCCTTGTCTCTCCAACCCTACTTAGTACCTCGTCGTTGCTGATGTGTTCTGACCAGTGAACTTTAGCCATGCGTCTGTAGCACCGCATCTCAAACGCAGACAGACGTTCCGTTTCGCGTTAGCTGATGGTCCATGTTTCACAGCCATATAGCAATACACTCCAGACAAGAGTTTTGTTGAAGACGACTCTTGCTTGGTGGATTCTGCTTTTGATGTCTGCTGTTGAACGTCAGTCTTGAGATATTCTGCTTCCCAGATTTTTTTTTTATGATATAAAAAATAAATATGTCCTTGTTAAACAAGTACATATACATCTTCCTACGTTCCTTAAAATAAGCATAAATGCTTGTGCTATAGGTGAACGAAATCGGTCGAGGCAGGATTCGAACTCGCAACCACTGGATTACTAACCCAATAGCGCTAACCGCTTTGCCATCGACCCATCTAATAAAATCATCTTAAATATATATAAACTCTTTCACCTGCTTAATTTTGATGCCACCCAGAACAATATTTGCGGTGCATTCCTGCCTTCCAGCAACCATGCATTTTGTTTTGTCCTTATTTATCCTCATGTTGTAATCGCTTGTTAGGATGCCTTCCATCTTCCTGAGAGCTTCATTTAATTCTTCCTCTGTTTCTCCTAGCATTGCAATATCGTCTGCATACCTTATCATGTCGCACACCAGCGCTCGGTAATTCGATCAATTCGCATTTCATTCTGAGATCGGAGGTCGTAAAAAAATCGAACATCTCAAAAATCGGACGCAACGGCAACATGCAGTTCTGTGCGGGTGCGAGAGTGAGATCCGAGGGCGTAGCCGACATATTTAGGTAGGTCAGGATGCTAGGCGCCTGGGGTAAAAGAAAAGAGACCCTCGACACCAGACAAAGATGCGCCTTATGCAGACCGTTCTAAGGTTCACCTTTGCTTGGATCATATCAGAAGAATCGAGGGTGGAATAGTAATTTTATGTTTGGTGAATATTTTACTAGATGCGTCAAGGGTGCACAAAATGACGCCACTTAGGTGAAAATGCGAACCGTCTAATAAGTATTTTTTCGAGGTACTCAAAGGGGATTTGGCGCTTTTTCCGCGCGAGTTAGTAGAGATTGAGTTTTTTCGGGCGAGCGTATGTGGTTTTTAGTAAGGAATATTTTATACTCACGTTTTTATAATATCATTTTTTGATTTTATTCATGTATTAAATGACAATTTCACATCGTAGAAGGGTGTGGCGAAGATAGAATCGAATTATTGAATCATCTTACATATTTCTTTATTTTATTCATTTTTTATTACACCATTTATATGAGCTTCATTAAAAATAGATAACTGCTGCCCAACTAGGTATACCTGTTCTAGGGCTATCAGTGTACATATTATTAAAATATATCACAGTAGACATATAGTTTGTACCTATTTACATGTTTAAAAAGTAACTAAACTATTGTACACAGATTAGAAAAGTGAATTGGAGTCATCATGATATGGGTGTTTCTCTGTAAACTGGGCAAGTTGTTCTAAGAAAGTTGTCTAGGGCACTTTTTTGCTTATATATTGTACAAATCTTATTAAAAGAATAGATATCTACTAGGTTAATAATAAATAACAGATGAACCAAAAATATTTCCAATACGTTAGGAAATATTGAGCATTTTCTGAAAAATCGATACAGGGGACTGTTGATTTTGACAGGGGACTAATAATTTAAATGAAAAATGTTGTTTTAGTAGCAAAATAAGTCTTTTTATATTTTCTTAAACTCTATAATTTAAGAATGAAATAATTGAACAATAAAGTTACAAAAAATTAACAGTATTTTTTATAATATTTTATTATTTCTGATGACTATTATAATTTAGAATCCTTCCATTGTATAAAGCTGATAATTTCCAAATCTGGCATATTTTATCTCAGAATCGAGCTTGTTGCATTTCTTGACACTTTTTTCTTATTGCGATAATTTTTGCAATGCTCTCTCCACTACTTCTTTGCTTCTGGTGGAGTCATATCCTTAACTAGCTTCTTACTTCCATTTTCTTTTTTCTTGAGATATTTTAAATGTTCTTTCTCTCTTCTTCCTTTTTCTGTGGGTCGTTTTTGTTACGCTCATATCTCTTTCACTCGACTTCTCTTTTCCATTGTAATATCTCTTCCTTAAAAAGTTTTTTCTTTTTGGCACCATTCTCAAAAGATATGTACCTATATCTAAAAAGAACTAAAAAGGTATATAAATTAATATATAAACTAAAATATTGTTTAAAATAATGTAAAAAATTGGTTCTATATATTAATAAAATAAATAAAACAATGATAAACATATTAAAAGACCATCCCCTGGAGGCAGAAACAGTCCCCTGCCTTTTTATAGTGCAGGGGACTGTTGCCAGGGGACTGTTTAATTTGACTTCATTGGATGATAGCACAAAATACAAATAAGTTTTATTATTTTGCTATAAATAGGGAATATTTATACATTACAAGAAATATTTTTTAAATTGTATAAATATAATAGATATAAAAGAGATAAAAATAATTCTTACCAGAGGACTGTTGACTGGCCGGTTGTCACACGGATTTCTCGGAGCGAAGCTCGTGCAGCTCTAAATAAATTGGCGTATACGCGCTTTTGGTGGCAAGCATGCAAACTTCAGGTTGTTTGCGCATTGTTACATGTATAAACGCAATAATTTAAGTTGTAGACTACGAGGTGTGCAATTTGAAATATAGACAGGGGGACTGTCCACAAAATGCTGAGACAAACTTTAATTTCCTTTTTTAGCTTTATAAACATATATTAAGAAAAAATAACCAGGTCTAATTGAAAATCATCTAATATTGTTCAAATAATTAAATAAATCAATTGATTCTTAAATTTATTTTTAAAATAAATTGAATCTAAAGGAACTAAATTGGTGTGGTGACACACCAGGGGACTGTTTTTTGAGCATTATAAACACATTTTACATGTATTAAAGTTAAATTAAATGGATGCAGTATGATGAGCACATGTAGATTAGGTAATTTTCTTTTATAATTAACTATGAAATATATAATAATCTAAAATTTTTTGTATAATATAGGCCTGAGACAACGAGTTGCCCAGTTTACAGAGAAACACCCATTATGCATATACGTATAATGTATGTACATAGGTATCTCGTCATTTTTATTCGTTTACTGCACAAATCAGAAATAGTATCTATGCTCCGTCAGTCATATCTTTATCCAGTCGAGTCTCAGCCTCCCTAGACAACGTGTCATTTAGCTCAAGAAAAGAAACAAGAAATGATAACTCAATGTATGGAAGTGACAGTTGTCACCTGACTGGCAACTGTCACTTCCATACGTTGAGTTATCTTGTTTCATGTCTTGAGCTAAATGACACGTTGTCTAGGGGGGCTGATCAAATTAAGACAGCAACTTATAAAACTTATACAAAACACGATTTATATACAAGGAAGCCAAAATTGCCGTCCATAATGCAATTGTAGTGCCTACTTTGACGTATGCCAGTGAAACATGGCCGTGGTAAAAGACGCATGAAAGTAGAATAAATGCTGTAGAAATGAGATCACTAAGAAAATTATTTAATAGAACGCAAGATAAAGTAGGATAGTATAAGTAAAATGAGTGAATGCCCTGAGATTGTTTGGGCATATTGAAAGAATGGACGATGAACGGTTGACCAAAAAAATATACATGCTTTTAAAAGATGGAGTGAATAGCAGGGGTCGCCCCAGAAAGGGATGGCATGACCATGTGAATGATATTTTGAAAGAAGGAAACATAAGGAGCTTAAACAATCGACGAGAATGAACGGGACGATGCATGGATTTAAACGAAGTCAGGAATGTGTGCAAAAATAGAGGAGTATGGTTCTCGGTTCTCTCTGCTTACTCCGTAAGGAACATGGCATTGTTTATTTATTTTTTCTTAGAAAGCAACAGCTTTAAGTTATGTATTTTACATTTCATTATTTGAATCACTATTCCAAGCCTGTGCCTCGCAGTAGTTTATCAAATTTCCAAAAATCCTTTTGTGTTTTTTATACTTAAAATTTAACAAAATATTCCTTCGTATTATTTATTATATCTTTTATGGGTACAGAACACTAATAAAACTTTGCGACACATTTACTTGAGAGTGAGCATTCGTTTAACTCACAAACTGGGATCAATCTCATACATAGTTTAGAAAAAGGTAAAATATTATACAAACTTGAAATATTAGAGATAAATGCAGTAAAATATAACAGCAACATTCCTTTGATTACTGCACAAATAGATTTTAATACTTCTCCATTATTATTACCATTAGAAAATTATTTGAAATAAACAGGGTGCATACCACTAATTTCGGCGATCGTGCGTTTGCTGTGGCAGGACCAAATGCATGGAATAAGCTCCCAAATACCCTCAGACAAACTGAAAATATATCTACCTTCAGAAAAAATCTCAAAACACACCTTTTTTGCAAATCTTACCAAAGCCATAATGAAACATCTTAATCAATTTACAGCGCCCTTGAGGTTAGATATTCACGAAAACGGCGCTGTATAAATCATCCAATTTTATTATTATTATTATTAGAATAGTTAATGTCGGGTTTTTCTGTTGGTCATTATTCAATATAATTGCTGTCCTTTTAATACAATATTAATATATTCATTCCTTCACTTCATTTGTATTTTTAACATACCTACATACATATTTACCTTAATGTCTTTTGGGTATTTAATTTTTCTCAGAATTGCCCCCTTCCTTCTCTATTATTGTTGTCCTCTTTTTGAATCTATATATAGATGGTTTTCATCACTATTGTTCACCATTCTGACGATGCTCAGCATAGAGCGATACCGGTGAATGGGAGTCGCGTTTGCGAAAAATTTATGTAAAACGTAAAATTAAATATATTTTTTCATAATTTTAGTTGATTATGGAGTTCTATCATGAAGTGACAGTTTCAAACATTAAAAAAAAAATCTGTAAATAATTGAATTCTTTGCAAAAATGTTCGTTTAGGGCATAACGTTTTGCAGTTGGGGTGGGTCTGAATTATAATTCTGCGCACTGATTACATTGTTGTCTGTCTGTGAGGGTGGTTGGATGAGATTGCAGATAGGCAGCGAAGGCGGAACATGACACATTCGATTAACCTGTCCCCGACTTCTTTTTCCTGGGTGCGATAAAGGCATACCCCTGTCTTACGAGGGTTGCCCAAAAACGATCCAAATGGATAACGTCAAGCATCCGGGTCTGCTTGTTACTATCGTCGAAGGAATGATGGAGGGCAGAAACCGTAGAGGTCACCCTAGAGACAGTTATATGTACCAGGTGATCAGTGATGTGCGCTTAAGCAGATGCCAAGAGATGAAGAGGCTGGCGGACAACAGAGATATGTGGGGAGATGGAGAGCTTGTTGCAAACCAATCCTAGGATTGTGACCATGACAAGAAGTAGTGCCTACCCATATGTCAATATTTCAACATTTTTTATCGTCATACTTCTTTTTTATCAACTAGTTGCATGTAGCACATGAGATCCAACTGTCGATGGCGATAGTATGCATAACTGAAGAATACGTACCAAACTATAAACACTTAAACACAAATTAATAAATATTTTAAGATATTTTGTTTTCTATATAAAACATGTAGGTATATATGTCAGGATATGATAGTATGGATGTCAGTCTGTTTTTCCTACCCAGAATATGAAAACAGCATGATGTATGTTTGTAGATTAAGTAGCTATCAAACTATTGAATGAGATATTGTGTAGTGTATAATGCCTTACAAATTGTATGAAACGAAGTCGTCACTAAATTCAATTTTTATAAAAAATTGTTAATAAAGTTTGAGATGTATAATGTATATACAATAAATGTACAAGGTTTATATTTTTTATAGAAAATTACATTTTCTAGTTGGGGTGTTTCGGCTTTTCAATATTTTTAAAAACTTTGGAAATATAGGCAGTTAAACACATACAATTTTATTAAAAAAAAATTCTTAATAAAAAATGTTTGAGTAGTTCCGGAGTTTTTTTGAAAAATCAAATTTGAGATTTTGTAGTCGTCTATATTTACACCAATTTTTAGGGTTCTAGCTTTTATGGTTTTTGGGATATATGTAAAAATAAAGTAAAAATTCAAAAGTTGATAACCCCTTACTGAAAAAAAATTCTGAGTATAAAAGTTATGTAGGCCTATAACTATCTATATATTCTGAAATTTAGGGCTCTGCATTGAGTGGATCAAAAATGCTTAAAAATTCTGAAATCAATAATAACAATACCTAATTACATCTTCCTCTCCTCTTCCTTTCCTTATGCTTTAGTTTTCCTATCATTGCTATAAATTTATCTTATATGCTATTTTCTTTGTTTTTTTTCTTTTTATTTTTTCTGCTATCTTTGTTTATTTTTTAATGTGATTAACTTATTGCCCTAGTGCACACTGTTTTGTATATTTAACTTTACCTCTGGTTGGCTGGAATAAATTGCCTTTAGGCAATAAGTCCGCCAGTGTGCTAATTATATGCACAGAAAGATTCAAATAAATAAATAAAAATTCCATACATTACGGTGCGCTTAGTATTATAATATAATATATAATTTGGATGATTTATAAAGCGCCGTTTTCGTGAATATCTCACCTCAAGGGCGCTGAAAATTTGAGTATTGACTGAGATAGCACTGAGAATGATTTATAAAGGTACATATATAGATATATTTTTATTGACTGCAATTAAAATATCATTTGGTGGTCAATAAAAATATCATTTGACTCCCGAAAGGGAAAAAAAATCCAATGTTTGCTTATATGCTATTAAAAAAAATATTCGATTAACATTATGTTGTAAATCGTAATTGTTTACATGCCAGTGAATTATGTATTATTTTTCTATGACATGCTCTGTATTTGAATTTATCTTTATTTGTTCACACACTTCTTATGTATTAATTTGAGTTTTCTGCACTCCTCCGTGTGAACTAGGTATGCCAAATCGCAAACTCCTTCGTGCGCGCAGTTTTCAAAGGCGTCCCAAGTTTTCGCTTCAAGTATTTATAGATTTCATCGTGCAATTTATTTGTCACAAACAAAAAAAAATTGCGTCAAATATGTCGTAATTTATTGTCAGCAGACTAATTTGTCGCATCACTGACTTATACAAAATGTCACATATCGCCGTGTGTCGGTTGGTTGGTAGTTTATTGTTTCGAGATCTTGGAATTATTTAGCAAAGGGTCGTATATTATAGTGAAATGTCCACCGCACGTTACAGCTAAAAGAAAAAGAAACGGATGTGATACATCTGGAACACAAGAGCACACGTGTTGTGCGGTGTGGCTGTAGTGGTGGTCGCACTGAGCGGTCGGTGAAATTTGGGTATACAGCGAGGTTTTGTCAATCTTGGGACTGCAGTCCATTTTAGTTATTTTTTCATATTTGTTACAATATATTCGAATCATCATATTGACTTTTTATATGGATTGTCTTTACCGTAATTTTTAACCTTTCTGGGTGTGCTCATTGTAGAGTGATATCGGTGAATGGGAGTCGCGTTTGCGGATTATAATAAATAAAACGAAAAATAGTATGATATTTTTTATCATAATATTTGTTCGTAATTACTTTAAGGGGGGGACTGCTGCCAACGTACCTATTTTTCAATTTGATATACCATCATTATTTCTTATCAAATCGTTTCGAAAAAAGATAATTTAGATAGTTTCGATATTAATAAACAAAAATCAACCTTAACTTTTTGATAATGTTCTGTATAATTAAATTCTTGTAGAAAAATAATGGCATACCCCGATTTTCAACGTTTATCATATATTTTTAATAAAATATAAGGCGTAGAGTAATATATTTTTTTTTAAATTAAAGAAGACAAAAATATCTAGAAAAATATGATGTGACGTTGCACTAATGCTTCAGGTTAAGTAAATGAAACTAAAAAACGTTTATTTTCCATTCAGCGCCATTGCGTAATAAAAGTTTTTTTGGTTTATTTACTTAACCTGATGCATTAATGCAACGTCATATCATATTTTTCCAGGTATTTTGTTCTTCTTTAATTTATAAAAAAAAATATTGCTCTATATCTTATATTTTTTTAGAAATTTAAGATAAATGTCTATATATACAGAACATAATCAAAAAGTTAAGGTATATTTCTCTTCATTAATATCCAAACTAACTAGGTTATTTTTTTTTAAATGATTCGTTTTGTAATAATGATGGTATATCAAATTGAAAAAATAGGTACGTTGGCAGCAGTCACCCTCTTAAATGTAAAAAAAAAATAAAAATATAACAAACTTTGTAATACTTCTACTTTATAACTTGCTAATAAGTTATAGAGCTTTCGAGCTTGCGTTCATCATCAATAGTTTTCCCTCTTATGTATTATTATTTTTTTATTGTCATTGGTACATTGAAGCTTTGATTGATAAATTTATTTCTTTGTGTAAACAATTTTATTTTAATTATTCTTTTATCCGTGTTAGCTGGGCTCACTTTAAAGTTTTTGTTTTCAGTTGGTTAAAATTTTGTTATAATATTTACAGCATTATTATTGTTAATTTTATTTTTTACTGTTTGTAAGGTGTCTAATTTTTTATAGCGGCGCTGGCCGATTTACTAATGATATTAATAACAATTAAGCACTACAAATAATAACACTCAATTATTATTATTACCATTATACACTTCCTCAAAAGAATTAGCAGATCAATGCGTAAATTGTAAATTATTTAAAAGAGCAAAATAAAATGCAACAAACGCATCATCAAGCTTTCAATTGGGAATAGTTCACCCATCCAGATACTTAACATATCAAAGGATTAGGCTCTGAGGAGGTCTCTATACTACCTAACAACCCTACTGATTCACGAATATTAACGTTTAAAAAATCTTTAACAATTCTACATGTATTCATTATTACCATTTTTTGCATTTTTATTATTAAATTTTTCGATAAATCTATAATTTCTAAATTACGGATTAACGATTTTGGAATAATGCCAGTGGCTGAAATAATGAACGGTAATATTATTATTTTACGAGAATGCCAAAGTCTTTTAATCTCGTTACCCAAAGAGGTGTATTTTCTAATTTTTTCATCAAAAGTTTTTATAATATTACTAGAATTTGGAATAGCCACGTCGCAAATATATGTTATTTTTTTAATTTTATCATGTATTATTAAATCGGGTCTGTTATGTTGAATTGACCGGTCAGTTAATATTGTTTTATCGTAATAAAGCGAAATATTATTATTTTCTAAAAATGAAATCGGATCATATTCATAATATGGTTTTATGTTTATCGCGTCAATTAATTTATATTTAATAGCTAAATTTTGGTGTATTATTTTTGCTACTTGGTTATGTCTAAATGTATTATGTTATTCTCTAATTATTTTTTATCTGAATCTATATTTTTTATGTTTCTATATTTTTATTTGTTTCAATATTTTTATCTCTGTTTGTAATTTATTATTAGTATCGTAACAATTAAATGGCTTGTGCCGTATATTGTATAAATAAAAAAATAATTACTTATTCGCAAGTTGTAATGTAGAAGTATTACAAAGTTTTTTATATTTTTATTTTTTAAAAAATTGCTCACGCCAAGTTTGAAGAACTGTAATGTTGTTTGTCTACACCTACGCTAACATTGGAAGAGATATCTTCAAAAAGATTTTACAATCCTATAATAAGTACAAAATTGGATGTTTTTTTTATTATAGCGCCATTTTCATGAGTAGGTTTATATCGTATTATACCCTCAGATTTTATACAAATTTTATCAGAACAAATTTAGCGCCTTTGGTGTGAGGAGACATTTAAGAAAATGGCTCTGTATAAATCACCCTAATTTATTATAATTTTATTTATCCCACGAAATTTTCCATATATGCACTTATAACGTATTATCATTATTTGTGACAAACACCCATTAGAAAAAGAGGAAATGGATGTTTGTAAAGACACAATAATAAAATGTATGATTCTCACCGTCAGTTTTGTTATAGTTATTTTATCATTATGAAAACAAATGCCACATAGAAAGAATAAAACATGAACGACTGACGAATAATTTATATGAAAAGTGAAGGTAAATTTATTTTTAAATGGTTGGTATATTGAAATATGATAATATGAATGCCGATGTAGGTATACAATATAACGGTGTATGACAGAGTTAAAAGTGTTTGTAAATTTGTAGGTACTACTATTCTATAATACCTATCTTATCAGTATGACTAGGTCCTTTAGTTCATCAGCCCTGCATAGGGGTGATTTTTTTCAAATATTATATCCTGCCTTTGCAGTTAATTGCTTCAACATTTTGAATATATAACTGACCATATTTATGTCTTTTTTTTAAATCTTTGAAATAAATTTCCAAATTTAAACTGTCACAAAAACTCTTGAAAAATTATTTTATGACCTCACTTGAAGCGTGAAAAATATTTTTTAAATCTTTTGAATTTCGTCGTAAAAATAAATACTCAAACATTGAAATATTGCCGTAAAAAACAGTTGGATAATTAACTATATTAGAAGGTTAACAGAAATGTCAAAGTGAAAAGTGTCATTTTGAATAAACCATAGATAAAAAATTGAAAGTGGTTTCAATTCGACAAGCTCGAACACTCAAAATTTGTCATTTTAAAATAACACAATAAATCCTATAGCACCTACGGTGGAATCATAATCGTAAATTTTGAATGTTATATGTACTTAAATTATATGAAAAAAATAAAAGAATATACATTGAAGTACTAAAGAATGGATACATAGTCAAAAATGCATTATTTTATCCCAGAAAGGAATGGCATGGATTGATCAATCGACGAGCATGTATGAGACGATGGATGGATGTAAAGGAAGGCAGGAATATTTACAAAAATAGAGAAGTATGGCGGTCGGTTCTCACTGCTTACCCCGCAAGAGACATGGCGTGATTGTATGTGTATAAAATCTAGGTACATTGTACATGCACACCCCTAATACGGCATTTATCTTAAACATATTATGGACATACATAATAAGTGTAAACACGATAATAACACAGAGAAATCCTAAAAAAGAACAGACAATAATAATATCAAGGACAGAGCTAAAATAATAGTAAAACAAGTGGGTTATGGCCAACGTTATACTCCTCACTATCAAGTCACTGCACAAAGTATGCAAATTTTGTATGGAAATTTTTTAGCATTTTAATGAAATGAGTTTGTTAAATTATTTTTGATTTAAATATTTAATTATGTAAACTAATAACTAGTAACAGAACGATGTATGACAGGGTAAGAAACGAGGACATAAAGATAAATATAAGATGAAGAAAGATGTCATTAATAGAATGAAAGTTAAGTAACACATTGAGATTGTTTGTCCACTTGGAAAAAATGAATGAAGAACGTCTGACGAAGAAAATATACAAAGCTGACAGGAACGAATTAAGAGGTCGGAGGCGCTCAAGAAAAGGATGGCACGACCATGTAAACGATATTCTGAAAGACGGAAATGTAAGAAGCTTGAACAACAGACCAACACGTTTGAGACGATTCATGAACGTTGACGAGGCGATGGATATGTGTCAAGAAAGAAATGTGGCGTTCGGTTCTCTCTGCCTACATGACTTAGTGGTATATTACATGTTATTATAGGGGCTCGTTGCACTGAAAAGAAATATTTCGCAAATAATGGCATGATAGGTGGTGGAGAAGCGGTTAGCACTCTGGGTTTGTAGTGGTCGCGAGTTCATATCCTGCCACGACCGATTTCGTTCACCTATAACACAAGCATTTATGCTTAATTTAGGGAATGTATGAGGAGGTATATACATATGTACTTGTTACTACGTGGGCATATTCATTATTTAAAAAAAAGTTTAATGTATTACCTATTTATTCATCTTTTTATGCTACACTAAAGAAATAATACTATACAGAATGTGTGAAGGAAGCATCTGGTATTGCCGCTTTTCGTCGCCTAAGTATTTAATACAACATAAAGGAATTAATATTTTAAAATATTGTGTGCTTCCTTTGTTTTTTTTTGTATATGATGAATATTGTAATATTTTCTTGTTTTTTATGTAATTTTTTTCCAAAATTGTAATTTTCTTTGGTTTATACTAGGTGTAAGAAAATTTTCTTATTTTTTACACCTAAATAAAATATACATACATACACACACACTCTCTGGCTTAATTTCTTCCAAGAAGTCAGAAGGATTTTGTTATATAAATAAATAAAGAAAGCATCGATTGGCTTTTTCCGAAGAAGAGCGACTGTCGTAAGAAAAAGTGTAAATTGAAGTAGTAAAATTGTGGAAGTATGCGATGCATAATAATGGCAAGTGCTTGCACTGCACACCCCTCGGATAATCGTGCACCTTGGGGGGCGCGGGGGAGGGGCGCAGATCGATAGACGGTTCTGGAAGGGCGCGCGCCGCGCCCTGCCCTAAGGTACGCAAAAAAATCAATGCTGGGTTACAATCCCTGGACTTTCCTTTCCAACACTAGAGCAGCGTACTATTTCCGCGGCGAGGTAATTTTTATCTGTAGAGCTTTTTTTTTAATTATATATGGCACAAGATTTTTCATAATTTTAGGAGGGTATATAACGCTAAATTTAGTGACTGAAATCATGATATAAATCGCCTAATACACTATGAAGTTAAATACCAAGATTTGCTGATTTTTAGTTTTTTTTTGTTCGGAAAAAACTTGACTTGAAATGAACAAAAATTATCGCCCATTCATTTTAATTTAACGCAATCTTTAAGCACATAAAATAATTATTTATAGACGACGTATAGCTATCGAGTAATTTAGAAAAATGCTGTAAAAATATATTATGGGAAATTTATAGGTACTGAATTTTAAAATTGTCTGACGAACATTTAGTAGAGAAATGTAGACAATATTTTTGGTATTTTTTAGAAGTACAATATTTAACATATTTGAGACATTTTCAAAATGTTTATTTGCCCTCTTAACAGGCTGCCATCGCAAATTTTTAGAAAAACAAAATACGTTTTTACGCAGTTATTGGCAATTTTTTTTTTATTTATTTATTATTGACAATAAAATGAGGATGTTACAAATACAATTACACACTGGAGCTAGAAATTAAGAGCGTGTGTACACATGTTGTGTATTATTTATTGATAAATCTTGTAATTGATAGGATACAATGAACACCTTACTAGGAAGTCCTGTGCCGAGGTGATCATTTGAACAATAAAACTTAGATATTAAAAATCGTACACCTTACTGTTTAGTTGTTATCAACTATTATTATTATATATTTTTTAAATGAATTAGTCCTTGTTAAACAAGTGCATATATGTACATCTTCGTACATTCCCTAAATTAAGCATAAATGCTTGTGCTATAGGTGAACGAAATCGATCGTGCCAGGATTCGAACTTGCGACCATTGGATTAATAGCCCAACGCGCTAACCGCTGTGCTATCGACCCATCTAAATATACATAGACAAAATTAATAATATACCATACTTAGATACCTACATTTTAATGAAGTACCTAAATAATATAATATTACATTATTATATAAAACTTATTTAAATTGTTTAAATAAATACTCCTTCAGCAAATAATAAAACGCATGGTACAACTGCGGTCTCTCTAGACTAGACTTTTTACGAAAAAAAGATAAGTATGAATGCAAAAATTGATTTATTTATTAATAAAAGACCTGATATTGAATAAATAGTGACGAATCAAGGCAGGAAATGGAGTGAACGGAGATGATTTCAATAAAAATTCAATGTTTAATGCAGTTATTTTGACTAATTTGACGTATGAAAGTGAAACATAGACATGACTGGGTCTGTAATAGCCTAATTAAACCAGTACCTAATCCTGGTTCGACCGGCGAAATCAAAACCCCAGTGATTACCCATATCATGGATATAATTACCGGACTAATCACCGGAGCCGCGAAATTCTCACACATATCCCACCATCTACGAAATCTTCACTGGCTTAAAGTGCCAGAGAGAATCAAGTACAAATTATGTTTGTTGACTTTCAAAGCGATCCATGGCATGGCTCCCACGTATCTTTCAGACTTCTGCATCCCTCTCACCGTAAACGAGCGACAACAAACACTTCGGTCAGCCACCACATCCGTGATTGGCAAGTTGACTGAAATAAATAGAGTCAACACTTCATCTTTCGGTGATCGTGCTTTTGCTGTGGCCGGACCAGCCTCGTGGAATAAACTACCACCTGAACTGAGGCAAATCGACAACTTAGCACTATTCAGGAAACACCTAAAAACTCACTTCTTCCGCGAGTCTTACAAAAACCTGTAATAGTTATATTCAAAGCGCCCTTGAGGTGAGGTTATCACAAAAACGGCGCTATAAAAATAATCCAAATTTATTATTATGACATGAAAGTCATACGAAGAAATGAGATCAAGAACGAAAAGCTAATTTATAAATTTGGATTTATAACAAGATCAAGAAGTATATTGCACATACCATCACGCCGTTTCCCTATTATTTGGGGTAGGCAGAGAGAACCGAACGCCAGACTCTTATATCTCGATATACATGTTTTGCCTCATTTACATCCATACATTGCTTCATACGTGTTCTCATGTTATTCTTACTTTGTACGTTCCCATCTCTTAAAATCTTATTTATATGATCACTCCAACTCTTTCTCGGCCGGCCCCTACATCTCATTACATCATCATCAGTGGCTCCACACCCCAGGATGGGCCTAGGCCTCCTCAAGAAATCGTCTCCATTGCACCCTATCCATGGCCTTTTCTCTCCAATTCCGCATACCGTCTATCTGAAGGTCCTTCTCGACTCCATCCATCCATCGTAGTTTTGGCCTTCCCACACCTCTTCTTCCCTCCGGACGTGATGTGAGGATTCTTTTGGTATCTGGTCATCTTCCATACGATGCACGTGTCCTTACCAGCGGAGCCTCCCTATTTTTATCGTTTGGACGATATTTGGTTCCTTAAATAGGCTCTGTAGTTCGTGGTTGTACCTGATTCTCCACGTGCCTTGATCGCAAAGGGGACCGAAAATTTTTCTTTCGAAAACCAATACCTAACGCATCCATATCCTTTTTAGCAAGAATTGTTGTACATGGTTACAATCCTAGGATGTGTGAGCACCAAGCACTCCATTTCTGCACATCATATCTCTGTTGTCCGCCAGCCTCTTCATCTCTTGGTAGCTGCTATAGCGCACATCACTAATCACCTGGTCCATATAACTGTCTCTTGGGAGACCTCTACAGTCTCTGCCCTCCATCATTCCATATCCATTTGGATCGTTGTTGTGAAACCCTCTTTAGGAGTTATCTCGTTTCTCCGACACAGCCCATTTTTCCAATGATATTATATTTTAATCTAAATAAAAGTGAAAGATCTGTGATAGTTGTGGCGTATTGAAATAATTAATGACCAAAGTTATTATGTAATGAATGCAAGGATCTAAATTGAAAACGATAATGCTATTATTTGTCGTTAGGTTCTTAATACAAATTGTCCTAATATGATAATTAAACATAAATTTAGAAAATGTATAGAGCTGAAAGAAATACAACAAGAAGCAAATATTAATAAAAATAATGCACTAAGCGATTTATAATAATTATCGAAGAGTCAATATTAGAAGTTACAAGGATGTAAGAGAATGTACTTTACTTATTTATGTCAAGACAGGAATGTGTAGCGTTTGGCAAACTCTACCTGCTGTGAGATGATGACGATGGCGTATAACTATCTGTTTTATTAAGATATTTGGAGTTGCATGAATGTTTTAGTGAATTCTTTATCAATTGTCAAAACGAAGGTATAATATTTTGGTATTGAGGCATGCGATGTAACCCGCATACAATACAATGATATGCGCGCGCAATGCACATAATGTACGGTGACAATAAGCAACCAATTTTTGGGACATAATATCGTTTTTCAAGAACATTACATGTGCATCTTCGTACATTCCATAAACTATGCAAATGCTCGTGCTGTATTTGAACGAAATCGATTACTATTTCAGGCACTAGTCGTTTAGCCACTAATGCATTTATTATGTGTTGATTCGTACTAACAAGTGAGTTTATATTGTAAATAAAAAAAAATACTTGCTAAATAATTGAATAATTGTTTAGATTTATGTTTTATTTGACACAATTCCATTTATCAGTTAGTATTTCAAGATTTGGTTCTCTATGCCATACCATATCTCCACTCCGTGAGAGATATGGCATTAAGCCAGCGTTTCTTTGAATTACAAAATTAAGAATATCTAAGTTTAGTTTGTCGATCGAAAATTCTTGATAGAACTCCATTGTATGTAGATATATTATTACAAATATAAAAAAAATACTTGGCATTTGTTATATTGCAATTTATTTGATTATCGACGCGTTTCGTGCAAGGCACATCGTCAGAATAATACTTTACAAGACTGAGACTAGTGGTTATATACAAAATTTACAAAACAGGTGTATAAAAATGTTGGTTTTTGAACAGTTGAAAAATAAATTATATAATGCAAATGAATCTATACAAATCTACGTTTTAATACAATGAAAGTAGTTGGGTTACTGGTTGTAGTCCCCTGTGTCCATTAGGTCTGTAACAAAAGAAAACGACAGCAGTAAAATTCGAAAGGTAAATAATATTGTATTTATTGGTTTATTGTTATCTTTTAAGTGTGGTTAAAACCAATGTTTTTCATAAATATTTGGTAGTGATGTATTGTGTTTTTTGAACTAGGTACAGATTAAAAGAATAAAATTATGAAAGTTAAAACCGAAATTACCTGAACCAACAACAGAATCAATATATTTTAAAATATTTACGAAGGCCAAGGTTAATACCAATATAAACAGTTTAAACATTATATTCGGGGCTATTGTTAGGGAAGACAATTGATGTCGCAGGGTACCGCCAATTATTATACCTGCATCATTATGTAATATATTCTGTGAATTTACCAACAAATAAAAATAAAATAATATAACAAAATAATTATCAAGCCATCTGTATCCGCAACACGACCACAATAATTCCAAACCTTAAGTATAACAGTCTACATACATACATACCAGGGGCGACACTAGAACCTTTGAACTGGGCAAACCCTGAAAGAAAATAGGGAAATGTCGAAATATTCATGTTTTTTAGCGTTGTTGTTCATTCCATAAGCCATACAAATATTTTTAAAATGATATGCCAAAATATTATCTACATTTGTGGCCCTGTAAAGCGATGTATCTACATACGGTTAAATTTTTAACCTTGTAGTATGGTAGCTATAAACAAATAAATTACTATTAGTTCTTGAACTTCTTAACATAATATTCATAGGCAAGCCAAGATTTTCGGTTTCTATATTAGTTGTTGAATTTCTTAACATAATATTCATAGGCAAGCCAAGATTTTCGGCTTCTATATTAGTTCTTGAATTTCTTAATATAATATTCTAGGCAAGCCAAGATTTTCAGCTTCTATAAGCAATTCCGCTACTGATACATACATACCATCACGCCATGTCCCTTGCGAGGTAGGCAGAGAGAACCGAACGCCACATTTTTCTATCCTGGCACGCATCCCTCGCCCCGTCCACATTTATGCATCGTCTCATATATGTTTGTCTATTGCTCAAACTTCTAACATTTCCGTCTTTCAAAATTTCGTTCACATGGTCGTGCCATCCCTTTCTTGGGCGTCCCCGACCTCTCATTCCATTCCTTTCCGGTCTGTATATCTTCTTCGTCAGAAGCTCCTCATTCATTCTCCCCATGTGACCAAACCATCTCAATGTGTTCACTTTCATTCTAGTAATGACATCTTTCTTCATCTTTCCTTATGTCCTCATTTCTTACCCGGTCATACATCGTTCTATTACAAATCCTTCTTAACGATCTCATTTCAACTGCATTTATTCTACTTGCGTCTTCTGCCATGTCCAGGTTTCACTTGCATACGTCAAGGTTGACACTACGATGGCGTTATGAATGGCAACTTTGGCATCCTTTGATATGTTGCGATCATTCATAATTGGTCTTAGTGCTCCATTCACTCTGTTTCCTGCCATAACTCTTCTTTCGATCTCTTTATCGAGTCGTCCGTTCTGTTGAAATATGCTTCCCAAGTATACATATTCGTCGACTTGCTCGAGCCATTCGTTCTCTACTCTTATTTTACACGCTGTTCTGCTTTCACTCTTTTCAAAGACCATTGTCTTTGATTTGCTGGCATTCATCCTAAGTCCATTCTCTATAATAGTTTATAGAACTACAATATGTTAATAAATAAATATAACAAGTTCCGGTTGACGAGTGTTGATGGTTACCCCAGTCCGCGTGGGAAGCGGACGTGCATCTAACCTACCCCAACGGGTAGCCGCTCGCTGTGGGCCCCCAAGGTCAGGATTGTACTATACATACATACATAGAGGTACTATTGGTACTATTCGACTGTCTCTGTGACTGGGGACAGAGTTGTGCGCGTGCGTGACTTGTTCGTACAACTTGGGTACTACAAACATTACCCCCTATTCTGTAACTATTGTAACTAAAATAGGAACGTACTAACATTGTAGATTTTAGATTTACGGTCTTATTTCAACGTTATAAGATATCAACTTGGACTAAATGGAATAGGAACGTACCTATTTTGGCTGGAAAGTTCTTAAAAAGTCACTGAATCGGACGTATTATGAATTATTATGAAATATTCATCATTTTCATAATTATTCAAAATACGTCTTATTCAGTAATTTTTTAAGAAAGTTCCGGCTAATATAGGTATGTTTCTATTCCATTGAGGCCAAGTTGATATTTTATAACGCTGAAATAAGACCGTTAATCTAAAATATACAATTTTAGCACGTTCCTATTTTAGTAACAATAGTTACTGAATAGGGGGTACTATCTCAACTTACCTAAATACTGTTGTTTTTTATTTCAATGTCGACTGTATTTATGTTGCAGATATCTTTTTCACACATAGATGGCCGTAGTAAAAATTCCTTATTTTCAAGCGAAAAGAATTTCAGTATTACAATATATAGAATTTTCAAAATTGAATTGATAGGGATCTCATTAAAAAGGCATAAATGGTGAACGTTGCGCAAGCGCATAAAGTGATCACGTAAACCAGCCGATGACAGGTCGTAAGCCCTGTAGGTGCCTTGATTTCCCGGTTCTCCTACAATAAATATTCCAACTTCGTCTCTATTGAGATAATTAAAAATCTGTTAAAAAATATCTTTGGGTCTTTTTTAATCAATCAAATTGTTTGTAGTTCTACATATTTTTCTATTATATTTTCCTTTTATCGGGACGACCGTTTCGGCTAACTGAGCCCTTATCAATTGATAAACACAATATTGTTTGTACTCCTCACTACCCTGTGTGAATACGCAATTATTAAGGCTATTTTTTTTATCGCAGATTATCAACTAGCATCATGCCGATATTGTATTCTGAAAGTTTCATTACAATCTATCTAGTATGTGTGTGTACTATGTTAGTGTTCATTCTACTTTATCGATTATAGACTAAAGTTCTCATTGGATTATTTTCAAATTTACATACATACATACATACCATCACGCCATGTCCCTCACGGGGTAGGCAGAGAGAACCGAACGCCACATTTTTCTATCTTGACACGCATTCATCGCCTCTTCAACATTCATACATCGTCTTATACATGTTCGTCTGTTGTTCATGCTTCTTACATTTCCATCTTTCAAAATATCATTTACATGGTCGTGCCATCCTTATCTTGGGCGCCCGCGACCTCTTATTCCGTCAGATTTGTATATTTTCTTCAGGCGTTCTTCGTTCATTCTCCCCAAGTGGCCAAACCATCTCAATGTGTTAACTTTCATTCTGTTAATTACATCTTTCTTTATCTTACATTCTTTCCTTGTATCTTCATTCCGAACTCTATCATACATCGTTCTGTTACAAATTCTAATCTATTTTTATATATCTAATCTAATCTATATCTAATCTATAATTTATATATCTAATCTAATCTATATCTAATCTATAATTTATATATCTAATACTACCTACTTCAAATTTATATATCTAATATTTTTTAAAATATAGCTATTTTTTGTTATTGTTTTTATACATGTGTAAATGGAAATAATTAATTTCATTTCATTTCATTACTCTCTTAGACCATATTAGATTTTGAAGCATATCTGATCATTTTCATTTTTTTAACTGTCAAATATTTCAATGTGACGCCAAGCTCAGAAAAAATAAAATTTGATATTTATATTTTTGAAATTGCTAAAAATGACTATCGCTTTCATAAAATGGCATTAAGAGTAAACAAGTTTTTTGTTAATAAAATATTTAAATAAAAAATAATCGAACAAATTCATTTCACGAAAATGCTAAAAATTTTTAATACAAAATTCTTATACTCTCTTGTGATTTACAGTGAGGAGTATAGCGTTGGACACAACCCACTCATTTTCAAATAAATTAAAAAAGCTGTGTTCATTTTTTTTTCAATTTTGATATGTGGTGGCAGAGCGGTTAGCGCGCTCGGTTTCTCGATCGATTTCGTTCACCAGCATTTATGTTTAAGGGGCCATATAAACCTAAACACCTCTATTTCAAATCAAATCCTTCAAATATGTTAAACAGTAAAGTGAGTTTTTTCAACATTTCTCTAGTGAATGTTCGTCACACAATTTTAAAATTCAGCCTAAATTCCCATAAAAAGATTATTAAAAATATCCTTTTTTACAGCATTTTTTTTTAAATTACTCCATAACTATGTATCGTAGAGAAATAAATCTTTTATATGCTTAAAGAGTGCATAAAACTAAAGTGAATGACCGATAAAGTTTTCTCATTTCAACTTAGGTTTGTTCTTAAAATGCAAAAAATCAACAGATTTGCGGTTTCCGATAATTTAAATCACGTGTAAACCTTTTTTAACGCACGCCATAGTTACCCTTACTAACGCGTAACTTCATAGTGCATTGGGCGGTTTTAATATATCATGTTTTCAGTCACTTAGTTTAGCGTTATATGTCCACTTAATTTAGGGAATAGGTACCTACTTGTTACAAGTACCTTTTACCTAAATTAATATTATTTTAAAAAAATCAGACCATAAATGAATTATAATTAGTAGTTTTTAAACCAGAACATACTTCAAATTTCTATCCGAAATAAATATATAAATAAATATACAATTAGTCTACAAAAAATAATCTGCCTTTTGTATTTACACTGGCGGGCCTATTGCCTAATGGCAATTTCTTCCAACCAACCAGAGTAAATGTTAAGTATACAAAACAATGTTTACTATGGGCAATAATATAATCACATTACAAAATAAATAAATACTTACAGCAGAAGAAGAGTAAAAAAAAAACAAAGAAGATATCATATAAGAACAATTCATAGCAATGAAAGGAAAACTAAAGGAAGAGGAGAGGAAGTTGTATTCTGGTGTTAGATAAATATTTTTGCTTTAGCCTTTTCTTGAAGATGTTTAATGAGATACACGACGTTATATCAGGACTTAGGCTATTCCATAGCCTAAAAAAATCAGAACTATGAATAGGAATAGATAGTAAAGCACGTTCCGCAGATCGAAGTGGAAGCCCGTGGCTTGAAAGATAAGTGAATTTATCTTTGAGATACTGAGGTAAATTTGTATTAAAAAGGACATTGTATAGTAATGACAAGATATGTATATTACGTCGTTGTCGTATCTTGGGCCAATGAAGAAGATTACGGTAATGAGAAATATGATCGATTTTTTTTTAGTTCAAAGATAGCTGTGAGGCACCGGCTTAGAATAGTGCTTCCACTCTTTTCTATTATTGTTTTCGAGTGTCCCGTAAGAGCCGGGTAATCGAAAATACAACAGGCAACAATAACATCTCACATAGTTCAGCAATGAGGTTCACCACCCATTCTGAATATAGTGCCTTTTTAGGTGAGACGAGACTGGTGTGTGGGTATACACAGATATGTTGTGCTCCCTTTTATAAGGCAATGCACACCCGCACACCTTTCGCTGGTTACCCCACATTGTGGGATATGCCGTGATGGTATGAATGAATCAAAGATAAAACGGATGCAAAAATTTTGAAGGCGTTCAATTGTTGAGATGTAGGAGAAGTGTATTGTTTATTAAGAGGCTATAGGCTGTATAGTATATTTTGAAAAACTTTTCCCTTGTGCCTTCAAAAGATATGTCTTTGAAATAAAAAAAAGAGTTTATCAACCGTTCATCGTTCATTCTTTCGATATGCCCAAACCATCTCAGGGCATTCAGTTTCATTTTACTTATAATATCCTTCTTTATCTTGCATTCTCTCCTTATGTCCTCATTTTCTATTCTATCATATATCGTTCTACATACTCTTCTTAGTGATCTCTTTCTTAGTCTGTTATTTTTTAAATTTCTAAATTTTTCTACTCCAGAATAACGTTCACATGGTCGTGCCAACATGGCCAGTGGCTAACATTCGTTCCTTCTCTTGAATTTCTCTGACAAACTTTATTTTCAAAATTGATGTTTTCGTTTTATTTGCAAAATTGATGTTTTCATATATTACCTATAAATATTTAGGCTTCATCAAAAGACGCAGTATTATTATTTATGATTTAACATTACCATTATTTGTGTTTAACATCTGTTAATTTTTTAACCTTATTAACTTTTGTCATCTGTTTGCGTGCGCTCAAGATGGTGTCAAACCTAAAAGAAATCTCCCGCCTTTTTATTGCCCTGTGCATAAAGATGGCAAATAATGAAAGGACATGGACCATATTATATTATTTTATGGACAATTTTGTGCAAAAGAAAAATGTCCGTGTTGGCATTCGTAACCAGTTGGTCATGGGTAATAAAGGAGAGGGATTTCGGGCCATAAAAACGACGAAATTACAAAAGAACGGGAATAAAACAACATGAGAAATTCAAGGGGAAATTCTCCCAAATTAACTCGTTTGCAAGTCACATTCATAAACTGACACCTTTCAATAAAAACGAATTCTGTATTAGGGATGTTACTATCAGATCCGATATTTATAATCAATATCAAAATATCCGATATTTCATATATATCCGATAAGAGAAAAAAACATTTTAATTTTGTCAAAATACCATTTTAATTTTGTCAAAATACCATTTTAATTTTGTCAAAATACCATTTTAATTTTGTCAAAAAACCATTTTAATTTTGTCAAAACACCATTTTAATTTTGTCAAAAAACCATTTTAATTCCGTAAAATACTATTTTAATTTTGTCAAAAGACCATTATTTTATTTATGGCAAAATGCCTAGGTAAAATAATAGATTTGATAATAGAATGTTTATTTTTTTAAAAAAGGTTATATAAAATGAAATATTTTACTGATTTCCCATTAAAGTGAAAATTTCCCATTAAAGTATTCACTGTAGAAGAAAAAGGGATTCCCTAATTTTAACTTCTGATTAGATTGCCATTTCGGGAAATTAATATCAACTGTAGTTTTTATGATAAACGTCATTCTGCTAAATTTCTAGTTATTACAGTTAAATATCAATTGATACAATGTGTATATCCGCATAAATATCAAAAGATATATCGTGATATATGTCATATAGAGATAATCGGTTTTGTTCAATAAATCGATATAAAAGAACACAAATGTTTAAATAATCGTTCTATTAATCGTCAAATAAGAGTATGGACAGTAATTTTGAATGCGATTGAACGAGGCAGTTATATTTCGATTCTCTCCATAAAATATTATTATTAAAAAAAAAACGCGTTGTTTTCCGATAATTATTATTGAAAACATCTCGCAGAATGTTTTCTCATTTGTTGAAAACATAAACGCGAATTAAAATACGAGTAATATTATTTTTACTCAAAGGTTGCAATATTGGTCATAATAAGGCAAAACCGCAGATGTTGACAAGAAGAGTACGTGGAGGGATTTTAAATACGCGAGAGCTAGACAGAAATACTTTTATTTTATCCATGTAGTTTTATTTAAAAAAATATATATTCCACTACACTAAAATATTTTATTGAGTACACTAAAATATTTCGTGCTATATAGAATGTTCCATCAGTTGTCAAGTTCTGGGTAGGTACACAAATTATCTTTGTATGAAGAAAAATATAGTAAAAAACGATTTTTATGAATATTTTTTTTATTAAACGTAGCATGTTTATCCTTCTGCGTATTTATAAATTGTTATTTTTACATTTTTCTTGGTTCTAAGTATGAAGATTGCGTTTCATTTAAAAGTGCACTTCGTGGTTAAGTTGGTATGATTGCATTTGGTGTTGTTATGACGTTAAAAAATCCCTACAATTTGGGATTTTTCCCTTTATTTGTAATATTTCTAAAATTTATTTTATTAAATCAGTACAAAATGTTTAAAAAATAAGTTTTTCTTTAAAATATTTTTTTCTTTAAATTATTTGTTGAAGATATGTATCATACTATCATATTAAGATTGTTTTATTTCAAAATGTCTTATTGCTAAGTTTTAAATATGTGATTAGAGGAACTTAATTTGGAGATATGGCAACATTATTCTGAGTTTATTAGACTGACAGTCGTACCAACATGAAGCGCATTTAAGTGAAACGCATAATAGTTAAATATTTCAATAAAATTCATATTAAGGGAAATACAAATTCAAATTGGTGATTTTGGTTTCACAGAGATTTACCTTCTTGTTTTTTTTTATTTATCGATAAAGTATTTATTTTATCAAACCTTTAGATGGAGTTCTACAATATGATTTTTTTATCGCTCAGTATATAAATAATATTCTTTTGCTTAAGGCCCCACAGGCGCTCAAATTTGATTGGTTGCATTGGCCAATACTGATATTATCGTCTTGAAACTAGGATATTAAGACAGAGATATTGTCTATAGCTTGACAGTTCCAGAATCGTAATATTTGAAAATTCTTTCGATAAAATAATATATGTACCCCTAAAGTTTGCGGAATTCCCTCGTTATCCGTTTAATCGGTTTGATATAAATCAGCTATTTAGCAAAAAAAATATGTTAAATATTATGTAAACACCGACTATTTAAGATTTTTAAATTTGTGTTGATATTTAAAAAATATATAATTTATATTGCCGCTTGCGTCGTTCTTGTTTCGCGCTAGTCAAGTCATACAAAAAGTATGGCGGGACGAAACCCACCGCTACTTCAGTAGGTACGTGAAGTGGGATACAACTAGTTAAAATTATCTGTGCCTGTGCGGCCTTAATATTATATTATTTCTGTAGAAAATTTCCCGATAGATAGAATCATGTTCTAGTTTTGATTTGTTTCTCACGTTTTTTTTTTGTCATCAATAATTTTATCGCTTACAAAGTTTAATATTATAATATTTACTATTGTTTTTAGTTACCACTACGTATGTTATATAAACGATGACTTCGTATAATAACATATGTAGTTATGTTTCTTTATAAGTCTTACTTCCAAGAATTTACGAAGGTTTCACCTTTCCAGATAAAGTGACAATATTTAGGTATAAATAAATAATACTGAATAACATACATACATACATACATACATACAAGCAAACAGGCCTTGTCCCTTACGTTACGGGATATGTAGATACAACGAACGACACAATAAAAATGCATACAAGTATTGAAATAAAATCAACTATAATACAAATAATATAACAAGTACATTGTACATATTATTACGTACTTTACTTTACATCATTTTTTAATAGAGGAGTAAAAAAAAATGTTAAAGTTTATATGAATCTGGAGCTAGGTTATAATTCAAACAATTAGTTAAATACCTGTGAACTAGAAACAATTATATAACAACAGATACACGTTTAAAAAGTGAAAGAGTTATATACTTCAAAAAATACTCGAAAATTAGTAGAAACTATATAAAACAATTAAATTGTATAAAACAAATAAATAAGTTTAAAAATGAATGAATATGAACTAAAAATTATATGAAACAAGTATATTAAATCTGAAAAATGAAAAAGTTATATAAAACAATTTATTTATTTTTATTTTTAGAAAATAAGTTTTATCCTTAATCCTGGTACACCGTGTTGTTAAACAAGATAGGTGTATAGAACAAAAGAAATTGAAAGGCAGTTTATTGTTCATAAATAGATATTTTGATAGTTCCTATTAATCATTGGAAAAACCAGAAATATTGGAATTTTTTAATTATTTATTTAATTCACGGGATTTAGTAATGGAGATTTAGGAAAGTCAGCTTGAATATTTAAGAAGGTTTTATTTCCATTATTTTTAATTATGTTTATTACTAATATTTCCAAAGCGTCTATTTTTTTCCCTTTTATTATGCCTTTGTGTAACAATTTTATATTCTTATTGATATCAAAAATTTCAAAGATTTTGAAGGATATATTATGATCAGTGCTTCTCAATTATTTCAACTATCAAATATTTCATAGTGACCCCAAGCTCAGGATACTTAATAAAATTTTATATTTTTATTTTCAAACTTCTAGAAAGGCACGTCACTTTCGTAAAGGGGCATTAAAGAATTATTGAGTTTTCATAGTAAAATATTTAAATCTAAAACAATTATTTAACAGACTCATTTCAAAAATGCTGCAAATTTTCCATAAAACAAAATAATACTTTGTGGAGTGACTTGGTAGCGAGCAGTATAGCGTTGGCCACAATCCACTCGTTTTCAAATCAATTTAAACAGCAGTGTTTTTTTTCCTTTTTTTTTCCGTGCTAAAAATACTTGTTCTATATGATAATAATTACGGAATTCTAGTATCATTTCCTCGTGCTATATCGTGCTGGTGAGTTCAAATTACAATTCATACATACATAGTTGACAATATTTATATTGTGCATACATAATATATAATATTGTGTTGTCTAAGAGAGATAACATATATTATACTGAAACTAAACTTGCCTAAGGAATGCATAATATTATGTTGTTTGTATGCAAGTACCTACGTATGTATGTATGTACTGTACAAGTACCAAATTTAATGTTAGAACACGACATCTTGTCAAATTAATAATTTTATTTGGTATAAATGATGACGTCATCCAATTAAAACACAATTAGGGAAAATTATTTATCATCTGAAGCCTAAACATATTAAGACTCACTTTAAATATATGATCGTACTATAGTGGGCCGTCCTGTCAGGCAGTGTCCCTCTTGCTATATTTTAGTTTATTATTATAACACTTTCTTACACCACGTGCGAGTGGCGACATTATTTTGAATTGGCTAATTTGTTTAGTTTATTACCTAATGTTTATTGTCCGGTGAAGCAAGTTCTGCGTGTGAAATAAATATAAATGAATTTTTCCTCTACTGGGAATCGAATCCAGGACCAGACGGCTTACAACTTGAACCAAATTTACTTCGCACCAAGTCGCTACATTTTTTGGAGACTCGTGATGTTTAGGTATTGTTTCTCACGATAAAATCGAATAGAAATAGATTTATTCGATTTTAAAAGCAAGACTTGCAAGACTAGACTTGGGGATCGAGTATGCAAGACCGAAACCTCGTTTGTAAATGGAAGACTTGCTCTTGGTTACTTATATTAATTTGCTCATCACTACTTATAACCAAATTGTGAGAACGCAGAAGAATAATTTGGATTTTTTGCATGGTTTATTTGACAGACGCGTGCTCAAACTGTCCACCTCCACGTTGAAAATTTTGAAGATGTTTGCTGATAGCTATGCCACAAAGTGAATTCTAAAAATATCAATAAAAGTATTTGTTGGTATATTATCTTGTGCCCTTTCGCCATGGAGGGGGGCAGTTTGCACATATACCAACCAAACAAAAAGACACAAAATTGCGATCTGTAAACCCACGCGACGGATTCGAGTTGTTTTCCGCTAACTATGCCTATCTTTTGAGAATTTCTTGTCTTCCATTGATACATACCATCGCTCCGTTTCCCTATTTGGTGTAGGCAGAGAGGGAACCTGTCTTCCGTTGATAGATACTTAAAAATGGGACTGAGATAATCCAACGAGATTTAATTTTAAATAATAATAATATTGGCAGACATTATTAATTGGTTCAGTTTTGTCTGATATCTATGGTGTGGTGTATGGTTTAAGTACGAAAGAAATAGTTTATGTAACGTCAGAGCGGAATGTTATGTTAGGTATAGTGAATACAGAGAATTGGGTATTTTTGGGGTAGACTTGAATGCTGCTGCGTTCTGCATCCATCACGCCGTGCACCGATATGGTGACCATAGATTCGACATTATTTTCCAAATGTCGAGAATTCAAGTGAATTTATTTCTCTTAATGAATCGACAAAGTTTCAATCCAAGATGTGCGAGATTTGTATGCCAGGTCTATATTTTTCGTGTTTTTCATCTTTGAAGTCAAAAAACACCAACTTAGATGCTTCGCATCATATATGTTAAAATATTCAATATGTAATTTTGATTTATGGGTTTATAGTTTGGTACGTATTCTTCAACTATACACAATATCGCTATCGACAGTTGGATCTCATGTGTTACATGCAACTTGTTACATAAATATTAAACGTAGAATTATTGGAAAACATCTTGAAGCATCAAGTGGGCTGTGCAGAACAAAATTTCGAGTTTTTTCTCTGTTGGTAGTAGGTAGACGAGTGCATCGCGTCATACATGTTCTCCTATTATTCTGACTTATACTAAACCATCTTTCAAAATCTCATTTATATGATCATGCCAACTTTTTCTCGGCCGACTTACATGTCCCGAGTTAATCCTCTCTACATGCCCGAGCCATCGCATGGGATTTATCTATATTCTACTCACAATATATCTTTTCAATCTTACATTCTCTTCTGATATCCACATTATTTTTCGTATGAATAATACAATTAATCTTAATCTTAAAGATTACTAAAGTCTCAATGAAATCTTGATCAATTTCACGAATTGCTGTGATTTGACAAATGAAGAGGTAAGGTGTAAGAAACGATTTACTTTTATTTCCCAAGAATTTATTTTTGATACAATCCACAGGCGATAATTTTACCAATTTCAATGGCATTTGATTTAAATCTTTGTTGTGCAGATGAGTTAAGAATGATTATCAAATTGTATATTTTGTTGTGCAGATGAGTTAAGAATGATTATCAAATTGTATATTTTATTCCCGCGATCCTTCTTATCTGACGGATTCTTCTGTAGCGTCATATTTCGCTTCGTATTACGTAGATTTCAATATCTTTAATTCAGTTTTATCTTATAAACACGTTTGTCATATCAGATAGAAACAGTATGACGTGTCATTTATTTTCTATTGCATTGTGTGACGTTATATTTGGATTTAAATTTAAAATACGCAGAAGAACAAGACATTTATGTATTTACGGATATTTACTACGAAACATCATCATTTCCATTTTCCCAAAATAGAGTAATTTTTCTAGAACAAGTTCATGTAAGTATTATATGTTTCTTGAATAAGCAAATACTTGCACTGTAAGAAAAGAAAATTGATTGAGGCAGGCTTCGATACTGGGTTCACTGTGTTGCTAACACTCTACCACATACTTACCCCAACACGGACTTAGCGTGATGGTTAATCTATATTATATATAATTAAACGATTTTCAACAAAGGACTGTTACGTTTGATTTTCTGCCTACCCCAACAGGGACTTTGCGTGATGGTAAATCTGTGTATAATTAAATGACTTTCAAAAAAAATATGCACCCTAAAATACCCGACCTATTCCTATTCGCCCACTCCAGAGACCGCCCTAGCAAAGCCCTTCGTCTAGTATGCGTCATATTCGGGCGACGAAAATGCGAAGTCCCTCATCAAAACATCAGGAACAATACCGCCACAACCACCAGTGTTTGATATCTTCAAACTGTCACTTTTTATTCGTTCGCTTATTTCACACAACTTCTTTCGGTGATCGCGAACGGGTCCCGAATTTTGTAGAAAAAAATAATAATGGTCGGTCCGGACGCGGATGAAAATTTCGATGAGCTGTCGATGGAAGCGAAAGGAACAGATCCCGCGGCTGATGATATCGCAGAGTCTGCAAGTTTCCTTTCGTCACTCTGTTGAGGTGTCTCCGTTTAGCCGGCGTGTATTCCTGTTACATAACCGCTTGCACCCCTCTCAAAGGCCGTCTCTTTCTCGTACATAATATGCAGCCGGTTTATCTAATCGCATATTGCATTCAGTAATGTGTATTTGCGGAGAGCGGTCGTGTGCGGACTGACTCATCCAATATTAAGGTTTTACTTTTTAATAAATTAATAATAACACGGTGTGTCAGAATCTCCTTGTGTTCTAGAAATATTAGATCGTTATCTTTTAAGTAATTCTTTATAAACAAATATTATATCGAAACGATAAAGAATATTGTGTAATGTTTATTATCGACTTTTTAAATGATGTGCAAATATTGGCTGTGTCATTCGTGTTTTTGGTGTTGTGAACAAATGTTGAAACCTTAAGTTTTATATTGTATTACAAATTAATTTTAATGGTTTTTATGTCGTCAAATTATTTACTGGTAGATATATTTTTTATATTTTTTTTTTACAATTTTGGGAAATGGGTCCATTAAAAAAAAACAGGGTTTAACATTTCAAGGGTTGTAAATCCAAAATTCTTAATAAATTCAGATGTTCATATTGTTTTGACTTTCAAATCTACTGTATAATGTGTAAAATGTTATTACAATATATTATTTTTTCATTTGGGTTATTATTAGATAATTTCATTTGCTTAAATATGTAAAATATGATATTTTTAAGGGTATAATGTCAATATAATTTAAAAATAGATGTGATTGCGGTAATGTCGTTTATATCAAAAATAAAATATCAAAACTACCTATATACTTATATGAAATTCTGTAATTTTAAATTTTAAAAATATACCATAAGTAAATGTTTACAATTGATCTGAAAACTTTCAATTCTTGTCGTTGTTTAGTGAAAATAGTTTGAATTTAATTTATGACAAAATGAAAGCATCCAATAATTGTAAAATTGACAATTAATATCAAATTCAAAAACATTCTGAATTAAAGATTACAAAATATATTGACAATCTTTAATTTAAAAAGCATTCTGAATTAAAGATTGCGAAATATATTGAGATAGTGTGCAATAGATTATTCGTATTATTCAATTTAATATCTTTTACAAATTAAATCTTTCATCTTTGTACATTTACGAGGTCCAGGTGCATAGGGGGGTCCTAGATACTTTGTACCTTCCTCGTATAGAATTTTTGTATTCAATTTAATATCTTTTACAAATTAAATCTTTTATCTTTGTACATTTACGAGGTCTAGGTGCATAGGGAGGTCCTAGATACTTTGTACCTTCCTTGTATAGAATTTTTCACCAATTTCAAAATAAAAATTTCATATTTTAAGTTTCCTGAGGTTGAGTCACTTTAAAATATTTGATGTTTAAAAAATTGAGAAGCACTATTCAGATATCCCTCAAAATCTAATGGGGTCTAAGCGAGTATTTTATATACATATTTGCAAAATTTGAAAATAATCGAATAAGTAGTTTATTCTGTAATTGATAAAGTAAAATAAACACGCCGTACATAGCACACAGCACATAACCCACACACACACACATAAACTTTCAGAATACAATGTCAGCATGATACTAGTTGATAATCTGCAATAAAAAAATAGCCCTAAAAATTGCGAAAACATAACTCCCCACTATATCTCCTTGGGTTAGTGAGGAGTAAAAAATATTTTATGGGTAAATTGGAGCCAATTATAGAAGAAAAAAAAATGATAAAATCATTTTAGGAACCTTGTGGAAATATATACTCAATAGAGAATATTAACAAACAAAAAATGTGGTAAAAAAGTCATGTCCCTTGCAGATCGAAATAATTTTTATATCAATAGATAGATAAACGCTTATATACTACGGGAAAATTAAAAACTTTTGGCGGAAACACTTTTAAAAATTATAAATGTCTTAATTACACACAAAATCATTTCATGGGTACTCTTTCTAAATTGTTGACTGTGTTATTTTATCCTGATCTGAAAAGTACTATTATATCTGTGGTTTATACTCATAAATATAATGTGTATGTTTTTGGTATTTTGAAAGTATTAAAATAGTACTTTACTCCAAAGATCTCGTGGTGTTTATAAAAAATCGACTCCCTGTTTGATTACATAAGATGTCTTCATAGTGGTATTTAATGTATAAAATTTGTTTCACCAAAACAACCATTAACTATATTTGTTTTTTGTTACAGAATAAGAGGACAAATGAAAAAATGGCATTGTTACCTAACACCATGAATTATATGACTTCTTCTTCCGTGTCTTCCCTCAACAATGGAATAGACAAGTATCTCTCTAATCTTCTTCAAGATGCCATACAAACCGATAAGACTGATTCGGATCATAATGGACTTTTAAGCTCTTCTCCTACGTACATCCCTCCGAGGACGCAATATCACGATCTTAGAAATGATTTTATCACCTCAAACATTCTCCAAGCCTTTTGTAAAGTAGAAGTGAATCTCAGTGAATCTCCACAAACTACCTCATCGGCCGGATCCTTGTCATGCTCAAAGTGTGATGACCGTTTAGGGTCTAATAGATGTTTAGATTGCAACGAAACCTTTTGTCATGACTGCCTCAGTGTAGCCTCTTCAGACTGTTACTCTAAAGAGCATACGATCATCTCCACGGGTCAAATCTCACCGGTTCTTTTAAAGAATACCTTTAATGAAATCCCTAAAGATTTTCACTGCGAAACACACTGTGAAACCATTAGATATTATTGCAAAACTTGCTCGAAGCTAGTCTGCCAAGAATGTACTCTTTGGGAGCACAAAGATCATGTGAGTGTCCTCATTCAGGATGCTATCAGCGCCTGCAAGGGTCAGGTACTCAAGACTCTAGAAAACGGTAAAATGGGAACAAAATACATCAAACAAAGCATCGATGTGGCTGTTGCCATATCAAGGACGGTAGAAAGAGATGCGGCTCAGATATCAGTCAAAATTCACAAAGCAATGCGAAACTTTATTCAAGCTCTGGAAGAGCGAGAAAAGTATCTTTTAGAAAAAGTCGCAAAGATGCGTCAGTTGAAACTGAATGAACTGTCTAATCAGATGCAAGGGCTGAGAAATGCGCTGGCTGGACTTGCGCAAACCAACGAGTACTTAACCAAAGCCGTAGAATCCGAGGGTATTGAGATGCTGTTGGCTAAAGAGAAAGCCGATACGCAAATTGAAATTTATGCAAACATGTATAAGAGCTTGCAACCAAAAGATGAAGGATTCATTTTCATATCTCCTAATTATGAACTTGTTACTGAAATACAAAAGTTAGGTGACGTTATTTGTAATGTCAATAGCAAGGCAAGTACAGTCAACAATAATTCAGCCTTAACTCAGTTAACTATATCGTCACCACTTACAGACATACAGAGAGCTGTGAAGAGGCCTGGACCGATTGTACCTCCGACTAAAGGCGGATTCATACCCAACACTTCAAACTTAGCTCCGGGACCTATGCAAAATCCTACTTCCGCTGATAAAAATATTCGGAAGGGAACTGGACAATGTATTCCCGGGAGTACTTCCTTAGTAGTAGCTAAACAAGGAAGACTCGTCCCTTCTGTTTCTTTTGGAACAGAGGGTCATGAAGACGGACAAGTTAGCAGACCCTGGGGTCTGTGCGTTGACAGAGAAGGGAACATCATAGTTGCAGACAGAAGAAATAATCGGATTCAAATATTCAATCCAGAAGGCATGTTCAAGCTGAAGTTTGGTTCCAAAGGCACAGCTCCGGGAGAATTTGATCTACCAGCCGGTATTACGACAGACATGCAAGGAAGAATTGTTGTAGTGGACAAAGATAATCACAGAGTGCAAATATTCACATCGACTGGTGTGTTTGTGCTGACCTTCGGCATGTTTGGGAAGAACTGCGGTCAGTTCCGTTATCCCTGGGACGTCGCCATCAACTCTGAGAGGCAAATAGTCATAACTGACACGAGGAACTACAGAATACAAATGTTCAATTCAGAGGGAGTTTTCATGACAATGTTGATGTTTGACGGCATCAACCACAACAGGATGCTCAAAGGTCTGACAACACCACGCGGAGTCTGCTTCACTCCGATGGGTGACATAATTATTTCCGACTTTGAAAATCATCGCTTATTACTTATAGACTCGACTCTCACTTCTATTCTGGGATCGAGGGGTTACGAAGGACTCGGTATCGGAGAGTTTAGTCGGCCGTCCGGTATAATTTGTGACGACGAAGGTAGAATAATTGTGGCCGACTCGAAGAATCACAGGGTGATTGTGTTTTCTCCTAATTTGGAGTATCTTTGGACGGTGGAAGTGAAGGGAACGAGCCCGGACGAGAATGACAGGCCCACAGATGTCGGTCTCACTCCGCAGGGACGTCTCGTTGTGATCGTCGAAGGTTCTCTGGATTCTAGGGAGGTCAGCACTCCAGGTAAATCTTTTATACAAATTTTCTAAAATAGTATTAATGCACTTTTAACTTGTTAGATATAACCAAGTTATACCATTTAAATTGAAGTTAAGCTTCAATATTATGTTAATTATAGATTTTTATATTTTAATATATGGCTAGATAGATTTTTTCTCTCGTCTTCACTCATTCATCATTTCATCTGTAATTTTAATTCTACTTTCCATTTAGTACTGTGCGATCATATCTTTTATATTATATTTGAATTTCAACTCTGAAATTCAGTACGAAAATTTACTTTTACTCATGACTCAGTTGGACATCTAATCTTAACTCATGAATTTGGTTTCTGGTTTGATTCCCTGCGAGATACAGCTTTGGGGTTTACTTATTATAAGGTTTGATAATTTTTTTATTTCAGAATACTTCTAATTGTATCATTATGATCGTGGAATCAATGTATTTTAAAGTCATATATAATAAATCAAATGAGATGTAAAGTCTGTTGTGAAGGACGAGAGAAATAATTGAGCGCCCATCGTCTGGTGTGTCTCATTGACGAAATGATAAATGAAATAATAGTAATATGGTGTGTTAACATTTACATGAAATGTAATGATTAAAAAAAACCATCAGTGTTGTGATTGTAGCTATATTAAATGTTTTTCTCTTTAACCATTGCAATAACTTACATAACTTCTAAGAATGTATTTAATTTCTAAGATCATTTTATTTTTTTCCTAGGAATATCGTATTTCCTTAGCATTACATGTTACACTTTTACTATTTAAGGGGTATTAACATTCATTGTTATAACAAAACGAATATCATTTATTTATTATCGGATCTTCGGCAATTATATTTCAATGATTCTGTTGTTAGGATGCTGCATTTCTATTATCCTCAGTACATTTTATCATCAAAATTAATTTTATAAAACAATCAGCAGGGCTCGTTTTCAATGCTGACAAATAATTAAAATACTTCACATGTTTTTCATAAAATTTTGAATGAGATTCATGTACATGTGCAAAAAAGACTGCTTAAAAAGTGCAATTAGAATAATATACAATATCTTCATTACTTGGAATTCATATTTGAATTAGTTAGAGGGCATTTTTCAGTTGTGTGGGTAAATAAATACATGTACTTTTCTTATCTGTTGTCAGTCACACATTTTGATTTGCTCTGCCCTTAATCATAAAATGTCATAATTATTGTTATCATTGCTTTTTTTACAAAACATGAATATTATGACAAATTATTTATTTTACTTGAAGTAATGTCAAAAGAATAACATTCTAATACGGCTAGTTTTTTTTATATTTTCTTTCTTATTCAATAAGGTATGAAAATGGCAAGTCTGGCACATGGAAGTGGTTGCGTTTACCAGTACACATCTCCTTTCTATAGGTGAAAATTGCAGATCTTAATATCATTTGTATGTCCTTTATGCGGTTTGAATAAGATGGTTTATAAAGAGACACTTAAAAATCATATCTTTTTTCATTCTCCCTTTTTTATCACTTATAAAATTAGTAATAGATTAAACATCCTATTACTAATTTTAATGGTAGTATTGATATGCCAAATCTCAAGTTTACATCACATCTAGTTTCTGAGATAATTGTATATTTCAAAAAAACTATCAACCCTATTTTGCATCCCTTTGGGGGCGGCATTTCCAAAAATCCTTCCTTAGTGGAAGGTTTTGTTATTATTAAACCTATTTGTTTTCCTAATTTCGCTTCTCTACGAGTAGCCGTTTGAGCTGTGCGTTGATGAGTGAGTATATCAGTTGGGACACTGCTTTATATAGACTAGTGAGGCAGAAGCTGTTCTGCCACAGATCGAATTTTATATACGTATTGTTCTGCCATAGACCGCCTTCTATGTAGATCGTATTTTATATAGAGCTCATTTTATGTATTTTACAATTTTTTTTCGTTTATAGATGCGTAATACAGTGTCAATAGATTTGTTCACACTGCCATCTATTGAAAGATTACACAACTTGAGTGTGGTATATTCTCTAGATGCGTAATACAGTGTCAATAGATTTGTTCACACTGCCATCTATTGAAAGATTACACAACTTGAGTGTGGTATATTCTCTAGATGCGTAATACAGTGTCAATAGATTTGTTCACACTGCCATCTATTGAAAGATTACACAACTTGAGTGTGGTATATTCTCTAGATGCGTAATACAGTGTCAATAGATTTGTTCACACTGCCATCTATTGAAAGATTACACAACTTGAGTGTGGTATATTCTCTAGATGCGTAATACAGTGTCAATAGATTTGTTCACACTGCCATCTATTGAAAGATTACACAACTTGAGTGTGGTATATTCTCTAGATGCGTAATACAGTGTCAATAGATTTGTTCACACTGCCATCTATTGAAAGATTACACAACTTGAGTGTGGTATATTCTCTAGATGCGTAATACAGTGTCAATAGATTTGTTCACACTGCCATCTATTGAAAGATTACACAACTTGAGTGTGGTATATTCTCTAGATGCGTAATACAGTGTCAATAGATTTGTTCACACTGCCATCTATTGAAAGATTACACAACTTGAGTGTGGTATATTCTCTAGATGCGTAATACAGTGTCAATAGATTTGTTCACACTGCCATCTATTGAAAGATTACACAACTTGAGTGTGGTATATTCTCTAGATGCGTAATACAGTGTCAATAGATTTGTTCACACTGCCATCTATTGAAAGATTACACAACTTGAGTGTGGTATATTCTCTAGATGCGTAATACAGTGTCAATAGATTTGTTCACACTGCCATCTATTGAAAGATTACACAACTTGAGTGTGGTATATTCTCTAGATGCGTAATACAGTGTCAATAGATTTGTTCACACTGCCATCTATTGAAAGATTACACAACTTGAGTGTGGTATATTCTCTAGATGCGTAATACAGTGTCAATAGATTTGTTCACACTGCCATCTATTGAAAGATTACACAACTTGAGTGTGGTATATTCTCTAGATGCGTAATACAGTGTCAATAGATTTGTTCACACTGCCATCTATTGAAAGATTACACAATTTAAAAATGAATCACGACCTTTTTCTACTATAAAAAATTCTTGGCGAGGTGTAGGGATGGATGGTATTTTTGGATGAAAAAAAATATACCTATATAAAAAAAATTGTTGAAAAAATAAAAATATTTTGTTCTGGATAACAACACGACCTATCACCTATCGTTTCCAAAATTATCCTCTCTTTCAATCCGGAACCAACCGTACATATTTAGAAATTTTCATTGGAATTAGTTTGGCGGTTTCGGAGATTAGCGTGTACGAACATTGTGTCACGAGATTTTTATATATATTAAGTTGATATTAAAATCTGCACCTTTCATCTCTAAAGAGGATGCACACTGGTAAACGCAACAACTCCCAGATGCCAGACTAACCTTTTTCATACCTATATTCAATAAGAAAGGAAATATCAAAAAACCAGCTGATATAATGTTATCTCTCGTACTATAAAGTTAGTTTTATTATATCAATTTATGGTCTGACATTAAAACGTAGATTGAATTATGATAATACAATTGGCTGAACAACAGGTATTCATATTTTTTTTTAAATAAAAATAAAATAAAACAAATAACTTTGTTTACTTCTACTAACAGTAGTAGAAGTAAATAAAGTTATAGTAATAAAGTTATTCTCACGAAAAATTCGAAGAATTATTTTTTTTTATTAAAAATAGTGATCTGAATATATAATTTTATTTTATTTTTTCAAAATTATCGTTGATTCATAAAAATGAAGTTGACTGAGCAGTGTTGATATTGAAACATTATTTGACATTAAAACACAATCAGTGAATATTGATTTTCAATTAACTATTTTGGGGGTGAATCTAAAATATATTGAAATAAAAAAATCACCTTCTGATAAGCTTCACATGTCTGTCCGTACTGGAATTTTGAAATTGATTTTCAACCAACTTCCTGACCAGTTAGAGCTCTAAAACTCGGCCAATGCATGCTAAAACTGTTTCATTTAATTCATTTTCAGATAGATTCATTTAATATTTTGATAACATTGAGCAATTTTGTATTTCATAAAAAGTAAACAGTACTTTAATACTTATTGCATAAAACTTATGAATTTCTTTTGAAATTTCAACATGAAGAAAACTTTGATAAAGGGTGTCATCATTATTTTTTCATATGTACTTGTTCAATTATATGTTTCTCAAAAATCTGCATATTGAGTATGATTTAAACAAGGTTTAATGCTTTTGTAATATAGTCTAGTAATTGCTAAAAAACTCTTGTCACTTTGTTATAAGTTTATTTTAATATTTGTTATCAGCTATTTTCTTTTATACAATACATCCAGCACTAAACTGGGGTTTAAACTTTAATTTTGGTTTTCTTGTTCATTTCATTTATTAAAAAGACTTCCCAATTTATAAATAAATTAACTATGATTGTGTTGGCCATCAATTTATAAAAATACAATTTTTCAATTCTCAACACTGCGACACGCAGCGTCTATAACTGTAAATATTTACTATCAACGAGTCATTTGAAAATGCTTATTGCGTTTTATACAAAGCTATTTGAAATATTTTTTGTGTCTACTTGTAAAGAAATGTTTAAAAAAAATATTTATGATAAAAAACTTGTAGTAAAACTAAATCTTCAGATAATTTTATTATCAGCTATTCTGGGAAAAATTGTTATATACTCAACATACACGAACAAGTTGCTTCTTGAAATATTTTACTAACTAAGCAGTCTTACTGTAGAATGCTTGCAGGGGGCTTCTTTGGAAGATTATAATGGACCCAAATCATAGTAGTTGGTGTACCCTACATAACCATGTTAAAAAAAAAAAAACTTTATTTGCTCCATGAATGTATTTCAAATAGATTCATATAAAATTGTTTTTTTTTCATTGTAACAGTTTGATATATATTTTTTTAATTAAGCATAATGATTTTTATAAATATTGTATTTTATGCATTAGTGTCTTTATATTCTTATACTAGATTGTATAGAATATTTTTTGTACCATACTTTTGTATCGCTTTTGTAATTTGTAAAGTTGTCTTAATATAAATAGTGATAAGTTTTGACACAGAAATGAAATATTAATCTCATATACGTAATTGAATATACACTGTTCAAAATTATTTAAAACTATTCATCAAATGATAACGATTAGCAGTGTTTTTTATTAATTTAGTATACAAGGGTTTTGAATATTGTATTGTTATTAAATACAATGCAAATCTTCACATTATTTTTGGAAATGAATCTTCTTCAGTACCTCATGTTTATAAAGGACAAGTTTTATTGTAGTTAATCGCTTTAAACACTGATATGTTTCAGTAAATTTCACTTATATAGTTATTGGATATGTACTCATTTGATGAATAATTTTGAATGTTGCATATTTAACCACAATCTCACGTAATATAAGAAAGACGAAGCACTGTCAGTTAACATTTATTTGTAATGGTGATATTCTGTCGCGTTAGATTAGCCCCTAAGTAGTAAAATAAAATTTATTTTTGATAGAAAAGACTGAATATATAAGACTGTAATGATGCTATTGCATTGAACTCTAAAGAATAATAAAGACTGTAATGCAATTGTCTTAATAAGTAGTTTAAAGATCACACAACAGGGAACCTATATTTGTCACTTCTGCAAGGGACAATTTCGGACCAAATTCCATACTGTGGATTTTGATTCTTTCATCCTTATTTGTTTTTTGGATTGATTAATGTATTTATAAGATTCATTTACCAACAATTCATAAGATTCATGGCATTATATTATAACATCATGTACATGTTCAATAATTCAATTATTTCATGATTTAACCAAATTAAACACGGATAATGCTAATGAATCTTTAAAAAAATCCACAATCTAAAAATTTTCAAAACAGTTATATTTAATGCTGAAATTTCATCTGGATCCCAGTTTTTTTATATCATTCAGTGATTCAATTCCTTGTGTGTTCATTTTTCCTTCGGATAAAATAATTTCCGAAGAATGTATTCAATACGTGTACCTGCAATTTTTTTGTACCTAAACTAAATGAGATGTTCTATAATTCATTTTATTTACAATAGACATAAATAATATTTTGTTATATTTGATAAGTTTCTATAGGTACAGTTAGACGCTATGGCAAACAACCATATATTTGTATGACATAGACATTGTAATATACCACAAAGGAATCTAAGGCAATCACACCAGCATAGAAAATATGTCATAAGTCGTTGTGCCAAGCTATGACAATATCCAGGGCATAGAAAACTATGACTGTCGAAGCCATAGCATATGACGTCCCACTCAGAGGCTTTGTCTTAAGTTTGTATTTTATGGTCATAATTTTTTCTATGGCGATACTGTCTTGTCGTTTACACATCTTGTTCTCGCATGATCAATTTGTAGTTGTGTTGTGTTTGACGTTTGTTGTTGCGCAGGAATAAGTTTTTAATAATGAAGAAAAGAAATAGAAAGCAAGTTTTAATTTGAATGACGATTGTACAACTTATTATATGATGTCGACACAAATCCCAAATCATCTCGTCTTCCTAACCATTCACGCACTTATAAGTTTTCTAAGCATTTTCTTGTTCCTTAGCAACTAAATATGAAGCAATAACTACAGCCAAATCCGGACATTTTGGATGAAATTGTAATACACAACTTCGATATTGAATTATCAGAATGACATGAATCAACGATATAGAAAAATATATATGTCCAACACATTGGAAATATTTTTTTCTATGCCATAGCTGACCATGTTCTATGGCACTGCATGCGAGTGTTCACTCACACAGGTACCACAGTGTCGCCATAGTTCTTTGACAAAAGTGATAAAATTTGTTGCCAGTGTTGACTGGCGTTGTGCCATAGCCCTAGTCACACACTATGACCATAGAAAACTGCTATATATATATATGGCCATTGTACCATAGCGTCTTGACTCTATCATATTATGTAGTATCAATAGTTAAGTATGAAATATATTGTACCTTTGCAGACACTTACCTACCTCACCTACCTCAAACATATTTTACTGTACAATTAATATCAGTCGGTAGCTACCTATTAATAAATAATTAATACATAGGCTTAAGTAATTCAATGTTAACAAAAGGTAATAATATGTAAATTGTATTTTTGATATTTAAAAAATATCCAGCTTTGATTTTGTGAATTTTTCTATGTTGTGTTTTGTGTCACATTTATTATAATAATTATAAATAACTTAGTTAGAAAATGTATATTCTCTCACCTGATTTAAATATTATTATTATTATTAATGGTGATTATGAATTCATGAGACTGAAATATAGTCTGAATCAATTTAATATTACCACTAATGCTATTATTTAGGTACCTAATATTAATAGTAATGATAACATTGTAATATTAAATGTTAGACTTTGTCTGTCCCAATACTGCAGGTGTTGCCAGTTCCTATTTATTTAAATGTGTTCTATATTTGACACAACACTACCTCAATTTATAGGACTTATTATAAAATGTAATTTGTTTTGACAAAATAAAAATTTTGGACAGTTTTCAATAGATATTGACTCAAAATATTGATCAGAAATCATTTGACCCATCTTAACTTGTTATATTATACATAATTAGAACTAAAATGTACAAAATAAAAATAAATTGTATTTAATGTTGTTTGTCATCCATTTTTCAAGAACTCAAATATGATTTTTATAAATGTTTATACCTAAAATGAAAATATTTACACACTTTTTTTTAATTAATCTGTGATTTTGCGATTTCATGTATTTCTTCTTGATTACACAGTTTTGATGACTATAGACTTAATATTTTGTTTACAGTTTTGTAATAATTTGATATAAAATAGTATGATTCAAAAGTCATTGTTAAGGGGTAGCGTCCATACAGGTGTAGTGGTCGGAGCGCATCAGAGAAATTTTAGAATTCTTTGTATAGGAATTGATACGAGTGCCTCCACTGATCGGCATCGGACGGAGCGCGAGCATCGTAATGTCAGAATAGCGACACAGTTGCTAGGAGAGGTAAAAATAAGTCAGATCTGTCATTGTTGTATGTGCATTTTCTATGGTGATGTCATATCGCCTTTATTTATGGAAAATTGTCATTTAAAGTTAGTATATTTTATTATTTTGTATAAACAATGTTATTAAAATTGAGATTGCGACCAGTTTCGGAACTAACCATTCCCTCAGGCAGATTTTCAACATTTTCATAATTTTTACATAGTTAGATACTATCTCAATAATATTTATAAATTTGAATGTTTGGATGTTTAGATTTTTATTATTCAATCAATAGAAACGGCTGTAAGATTTTGGATGAAATTTGGCATTAAGGCCCTTGTATACCCTGGGTATACGGATGTACACAAAAATGCATGCTAAATTACCTTCTTTCGTATGAAACATGAAGCAATATTATGTGATATACAACATTTTTTCGTAAAGAAAAGGTAAAATTTTAAAAGTTTTTTTTTCGAATAGCAAGAATAGTAATTAAAATATTATAATATTAAAAAACTCAGCTGGTAAATATTCAAATTCTCTTTCGATTAAAGTAAAAAAAAGATGAATCTTTTGAGGAGGCGTATTTTTTACTGGGGAAATTATTTTCAAAATATAATATATAGCCTACTATAGCCACTTAAGATATATATAATAGAAAAGGCTATATATTTTTTACATTCATTCTTATTTTCATAACAAAATCATCTATGAGCTGAGAACGCGATTATCAAGCCGAAAAAAAAAATTGTATTAGAATTTTCAATGGAAAATTGTCAACAAATTCAAATGACAGTTGTGTTGGCATACCGATTGGTGCGCCTCTGTGAACGCACTGCCACAAAGAAATCCGTATGAATTGCTCCGTCCAATCCGCCCGCTGCGCCTATATGGATGCTAGCCTTTAGTCTTCGTTTTAAGATATTTTGTTCTTAATCGTAGTAAAACATTCTATCAAAAACTTTTGAATGACATTTGATTTGGTTACTTGCTTTTTTTTCCAGGACAAATTATTTATAACCTTTTGTTATTGCCATGTTGACAACACTCGCTCGAGTGAAAATAAATAACAAATTATATTTGTGTTATTATAGATAGGTTTAAAGATTCTCAAATATTTTTTAGTCCTAGTAAGATAAAAATGACGGTAATTTGTATGAAAAGAAAATACCTCTTGTGCTTGAAACAATTAATTTTATATAAAACGAGTACAAAGGTGAATAAATTGAATTGTTATGTATGTATTATGTTTTTAAAAGTCATTTATTTTGAAAAAAAAAAAATGTACAAAAATGCATTTTAATCAAATTGTACTGACAAATTAATTATCGTATTTACGATTTCAGAATAATTTTTTTTATTTTTATAATTCAAGGTTAATATTTTTTTATAATGAAATGTGTTTATTTATTTTTATTGTTATTTCGAAAAAATATAAAATTAACTACATTGCATTTGATATTGAAATTAAATGTTTCTTTTTTTATTGATTGTTTTGTAAAGTTATTTACATTTTTTATAGTAATATTTTATATTTTTATATAGATATTGTTTTTGATTTTTTTTTTAACAATTTCTGGACAGTATTTTGAGCGTTACTCTGTAGCATACAGCAATATGAATGTATTTGCATGCTTTGATTAAACCAAATGTAATTCAGTTATGAAACTGTAAAGTTAAGTGTAGTTAGTTAAGTAAGGGAATTTAAAAGTACAATTATTGTGAATTTGATTATCTGTAATCCTTAGTTTATTCATATTTTGTGCAATAAAGCACATGTTCCTGATTCAATGGATTTTTATTTAATTCCCATCTTCCTATACCAGACTACTCAAGATAGTAGACCAATAGGCTAAGAAATTGGTTAGTTTGATAAAATTAAGTTTTACTGTATAAAGTAAGCAATACATACAGAGCTGACACAAACTACAATTTTTCTTCTAGTGATGATTCTAACGAAGGTTGGCCACCATCACACCAAACTCATCCCGATTCTGCGCCAACCTAATTAGTGACGCCGTAGCCGGAATCGGAACAGAGTGAATGGAGCACTTAAACCAGTTATGAATGACCGCAACATATCAAAGGATGCTTAAGTTGCCATTCATAACGCTATCTTAGTGCCAACGTTGATGTATGCAATTGAAACCTGGACATGGCAGAAGTCACATTAAAGTAGAATAAATGCAGTTGAAATGAGATCGCTAAGAAGAATCTGTAATAGAACGATGTATGACAGGGTCAAAAATGAGGAGATAAAGAAAGAATGTAGGATAAAGAAAGATCTTATTGATAGAATGAAAGTGAACACATTGAGATGGTTTGGGCACATGGGGAGAATGAATGAGGAACGCCTGATGAAGAAAATATACATTGCTGATAGGAATGGAATGAGGTCGAGGCCGCCCAAGGAAGGGATGCCACGACCATGTGAACGCTATTTTGAAAGACGGAAATGTTAGAAGCGTGAACAACAGACGAACGTGTATAAGACGATGTATGAATGTTGACGAGGCGATGAATTTATGTCAAGATAGAAATAAGTGGTGTTCGGTTCTCTCAGCCTACCCTGTGAGGGACACGGCATGATGGTATGTATGTATGTATGCATTCCGAACCACTGCCTGAGATTTTTAAAACACAATATTCTTTTACGCATCATACTTCGTCTTCCCTCCACTATATGTTAACTACAAGTTTATGCCAGGAAATTGGTACCATGATGTCTATCTTCATGATTTTCCTGTTCTTAATTCTAAACAGACATTTTTTGGTTGAATGTAACAATAGCACCCTCTTACACGTATCTCAGTAATGAAGGTACAAGAAGAATGAAGGAATTGTGGAAAATTCCGATATCTGGAATGTAGGTTGACTAGAATCGTAAATATTCTACACAATTGTTTGTTAATATAATACAGATTAAATCAATGTTTTTTGAATAATCTGTAGTGCCAGATTATTGGATTGTATTGTAACTAACTTCTAGAGCGTCTAACCAGTATCATGTCAAATATTAATTTTACTTGTTGCATCCAATAAAAAATTGTCTCATGCTGGAGACTTAAGATCACAGATGTATTGAAATTTTTTAATATTAAGCACAATTTTCCGTCAACACTACATATGAACTTTTTTTAGAGGACCTTCTACATTATTATATTATTGTACAAAAAATGTTGAATAAAAACAAAATAAACTATCAAAATTAAGCATATTTTCTTATTTTTAATAATTACTGAAATTGTATAAAAAAATTCTAAAATTGATAACTTTATTTGAATGAAATGTATACCATAGATTGGAATCAAAAGAATGAAATAAAACAGTAAAATGTGAGAAAAATATGTTACTTTTGTGGTACTGTTTGGTTTTGTTACTTTTTTTATCTATGTTAAAAAGTAGAAAAATCTATGATCATTTGTATTTTCTTATCAAAAATATAAAATTACAAAAGTATCAACAAAGAATATAAACAAATGAAATATGAATAGCTAAGAAAATACAGACAAAATGGTTGGTAAAAATAAAACCAATAATAACTAAAGAAATATATAACAAAGAATATAAACAAATTAAATAAGAAGCATTATGAAAATAGAAAAAAATGTAAATAAAAAAATCAAGTACTCTATAATCTTTTTTATTAAATTTAGCTTAAATTCAAATCATCTTTACATGCAAAACATATCTTCCCCATATCTCTCCAACAGTCTGTGCAATATACAAAGGAACATCTAGGACATTCGTTAAATTCTGTTTTTTTTCTTCCTATAATTAAAAAAAATAACTCATTAATAAAATATTTGATTTTTGTATAAAATGTGATTTGGCCACATGGTGTGATGGTTTTTTCAGTAAATTTTTGATTCTAAATGGAAAATGTACCACAATAGTTTCTTTCTTCACAAAGAAAACATTTCTTGGCAGGATCGAATATTTTCAACCATCCAAAAAGTCTCGGGTTGTCCTTCTGCAGTAAATATCTCATGTCGTAAGTCTTTTTCAAGTTTTGCTCCATTTTAATTCTTTTTATAACTTTCTTCATATGCTGGATAAATATTTGACGATTATAGAGAGATTGGTTGTACAATGACCGTATTCTATGTTTTTCTCGTCGTGGATAAAAATATGCACATATTAATCTGAAAAAGAAACCAATTTTTGAATATATCCTTGAATCAAGGACATACATTCCTTATAACTAAGCATAAATGCTTGTATGTAAATAAAACTGGTCGTGGCAAGATTCAAACTCACGACCACTGGATTACTAACCCAGAGCAATAACCGCTATTCCAACACCCATATTTTTAATTTAATATAATCTACAATATTTTTTTTTATATAATCTTTTAATAATAAGAAAAAAAATATTCAATTAATATTAGAAAAATTAATATTCAATTAATATTAGAAAAAATAATATTCAATTAATATTAGAAAAATTAATATTCAATTAATATCAGAAAAATTAATATTCAATTAATATTAGAAAAAATAATATTCAATTAATATCAGAAAAATTAATATTCAATTAAAATTAGAAAAATTAATAAAAGTTTTGTTTTTAGATCTATCTTACTAAATTAAAAGTCAAAGCGTAAGATCCAGCAATTCTAGACATACGTCATTTTGTATTTTGTATAGTTTTGTATCTATACATAATTCATACTTGTACATTAGTCATAGTGTAATGGCTGATTTTTTTTCTGTTAAAGGATACCACAGCATCAAATAATAATTATTATATGTATTTTTATAGCGCCATTTAATGACTCAAGATCATTCAAAGCTAATGACAATTAAATAATATGAGTAGTTGTAAGTATTTAAAATTGCTATTTTAGTTGGATGTATTTAAAATTGCTATTTTAGCATATCCTGCATCTCCACATCTTTCCATACTATAACTGACACATTAAAATACCAATTTTAAATACATTGAAGGGTGTTATATATATGAAAGTCACCACTACTCAGAGTTCATATTATCAGCCTTTATACCATGACATAACTTTGACTGGTCTATTATTTTCATTCTACAGCAATAATTTACTTCCTAATTATGTAAATAATAATAATGCAACTAGACATCTAGATTATTTGGGCTGAAAGATGATAAATATTTTTAATTATTAAAAATATTTTTATTGACAAACTTTTTTAACATCTCAATAGAGACGAAGTTGGGATATTGTAGAAGAACCAGGAACTCGAGGCACCTACAGGGCTTACGACCTGTCATCGGCTGGTTTACGTGATCACTTTATGTTAAAATATATTTTTTTGAATAAAATTGTATTAGAAAATATCTCTACCTTTGTGACTTAGCAATGAACGCAACAAAAAAGCTAAAAAAGAACATAAAAAAATATCCTGAGTATATTTTGATATAAAATAATGTCGGAGTGTATTTCGGCATAGGAAGACATTCTGTTGTTTTCTTTGATACTTTTATTTCCTTGTATATGGAGAAGCTTTTCACGGCAGACTTTAATATATTCGAAGCCAAACCAGTTCCTTTCACCTGAAACATTTGTTAATATTAATAGCAACATTTATATACTACTTATTCATTTATTTATGTTGGTATTATTCTATAACAGTATAAAATCATAGATAATTTGGCAATACTTGTAAACATTTTAAATGATTGGTAGTAAAATTACAAACAAACATGAAGATATAATAGACCAAACAAAGAAATTTTGGTACCTACCATACACTCGAAAAACACTAAAAGCTGTTAATAAAGATATTGATATTTTTTTCTTTTAAAAAATTAGATAAATTTTCATGGATTATTTGACAATGCTATTTTGTAAACTTGTATTATACCATTATAATTATCGTTAAGTGCATTCAACATGACTCGTTTATAATAATAATTGTCGGCCTTCGTGGCTCAGTTAGTTTGGTATCTGACTGCTGATCCAAAGGTCCCGGGTTCGATTCCCGGTGGAGACACAGTTTTTAATTGTGTTTTCAGTCTGGATCTGTGAGACGATTAATATCGTAAGTCTCCAGAATGTGACAATTTGTTATTGGGTGCGTGTTAAATAAATATTTGACAGTACTTGTTAGTTGCCCGAGAAACAGTATTAAATAAATAATAATGAACACTTCCTTGCACCCTGCGCAAGTGGCGAGTTTATTGCCATATGACAATTTCTTCCAACTAACAACCAGTGCTTCCAGCCCAGAGAAGCAATATTTGCATGAGAAATAAATTTAAATAAATTTTTCCTCTGCTGGGAATCGAACCCAGAATGCCCGCACAGAAACCGAATGGCTTATCAACTGTAACACGGCGGTCGGCTCATTTCATGTTTTTGTGTTAATAAGCTTGCATAGTTGACAAACTGGCGAAATTAGTTCTATGGAGTTGCTGACATTTTGAATATTTCGCTACTCTATAAATTTATAGAGACTTTTCTTTTATAAATAAATTCAAAACTTGTTTTTGGGGGTATATCAAAAAAGAACTTTTATTATTTTTAGTTTGTGACAGAATTAACTTATCACAGAATTAATTTATACAACTTAGATTACATCTGGCAAAGTTTAGTTTCTTCCATCTGACAATACTAAAAAACCAATGCAAAAATGAAAATGGAATTATGAACCCGGAACACACTATTTGATTTTTGTCTAAAATCAGTTTGGCCACATGGTGTGATGGTATTTTTCAATAAATTGTTTATTTCAAATGGAAAACATACCACAATAGTTTTGTTCTTCACAAACAAAACATATCTTAGCTCTATACTTTCTTCATATCAAAGTATATAATTTTAATTTCCTAGAAAGCTAAAAATTACCTCTAGTGTCACATTATGGAATCCACTTTCTTGATATTCAACATCGGCATGTTTTCTAATGATGACTAAAGATTTGTAAAATAGATGATCCATTATGAGAAACGTGGATACTATGATAAATTCCACCAGCAAGAACAGGGGTCTGCTCACCAACATCAAAAAATCTTTTTTTTCAAAGAAAGTTGATGCAAAGTTATTTTTTTCAACCTGAAATGCCCTGATGTTATTTTAATGCTTAGATACATCTATGAACCATGTACCCTACAACTATGTATGCTATGTCTAAGGATATATGAAAAGTTTTGAAGGAAACAATAAATAGCATCCACAATTTTAGAAATCTTTTATAAATTCAAATTTCCATCTTAAATCCTAGCTAAACAACTTGTTTGAAAACTGGATGCAGCAATGGAACGAAACTTCAACTACAAAAGGAAAGAATTACGCTTTGATTAAAAAAATGCTGATTCAATAAATTAACAATGTGGATATTTCACTGATATGAAATGAACACTGTTGTCTTAAATGTCTTTCATGTGTATAAGTTGAAAATCAATGAATTCCTCCTTTGCGTTTGTGGAAGTGGGAACAATGAACCATGTGCAAAAGAATATGATGTTAACACATTTTATTTTGTTAGTTCCTCTTGTCACACAGTCTTGAACGGTGAGCCAGCTGTTTCCTCATAATTAGCTGTCTTTTGCACATCAAGTGCAATGTCTGCAAGGTTTTAAAGTTTTCTGGACTCTTACATTCTTTCAGAGTTTTGCAAATGGGCCGTTATTAGTCCCCATAAGCAGAACGGGTGGTGGTGGAGAAAGAACAGTTACTCTGGTTATTATACAAATAAAGGATCAGTTTTTTTTTTACCTTTTTAAGTGGCAATACATAAGCTCTTCCTGCTGTTTTTCTTCTGACATCAATCAATTGAAAATATTTTGTGATATATTTATTTTCAAAATCAATATTTGTCAAATAATTGTTGTGGTATGTCTGAGCCGCAAAAATATTTTGAATGTATAGAAATGTTATTACAATATTTATTAGTTTTAATAGATCTAAAAGAAATAAGCAGGTAAGTTTTCAAATTAGTTTTACAAAAGTTTCAATTTTTTTATTACAATCGCATATATATTTTTAAACATGGAAACATTGACCAAAGAGATACATTAGAATAAAAATTAATGGTCTTCTCATTATCATCCTTACAATACATATGTAACCTATAATAATCTATGTTAGTTATGTTTTATCATCACTCTTATCCACATTATAAAACCTTAAATTAAATAATTTAATATTTTGTTTTCATATACAAAACATTTATGTCAGGATAGGATAGAATGGTGTTCAGTCTTTTTTCCTATTCTGAATAGGTAAACAACTTGATTATATGCAAGTATGTATGAAGATTGTGTATCAAACTATAGAGTCCCCGTAGATATTGTGCATTATGCCATAAACTAGTTGCATGTGACACATGAGATCCAACTGTCGATGGCGATAGTATGCATAATTGAAGAATACGTACCAAACTATAAACACATTAACACAAATTAATAAATATTGTAAAATATTTTGTTTTCTATATATGTAAAACATGTAGGATAGGATAGTATGGAGGTCAGTCTGTTTTTCCTACCCATAATATGAGAACAGCATGATGTATGTTTGTAGATTAAGTAGGTATCAAATTATTGAGTGAGATATTGTGTAGTGTTTACTGCCTTACAAATTGTATGAAACAATGTCATCACTAAATTAAATTTTTATCAGAGTTGTTAAAAAGAGTTTGAGATCATATTTTTTATAGAAAATTAAATTTTCTAGTAGGGGTGTTTCTGTTTTAATCTTATAAATTTATAATTGATTATTAATATTATTATGTTTGTTGCACTTTTATCTTAAATTTGAAGTTTTTATCTTATAAATTATAATTAATATTATTATATTTGTTGTACTTTTATTTTAAATTTTAAGTAATTGTAAGTTAGTGATTAATATAGTGTTTTAATTTATTTGACTAAAATTAAAACCTTGGTAGCGACCCCAACCTTGGTAGCGAATATTATATTAAAAAATACTGTAATAGTTTCTTGGGTAAAAAAAGAAATAAAATGGTGACCCGTCAAAAATTCGAAAAAAAAATTTTTTTTGATCATTTAAGGAGCACCCTAATATATAAGTTGGTGTTTTTTGACTTCAAAGTTGGAAAAACCATGCAGAGTCCACTAAGCCATACAAAATTCCAAAAGTGAATAATATGTTAAGAGAAATAAATTCTCTTGAACAAACTTTGTTCTAAATTTGTCTTTTATCATCACAAATGGTGACATCTAACCTGCAACTACATGAGAGTTTTCCTTAATTTCTCTTCCTATAAACATTGAACTTTGTTTCAAGTCTTCCAGAAATATAAAATGGGTTTTGTCTTTCATTTGAAAATGGAATTTTGCATGTGATGTTTTATTTTCTGTGGAATTTTTCAATTTCAATAGTTTATCGTAGTTTTCACCAATATTTGGATCCATCTAAAAATACAGTCAAATTAGTTGAAAATTTTCTCAAAACTTTGAAGAATACCATTTGAATATGCATGATTAAAATTTGCTTTTAAAATAATTTTAACCGTATTGTATTTTTAAAATATAGAATACGTCCAACCTCATTAGAATAATCACACTGTTTATTTGAATTTAAGTCCACAGCAATTTCGCAAGCGTACTCCAATCTCAGGACCCAACACATTATCTGTGAGACAAGAACAGGTAATGTTGAAGTGCAGTCTTTCAAACCGCTACCAAATACCTTTCTACAAGACGACGAAGCTACAAACAAACTAAAATCACATCTTTATCTTATTAATAGACCATCGGAGCCAGGCTTTAAGTGCTAGAGGTAAATGGGGCATGAAGAGTGCAAAAATAAAAATCAAATAGAGCTTAAAACTTCAAAATCAATCATTACTCTTAACCATAATAAGGCAATGGATTTACACAAAGACAAAGTCTATGGTGCACGGTTTTCTCTGACTCCCCAATAACAGGGACATGGTGTATGTGCATGTATTATTACCATTTTGCTATGTATGTCATATCTGGCCGATAACGTGTAACACAGTGTAACAGCATATCTTACATACTTAAATATACAACTGTCAGGTCAAAGGCTTTAAAACTGATGTATTTCAAAATCTTATGCTCACTAAATAAATAATATCGCTAATTTAAGTAATAAAAATGCATAAATTATTGATTCATTGGTAAATTATATTTTTTCAATGCAATTTAAATTGTTGATAAAATGAGATATTAAGTAGGAAATAAATGTTTGCGGCTTAAATCCTTGGGCCAGAATGTATAAGATACACAAAATTGATCAAAAAGCAATTTTGGGAAAATGTGGTTAAAAGCTTTTGACAAAACACAAGTAGGTACATAGGATTTATTGTTGAATTTATAAAATTTTATACTTTTCATTTCCATTTTTTTAATATCTCTGTATCCATTGTTCTCAAATATGAATTATTCCACAGTTAATACTTGAGCAACATAAATGATCCCAGTGCATGGTCAACAGAAACAGCTATTTTAATCAAGGTAAAATTGTTTCAAAAGATGCCGTCCATTTGGGTGACATATCAAGTTCTACTATTCATTTTCTTTCTCTAGTATTTCTTATCAATACTGTTATCTTCAGCTATTTTATTTACAAAATTCTAATAACTAATAATTCTAATAATCAAGAGTTTTGTTGATTCAACATAAAAAATATTTCATTTTGAAGATTTTCTTCAGTAAAAACACAAACTTACCACTTTCCATAATGCTGTGGCATTTTTTTTCTATTTTATTTTTGTATTTATTTTGATACATCTCAGCATTCAAAGCTGCATTGTCCGTATCTCTATAAAAGATATGAAAATTTCCAACAATCAATTCAACGTTTTCTTATAATAATCTTGTCTATCTACTAGCTAACATCTTCAGAGGCTAAAATAACAAATATGTGAGTGGTCTTAATAAGTGGAATGCATTGCCTCCAGATGTCCACACTGTTGAAAGCAAGAGTACTTTCACTATAAAGCAACATAAGAGACTGCGCGTTTTTGTAATGATCCTGAATCATGAAATGGCTCTACAAAAATGATTTTTATTATTAAATATAGTTTTATACATAAGTTGTTACCCATATCTAGTTAAAGCACAAATGCTTATTAAAATTTTATGCTCTTAATTTGACTGTGTTTTGTACAATTTTTCAAAAAAAATTCAATTCAAAGTGTTGAACTTCCATTGCGTTGACAAAAATACTTAAAATGACTTATTCATGAGTAAATCCATGAAGGTATGTTGAAATCAAAAGAACACCATATACTCACAAATTTGATCTTTTTTTCATTCTTGTTTCTTCATGATTTGTTTCTAATTCCTTTGAAGTTAATTCAATCAAATCCTGATAGTGCCTTTAAAATTCAAAATAAAATTTAAGCATTAACTATTTTGAATATAAGTTTTCCATAAACAAGTCAATTTTTCTATTCACAATTTCGTCTGTCAAAATATTTGAAAATCTCTCACATTGGAGTTTTCAATAATTGCTTAAAGGATGTACATATTGACACTATTTATAATGAGCCCAACATTGTAAAGGAAATAAAGATGGGGAGGCTGCGATGGGTAGGACATGTGGAAAGAATGGGCGATGAAAGAGTGCCAAAAAGGAACCTGCACACAAAGCCCCAAGGTAGACTCAAGCTCCAATGGCGTGCAGCGGGATGTGGAGGCTGTTGGTATAAGTGACTGGAGGATTACATGCCACAATCGAGGAAGATGTCGATGAATGCTGGAGGAGGTGAAGGCTCACAAGCTGTGGAGCCATTAATGATGATGTACATTATATAATAGTAATAATCTTCATAAATATACATTCAGGGATACCTTTGATTAAAAATGATTTTTTTCTCTGTACAGCCCATTACATAAATTCTACTTAATAAAACCATATTATTTAAGAGGTGTGAAGAGTTTGCTTTTGACCACAACATGCTCATTTTTAATAATATACTTTTTAAATAATGAATATTATTGGGTGCGTGTTAAATTAATAAGTTAGCTTACATGTCCGGTTGGTTTAAACCCTGCCACTCCAATATGCGGCAACCACTATAGCCCTACCGTTCGCCACAATCAGCCTTCCTAGACAACGTGTCATTTAGCTCAAGAAAAGATAACTCAATGTATGGAAGTGACAGTTGCCAGTCATGTGACAACTGTCACTTCCATACATTGAGTTATCTTTTCTTTCCGCACAGAAACCGAACGGCTTACCAACTGTGCTACGGCGGTCAGTTTTCTTGAGCTAAATGACACGTTGTCTAGGGGGGCAGATCTCCAGGGGTGCATCCTTCCCCATCAGTGGGCATATCAGAAGGTGACTCTCATCCTGTGGGTTGCACCGCAGTCACATAGGATGTCATCTTCAGATAGGTACCTCCATTTTACGAGGTTCACTGAACGTGTGACACCGACCCTTAATCTCAATAAAGTATTTGGCATAGTACCTTGGAATGTCGAGCGCCCTTGGAATGGTCTTGATATCATAAAACGGCGCTATATAAATTTGATTATTATTATTATTACCTGTTAGTTACCCGAGAAGCAATAAAAATAAAACGAATATTCCATGGAACATGTACATATTATACATTTCCTAAAATAATAAGAGCTTGTGCCATATATTAAAGGTAAATTTTTGTTTAAAGAATGAATACTTCAGTTCTTTCCATCCTATCCTCATTGATCAATGATCACTTTTATATTCCTATATTTTTTCATACGATCTACATTAATGCTATTGTACTAAATTTTTACAATTAAGACTTAAAACTGCTTGGGTTGGTTGGAAGAGATTGCCTCATGGCAATACACCCCACTTGTGCACTTTGCTGTACAAAAATTTACAACAGACACGGGGCTTCAAAATAAGTTTGATATAGGCGTTTATTATTGTTCAAAATCTAAGACAGTTAAACCTCTTAAGAATGTAATGCATAAATACTTAGTGAAATCTTCTTCCTCAGATTGTTTAGCCTGAAGAGCGAATATCCCTTGAATAAAAGGTTGAAACATCAGATCCAATCTGCCTTTTGTGATATTAGAAGCCAACGAAGCACCGCATGAGAACACCCTCGCTACCTCTTCACTGTTGTATATTATATTTTGTAAAGGACCTATAACAATTTCGTTCCTTTATCTTTTCTGCTAAAATACTTACAGTGAAACACATGAGTTTTTTTAACCAATAATATAAATAATTCTATAATCTTAATTGAATATAAATTATAATTTATCATCTATATTTGGGTATGAAGACGATATAGCCTAAGTAGCAAAAGAACACCGAGTACTCTACCATTACGACTCAGGCTGCTGCAATGGGACTTAAAATGAACACCCAGAAGACGAAATCCTCTACCTATCCAAATTGAATTACTTTAGAAAACCACCCTATAATAATGTGGTTGTCAGTGGGGACATTCTCACACCCATGAGATAAGCGTTGAAATTATGTCTGGAATTCAAAGTGGCACAAGAGCAGCAACGGTACTGGGAACATTCCTATATCCCAAGTCCATATTGCAGAGAGTGAAACTCTGGGTCTGTAATAGCCTAATTAAACCAGTACCTAATCCTGGTTCGACCGGCGAAATCAAAACCCCAGTGATTACCCATATCATGGATATAATTACCGGACTAATCACCGGAGCCGCGAAATTCTCACACATATCCCACCATCTACGAAATCTTCACTGGCTAAAAGTGCCAGAGAGAATCAAGTACAAATTATGTTTGTTGACTTTCAAAGCGATCCATGGCATGGCTCCCACGTATCTTTCAGACTTCTGCATCCCTCTCACCGTAAACGAGCCACAACAAACACTTCGGTCAGCCACCACATCCGTGATTGGCAAGTTGACTGAAATAAATAGTCAACACTTCATCCTTCGGTTATCGTGCTTTTGCTGTGGCCGGACCAGCCTCGTGGAATAAACTACCACCTGAACTGAGGCAAATCGACAACTTAGCACTATTCAGGAAACACCTAAAAACTCACTTCTTCCGCGAGTCTTACAATAACCCCTAATATATTCAAAGCGCCCTTGAGGTGAGGTTATCACAAAAACGGCGCTATAAAAATAATCCAAATTTATTATTATTATTATTATAATTATCATATGGAGTTGACATGTAAAGATATTGTAGAACTCCATATATTAATTATATCCATGATATGGGTAATCGCGAGGGTTTTGATTTCGCCGATTGAACCAGACTTGCCCCCCTGTATGGGCTGTGTTCAGATACAACGCTCCACGTCGGGCTTCGGATGTACCTGAAGTTGCAGATTATGGCGTTTTTCACACCAATCTCACTGAACGCTTTTGAGCAACGTTTCAATCTGAACATAGCATCGAGAGTTTTAAATGTCATCTATCATAAATGTCTCTTTTTAGGTTATATTTTCATCGAAAGACAACAATTGAGCAGTGAAGTAAATAATGATTTCTGACCTTTTATTGGAAATTTTTGAATATTTTTATAAATTGACCTCCTTGTGAATGCATATTGTCATCATAATTATGTCAACTGACATAATAGATACCACAGAAACAAATAGAAGTCATCATTCCACAGATAAAATAGAAGTCAACAGATACTATAACTGTCAGCGTTTTTCACCCGACAATTTTACCAAGCGTTTGGTGCTTACACTTGATGTTCAAACTGAACGTCTGTTTCCAGTCATTATGAACGGCTTAGAGCGTCATTTAGTGCACTTGGCGTTCATTGTGAACGCTGCCTTGGTTCCAGGTCCTGGTGCATAACACTCAAGGACCAACAAAGGTTGCTAACATTTGAAAACAGGATATTGTAGAAAATATTAGGCCTAAGATCGGGTATTGCGCCAGGTACCTAGAGACCAAGAAGCAATGAGGAAATTCGCGCAATGGCAGGGCAACCATTAATTACTAGTGATTAACCTGGATTGGACATGTCGTCAGAATGGGAGAAGAAAGAGCCACAAAACGCATCCTGAAAAATTACTCTGTGGGCAAGAGACCACTGGGAAGACCAAGGCAGATTCACCCGATATCTGAATGTGAATGTAGGAGTGCGCTGGTGCTGAAAGGAAGGAAATTCATTGTTCAGGAAGTTAAAGCTCTACTGAAGTTGTACAGCCATTGGAAACAAGTAGTAAGTTATCATCTAAAAACATTACCTAAGAATAATTTGATCAAGAAACATCAATGGGGTAAATAAAATAAAGTTACAACAATACCTTCTAAAATTAAGGAAATTAAAACAGTTCTTATGATTCCAAAACTCTTCTTACGAAATACTGATGGTAACAGTAAGCACGCTATGCATCGAACTTGAATTGAGAATGAATGACCAATTGCTAAAAATAAGAATATTAAAAGAATTAGAATATTTAACTGAATATTCAAATAATATATTTACAATAACTAACTTTGAACAACAAATGAGATTTATTTATTCAATCATTTTCAAAGTGATAGCTTCATGTTTTTCTGATGACAACATAAAATAATGACAGTTCAATAACTAAACTGGGATAAGTTTAAATGGAATAGTAAACACTCAAAATAACAAAGTAAAGCCTTTATTAGCTTCTTTTAAATTTTTTTGTTATTTTTGAATAATAATTATTGATTTTCAAATGATAATTAAAGATTTATCAAAAACAAAAGTATTATAAAATTACTCACCCGAAAAGAATATTAGGAAAACCAGCATAAAAATATCAAAATAAAAAGTTAAATCGAGACGTTGTACAACAAAAAAATAACAGACATAACCTACAAGGGCACCCCAAAGCAGAAAGAATATCTTTCTCGCCCTATAATCATTCAAAATGTCACGAAATGTTTTCACATCAATCATTTTGTCATAACATTTTCGCACTTAAAAAATAAAATTGTCAATAAAAAAAAAAACTCCAATTTGATTGTATCAAGCTTCTTTAATTCAATAAATTTATTTTTTCCAATTTTTCATCTGTCACTTTTAACACATGTTTATTATAGCTTTCATTTATTTTTATTAAAATGCAAAAATGATTTAATTTTAGAACAACATGAAGTGTGGTACAATTTGTGAATAATTTCAATGACATAACATGTATACATTAGAATAATAATATTTTGTGACTCATTGTTCTTCCAGAACAACGTCTGTTGATAACGATGATGAGGATGCTGGTGGTTCTTCTTCAATTTCCAATATTTTGGGTCCATATAATAGTACGTAAGCACAGTGCCAATCACCTGGAAGTATAAAAATAATTAGGGCTGTTTCACCACGTCTGGATAATGTGCTAATCTTTTTAGTCGAAGGTCGCCGCTGATCATCAGCTAAAAACAGTGAAAATTTAATAACTTGTAGAAGCACTGGTGAATTTTGTGCCCGCAGTATTACTATTAAGAGTGTTACAACTTCAAGAAAATGGCAGCTAAGCCGATTCAGCTATCCGATGTTACATACATACCATCAGATCATGTCCCTTACGGGATTGAGATGTTAAAAAGTTTATCAATAAAATTTATTTATTTATTTGTAGTATGAGTTATCTCTTGTCAAATTACGCAACAAATTTACTTCTATATTATCTATGCACGCGAGTTTGATATTGTAAAATTGACTAATTAATTATTTGAATTATTTAATTCATATTTAATTACAAGGTGCAGTAGTATCATAAAAGTGTCGTACACTGGTGGGTGTATTGCATTATATACAAATAATTTACCTCCTCCAGACAGTTTGAGTACTTCTTCCTGCGTGACGGGAGTAACGTCCTCGTCATCACACTTGAGCCACGTGGACTCTCCGCCTTTGCCTGCAGCTGCTGCAGCCGCTGCTCCAGCTCCGCTCCACTTAACCCAGGCCACGTAGTGACCGCTGGAAGACGACCTGCCTCGGTGGGTCAGCACAGCCTGCAGAGTGTATATACCGCTGTTGCTGCTTCCTATATCTATACACAACACAATAATAATAATATGCAAATCATCTAGTTGTTTACATATTTGTGTTAACTGTATTTAAGGAACATCAATTCAATTATAGATATGGATAAAATAAAAATAAAATTGTATAGGTGATAATTTTGGGATAAGATGGTGGCTAAATATTGAAAAAATTATAACTCATGGCATTAGTATCTCTAGTATTTTATGATAGATGCTTGAAATAATAACATATTATTTGGGTTTTAGTGAAAACTTCCCCCCTCCACAACGAAAACTGTAAAATTATATGTTGGATCTATAATTTTTACAAAATTTTAACTTTTTGGTAAAATTATTTCCAAAGATCTTGAAATATTTCAGCCTGGGGGAAGACAATTTGCGCACACAAATAATCAAATGGACCAAGCAAAAAATCAAATTTGTTTTCTGTGTACCCCATGTGATTTTTCTAGTAGTTTAGCGATAACTATAATTGATATAATTTGTGATATTTATTGATTACTAATAAATTTTAAGTAACATTGTATAGAATTGAATATGTCAACCCAATTAGACGTGTAGGTACAAGTACTTGCTATACCTACAGGATGGACAGTAATAACCGTAAAAAAATCTAAGGATGTAGATATATCATAAAATGATCAAAGATAAACAAAAAATCACATATACTCAATGAAATTGAACACTTAAACACAACATAAACATAACATAAATGAAGAATAAGGTTATTGTAGTTATCTCCATATAAAAAAGTATATGGCGGTATCAAAGTGTCACGTGATCCTTCCGGCATTTGATGTAGATAAGGAATATGCACGGATTGTGTATTGGTAAGGATTGAATTCAAAGCAGAATGTTGAGCGCGAAACAACAAAATGAACTGGCGCAGTATCCCTCTTTCCCACGTGCCTGCGTATTAGATCCTTACAAAGCGCGGGAGAGTGTAAATTTCGCCGGTGATGATCGATGAATTACAATGGTTAGAGTTCTTAATTTTTAAATAATTTAACAATTGTTTTGTTGATTCACCGATAGATGTCTTGAAGTCAAATATATGGGAGTAATATTCATCTAATTTTCGTCTCGATCAAGTATGAATTTACTGAGATATGAAGGTTCACAATTTTGTATAGCCATGAGGGCATGTATAGATGACGCTCGGCGTTTAGGCACGCGGCTGGTGGGCATCTATACATGACGCACGTCTTAAAAAGGTTAAACAAGGAATAATATATATCCTTAAAATATTGTAATATAATATATAGATGAATGAAATTGGTTGAGGCAGGATTTGAACTTGTAATTACCAATCCAGCGCTCTGCTACAGACCCATCATGTCAAAGATAAGGTAGGTTTTCCAATACCTTGTATGGAAAATTGTATATTTACTTTGTCTTATAATTATCTTGTATGAATAAAATAACGCAAAAATTACCATCATCAAACGAGTAGGGCATGGCAATTTTATTTTTATGTACAATCACTTTAGCCGTAGCAGGTTTTCCATCGCCTTTATTTTTATCTTTTGAACTTAACGCTGCCTCAACCTTCGCATCATCAATTTCCTGAAATATACAAAATAAAACAAATAAAAAATTTTGTACAAACACATATGCTGGTGCACCCTTCATTTACCTCTTTCCACCCTACTCCCATACCTCCTACAACTTCTTCATAAATTTTATACAAATTAGTTAGTTTTTAAGTAAACTTTAACAGGCAACAATAACATCTGACATAGTTCAGCAATAAGGTTCACCACCCATTCTGAATGTAGTGCCTTTTTAGGTGAGACAAGACTGGTGTGTGGGTATACACAGATGTGTTGTGCTCCCTTTTGTAAGGCAATGTACCTCCACACACCTTTCGCTGGTTACCCCATATTGTTGGATATGCCGTGATGGTATGAATGAATGAATAAGTAAACTTTGGAAGAAGGTAAAGTAATTCATCAAAACTGGTTGATGTCGATTTCAAAATGTAAGTGCAATACAAAATATTCATTGTTTTGTTTTAAGTTAATATGTCACACTAGGAATATTTGCATTTGAATAATTTCTTAAAAAAATATCAAAATATTGACTCGCCGGTGTCGGGATGAAATACCACAAGCCAACGTATCATTGATGATAAATATGAATTTGTTATTTTAGTAATTTTCTCTTAGGGGTAAATAACTGGAGGAGTAAACAGAGTGGAATGATAATGACAACATCTTATGGAAGCCAAGACCCACCAAGGTTTGTAGCACCAATTATGTATGTAATTTAATATTTAAATTTGCATAAAAAATACATAATGTAATAAAATATATACCTTAAATTTGTTCCTTATTGGTAAAAGTTTTTCTTGTAGTTTTGGTGAACACAGTTCAAAAACATCCAAGTCTATTGGGAATTTCACATCTTTGAGTATTTTAGCATTTATAGCTTCTTTTTCTTTATAGTAAAACCTAACAAATTGTACAGTCAAATATGCAGGAAGGCGACTTATTTTAGCCTGAAAATTAAAATATCAACTATTATTTATTTATAAATTGATTTATATCATTTTACAAAAAGAGTAAAAAAAATGTAAGCTATAAACTAAAAATTACAAATAAATCATGATAAAAATGCAATAGTTGAGGTAGAGATATAAGAAAATGTTTAAGAGGTTATTAATGAAAATGAAAAATAATGATTATTGTAAATAATTTTAGAATGGGTACATAAAGATTTCTTAACTTATTTTACAAGTATTCTTATCCTTTGTTATCTAAGGGTTGTATTACAAGAGTTATTTGAGAAAAATGTAAGAAAAAGGTAAGGTCCTGTACTGCGAGAATACTGCTTACGGGACCTCAACTTTCTTTTTCTTACATTATTCTTAAATAAGTCCCGTAATACGACTCTACATATCTGTATGGGTGAAATAGGTATTACAACTTATAATAATACATAAACAAACATACTTTAGTTATATTGTATATAATAGCTAATACATAATCAAAATATCTTACGGTTTTTGTAAACACAGCATCTCTTCCTAATACACTAGACAACTTGGTAATTTGTTCTTGCATTTTCTGAAAAAAAAAAATAACATAAATTATTTAATAATAATAAACAATTCCTTGCAGTCTGCGCAGCTGGCGAGTTTATTGCCAAATCGCAATTTTCGCGAATCGCGAGTTTATTGCCAAGGGGGGCACCAAGTGTCCTCCCACCTTCAACCTAGCAGCGCAGCCGTCGGGAAAAATCCCCTAGAAAAATTTGTCTGGTCTTCTAGTATCACAATAGTCAACTCAAAAATGAATTCAATGAGTCTGTACAGCTTTACTGGATAAAAAAATGGACTGAAATAAACAATCTACACTGTGACTCTAAGAATTGAATAATATTAGGAAACACATACCGATCTTAAACCGGACTGCAAATATTTGACTTCTTGTGAGATGAAACAGCTGAGCTGGAGGAAGCTTTCCTCTCCCGTAGTGATGGGTTCATCGTCAGACTCTGCACACTTCATCTCGGTGTCCAGTTTACCACCAAAATATTGGTCAATTACAGATCTGAAAATGTAAATAAATATGACATAAATAGATTTTTTCAAGATCTAACCTCAAACATGGAAATTAAAATTTAAAGAAGCCTTCAAAGTATATGCTAGAAATAAGCATGAGTTGTAATCAAGAAAAATGTTTCAATGGACCATGGAGTGTCTTGTATGTATGTTTCAATCATGTCACCACCCATTTTTCTTTTGTCAGACAAAGATGTGGATCCTAGGATCTTCTGCTTGTCCTCATACTAAAACTTGTAACGTAATTTTATTCAAAGATGATACAAATGCTACTGATATAATATGGAGTATAAGTATAATTTTACTTATTGGTCCCTTCGATGGGATGCAAGTTCTGCTGCAGTATCCTGACTAGCTCTGTCCAGCACTCGTTGGCGTCCTGCTGCATCCATACGCCTTCAGCCGCCCCCTTGGAGTAACCCCCTGCACTGCCAGCCCCCTCCCTCTCCCTGAATCGAGGGAGGGCACCGTGGAGGGCCGACAGCAGGGAGATGGGAGGGATGTAAGGTACCCTCTCCATACCCTCCAAAGTTTCACGAAGAGCCGCGACGAGAAAATTGCCAGCGTTGCGTGCACGGTCAACTAAAAATATATTGTACCAAAAATTATAAATGATTAAACAAGGCTGATTTGGTCACACAGGAATAATTGATTCTTTAAGGTGATTGGACAGAGCCAATAAACAAGAATATTTTTTTTAATTGTATACACGCAAACATTCGATTTTTTCCCTGTCGGCAGTCAAATAATATTTTTACTAACATCTCAATAGAGTTCATTTATAGCACTGATGTTTTCATTGTTTACAAATAAAACTAATTTCTCAATAGATGGCGTTACAGAAAAAAAGGTTTATTCGTTACTTCATAGATGGCAATAGTATAGTTCCTTATTTTTAGGTGAATTGTTACACATTATTCAAATATATAGAACTTACAAAATTACATTGATAAGGGAACTCAATAAGAAGGCATAATTGGTGAACGTTGCGCAAGCGCATAAAGCGATTACGTAAACCAGCCGATGGCAGGTGGTAAGCCCTATAGGTGCCTTGAGTTTCTGGTTCTTCTATAATATCCCAACTTCGTCTCTATTGAGATGTTAAAAAAGTTTGTCAATAAAAATACCAATAAACAAGCTTACTATGATTGTGGTTTGAGTTTTAACGGGCCTATTAAATGGAATAAATTTCCCTCTGACATATACAAAGTGCAAAGTCTTGAGGTTTTCAGTAAATTCAGAGTTCGTGGCTCATTTGGCAATATATCTGACTCCTAAGCCAGAGGAGATAAAGTTTTTGATTGTGTCTGGATCTATGAGACGGAAAACAGTAATACTGTGGAAACTTGTTATTGGGTGCATATCTGTGTGTTATATTAATATATACCTATTAGTTGCCCAAGAAGCAATCTAAAGTAATAAAGCAATCAAAATGTTAGTGTTTGTGTGTGTGTATGTGTGTGTGTGTGTGTTTGTCTCACGCCTTCTGAAAAACCAAGAGCATCTAAAAATCTAATTTATGTGCGAACGTGTACCTGTATACCTGATGCAGTGTCACGCTAAAAATAATGCGATAAAAATGCTGAATTTTAAAAATATTTCAATAATTATTTTTTTCATACAAAATTTTCCAAGTCGTATCTGTCAAAAAAGTGTACATTTTGCACGCAAATATCTGTTAGTTTAAAAGTTAGAAGTACGTATTTACACGAAAAAAATATATTTTCAAGTATAACTTAGCGTTTGAGTGAAAAACATGGTGAATATTTTGTATAATTATAATGTTTAACTTATTTTTAATGTAAGCGTTTTGTACATGAACGCCGCCATTTTAATATCTTTTCATACAATATTTCATTTTCCTACCGAATGAATATGTTCTTGAAAATAATAAACCTTTGAATTAAATGTAATTATGAAATAATAAAATGAAACACAAGACATTACAGCAAGTTTTAAGACATATATTGTAAAAATGTGTTTATTATTAGTAAAGATATAGGCATAATAAAATTGCATAATTTGTAAATAATATTTGATTTTTCTGACAATTTTCATTTTTATGGCATCGAACAAACCAATGTATGTAGGTACCTACATATTCAAAAAATGTCTCAAACCATTTGATATTTTTTACGTATTGGAATGGTTACTATGGTAACGGAAAGATTCTGATATTCAAATAAAATTTGTTATGAATCGAATTTATTTAGAACATTGTTGTAGGTAGGTACCTACCTATTATTATTTACTTACAAATCAACAATATACTGATTTCCTATCGGAAAATTATTTTATTTATTTATTTATGAATGTATGAATGTATGCAAGCGATGTGCTCCTAAACCGTATGTCCGATTACAATGAAACTTTGGCGAATTGTCGAGCGTGTGCCCGAGGTGGTTTCTGGATTTAAACTTTTTTCTTATTCTTCTTCTTCTTCGTGTATTTGGTCATTTTACCAATGAAAGCGGAATATCCTGGGAAAAGAAGGTCCGACTGTCCCTCCATCTCTTCGCAGGTCTTCCAGGACGGTTTCTGGATTTAAACTTTTTTCTTCTTCTTCTTCATCGTGTATTTGGTCATTTTACCTATAAAGGTGGAGTATCCTGGGAAAAGAAGACGGTGCTTACATCTCTTCGCGGTTCTTCCAGGATGGTTTCTGGATTTAAACTTTTCTTACCCGAATGAAGGGACGGGATGTAATTGAAGGGAAGGGAGGCACTAAAGGGCCTGAAGGGACGGGAGGTATTAAAGGGCCTGAAGGGACGGGAGGTACTGAAGGGCCTGATTGGAAGGGACGTGATGAGGGATTGAAGGGACGGGATGTACTGAAGGGCCTGATGGGACGGGAGGTACTGAAGGGTCTGAAGCGACGGCTCCTGGAGTCTAATTATTTTTCTTCTTAATTTTATGTAGACCTTTAAGGACAGTTTTAATACAAACTATTTCCTATAGATTAATCTTCTTCTTCTTTTATGAAGACCTTTTGCTCAGTTTTTATACAATCTATTTCCAATAGTCTAATTCTTCTATTTTATGTATTTTTTCTTATTTTATGTAGACCATTGGGATTTTTTTAACAAACTATGTCTTATAGTCTTATACTTATTCTTCTCTTTTTTATTTAGACTTTTGGGTTAGTTTTAAGTCTAATAGTCTATTGTGCAGAAATATTATTAACGATATGCACACTTGATGAAAATACATATGTAAAAACGAATGGGATGTGGGATGTGAAGATGTAACCTGCACTAGAATCTTTTCAATACTTTTGTTTAATCAAATTTAAACCATTTATATCATCCTATTTTAAATAATTTTTAACACCTACATAATATATTTGATTTCGTTGACAATATTTAAAGAAAGGGAGCTGTGGCCATTACTGAATTCTTCACAACGTTTATATTCAAATTATTTACCATAGTTTAAGTCTTCTTCTTCTTCGTTAATGTAGACTTTTGTGTCAATTTTAAGTTCATCAGTCTAATTGTGCAAAAATATAATGCACACTTGATGAAAAAATATAAAACGAATGGGATGTGACCAACACTGGATCTTTTCAGTACATTTGTTTAATCAAATTTTAACCACATCCCAACATCCAAAATTACTAAATATTCAATAGGTAAGTACATATTACAATTTGTTTTCGATGATAATATTTAAAAATGGGGGTTGTGGCCAAACCAATCTCTTTACAATGTTGATAAACAGTCATATTTAAAACCATTTCGAATAGTGAAGAAATTGTATATTATACTTCATTCACACTTTATAGCAATATATAAAAAATAATGGGTTGTGGCCATCACTTGAACATTTTACAATCAAATTCAATCATATTTCAAACCACTTTTCATAGTCCGATTTTGCAAAATAATTGGGTGACAATATTATAAAAACGATTGCTTTTTCCTTCACAATTTTACATTCTTGGCCAACGGCGGGACATAAAAGCTAGTATAAAATAAAAGACTTAAGACCGTTTTGTTTCACAGACCTAAAATTAAGCAAGGGTATACAGAGAATCACAAATTCCACCAGAAGTAATATTTGATAAACCTTTCCTCTCTCCGGTACAAAAGTCAATAACTTACTACTAATAGGTTCATAAAAATGAACATACTTTTGAAGTTCTTGAGAGCTTTCCGAAGTTCAGGAACAGTCTTAAGACATTGAACAGTGGCATTCATATAACAAGTGTTTCCTAAATTAGTCAGTCCTGCTGGAAGATCCAGCTAAAACAAAATACAAATACATTTTGTTATAAGTAATTATACATACAGATCAAATCTCAGTATAACGAAGTTCACGGGACCACGAAAAATATTTTGTGATACTAAAAATTCGCTATAATGAATGATGGTTTTTTGTCCATTTTCGCAGTAAAAAATTTTTTTAGAAAAAAAATAAGTTTAAGAAATACTAAAGATGGGCAAAGATGCGTAGTGATAAAAACAAAAACTATCACTTGGAAACCATATGTTACCTACACAATATCTTATAGATACATACTGCACCGCCTAGTGTCAAAAACTGTCAGATTTCGCATAAAATTAAAAAAATCGTTATTCTGAGATCGGCTTCGCTACAGTGAATTTTGGTTCAGTATATTTTGTATGAAAGTTTATCGGGGATAAATTACATGTAAGTCATACTGGAAATTTCATTACTTTTGTATTCGTTTTTCAGAGATTTGACCTGTATTATAGTGCAATCTAGCACTTCACTATGCTGGCACTACAGATTAAAAAAAAACATTGAAATCCATTTTACATTTTATCTATAAACATTAAATTATGCATTAATGAAATTATTACAAATACAATCAAATACACAGTTTTAGTATAATCCTGAGTGCATTATCCCCTCCGAGGATTATGATTTAACCTTCAAAAGCGCTCAGGTTTATATTGTTGAAAACACATACACATATTGTATTATGTATATTCGTAAGTTCATTATGAACTTTCACTCTGTGAATAAAACATTAACATGAATTATTCACTAATTTACATACATTAATTATTACTAATTTTGCTTACATTCCAGTAGTAAACCAAATTTTCTGTAAATCTGAATTATTTTGCCTATATTGGTGAGATCGTTCAGTATTATCAAATTATAAGTGTCACGTGACAAGATTTTTATATCCATTATACTTACATAATATAAGTCACACAGTTTACAAAGTATTTAAATGGGTCGATGGCGAGTCCAAATTCCACTTTAGCTGCCACGACCGATTTCGTTTACCTATTGCACAAGCATTTATGCTTAATTTAGGGAATGTATGGGGATGTATATGTACTTTTCACAAAGGACATATTCATTCACCCCCTGTAATCCAACATATCTATGCTGTCTATTGTGCTCTTTAATTTACTGAATTCTATTTAATATTGAATAAAGAATCTTATATGTAATTTGTCGGATTACAAGGTACTCTCTTTCAAAGTTTTCAGGACTACAGGGGGTCTGTGGCAGTACTCTATAATCTGACAAATATGATCATCCAACACCACCTTGTGAAATGTTTGTCGGATTACCGCAGGTCGATTTATAATACTTTAATGAAAATACAACGTAAAATTTGCCAGATGGGTTAGAATCATAGACGAATAAATGCTACTTTAGTTATTTCAACGTTGCAGCTATGAAGTTTTATAATCTAACCTTAATTCACACTAAATAGGAGCATGTTAAATTGATAAAGGACAAAATTTTATCATGACGTCAATATTAATATAAATACATAATATAAATAATATTAATCACCACTGAAGCAAGCTCAGTCTCATTCATATCTTCAACAAATCTTGGTTTCTCTGCCGGTTCCACTGGAACATCCTCTTCCTTACTTCCCATCACTAGCACCATAGCTCCCTGAAAATCAATTAATCATTTATTGTATGGGTATTGGAAAATAATATCTTGATATGTATCGGAGAAGAGGTGGACAGTTTGCGCAATCACCAAGAGAGTAAAAAAAAACAAATTTATGTTCTGCGTATCACATCCTAACTATCTCACTAGCCTAACTAAATATAAAAAAACATTATATACCATTTAAACTAATGTTTCTGCACAAATTCTGTACCTTGCAAGATTAATTTTATTACAACAAAGATGAAATACAAAATCAGGAATACATTTTTCAAAGTAAAAGTAAATTAGTATAGAATCAAATAAAACTTCCAAATTAAATTGTTTATGAAATTTTGAAAAGACATCTACTAAGAATGTTATGCTACGGAATTAATTGAACACATAAACCAATCAATAATGAATGCAACAATCCCTGTAGATGCCTGATTATCCGTTTCTTATACATACATAATAATTGAAAATAAATTAATCTATTATTGCCGTAAATCTTATATGTATAAATTTTGCTCATGATATTTACATGTATAAAAACAAAGACAATAATATTAAAATTGGTGAGGAAAATTGTGAAGGAAAAAATAAAATGAAAAATCACATACATTACTGAGCTTTACGTTTCCCCAGTCTTCATCTTTCAGAGTAGCTCCTTTACACATAACTTTTTGCCTCTCTGGTTGAACACCAGTCAAGGCAAAGATTTGTGCCTTAAATAACATGGGGTCTTCATCAGTATCCACATCCACACCTTGAAACAATTCCTTTCCCCATTTGACCTTAACTAGAATTAAAAGAAAAACATTGAGAAAATTCACATACGAAAAAACACGAACAAAACAGTTGGCATATTTTACAAAACATATTCATTCAAATTAATACTCATGTGGAAACTCAGAGTGAAAACTTATTATACCGATTCAACTAAACGAATTCCCAATATCTAAACAAATGAAATGTTTTTTGTTAATATTATACGAATAATGACAAGTGTACATTTTCGACATAACCTTAATTGTAAACCGGTGACATTGCACATTTTAGTATCACTGTCAAGCTATTACCTGTGTATTGTGGCATTTTTGATAAAATATCAGTTAAAAGATCCAAAAATAATAGAATGTTTTATAAATAAAAAAACAGTTTAAAAGAATACGCGTATTAAATATTACGAATTGAAGTTACCCCCGCCCCAACATTCAACATTAATTTGTCACTCGCCTGATTTTGCAAGTTTTCAAAACTTTAAAAAATAAAAATCATTTCGTTGATAATAGCAACACAGTATTATTCGTTATGAAATGCTGCCATTAATGAAAATAAATTTGTGCTAGTGTCGAAAAAATAAAGTACCAACCTAAGATTGCATATTATCATGGTTTCAGCAGTTTCGACGGAAGTTAATTTTATACCTATTTTTGATTCCTATTACTTAAATACCTACTGTATTTTTTTGCCTTAAATACCTACTGTATTCCTATTGCTTAAATACCTACTATGGGCAAATAAAAAATTAATGGATAATCTAAATAATAATATAATAGAAAAGAAATCGTTGACAATATTTTTTTTTATAAATATATTATTTGTACAACAGCTGTTTCTAGCTTTATCGATTTACAATGGCAAATACAAGATTAATTTGCCATTAGGAGTATCGATTAACAGTGCCAATTAGGTACTGTACTGTACATATCCATGATCCATATTATTATAATAGTTTCCACTACAGATTCGACACCTTTATTATATCCCCAATAATTTACGGGGAAATGTAAAAATTCATCGAGTAAAACATAATAGTTTTATAGGCGTTGTTTGCCTTTTTGAACGGTTTTTATTTAGTTTTTTTATTGTTTTTAAATAAAGTTATTATGTCGTCAAATGACACAAATCGTCCTTGAATGGTCGAATTGCTTATATTGAAATAATAATAATAAACTTATACAATTTCAAATCGTTCAAACACAGGTGAAAAAATGATAACGTAGGTAGGTACATACATATCGCTGTTTAAGATATTTATGAAAATATAGTTTTTTTTTCATTCTATGCAGATTAAAGTAAAAAAATAACAATCAAATGTTAATTTGTTTTATTCAGATCAACATAAAAAATAAATAAATCAAAATAATTCTATGAAAATGTGTAAATTTCTACAGTACATTATTCAGAAACAGATACGGATGCAAAAAAAATCACTGGAGGATTTGCAGAAGAATCTTGGAGGATAAAAATAAAATATAATATATAATATTCTTTTCCCCATTTTGAGTTCATAATACATTTGCATTGAAATAGATTCATGTTGGATTTAAAGATAATTCCCCATTTAATGGTGGTACCAACTCTGGGGCACTCGATATTATTGTTCTCTTCTCGAACCTCGAACTCACACTACCATACAATTATTAACCAACACAAGCGCTTTTTAATATCGCATCATACGTAGGTAGGTATATTAAAAGTAGCCAACTACCTGTTGCCTAAGTTTGATGCTTCACCTGTTGTTATTGCGTGGCCGCGAAGAACCAAGAATGAGTTAGTTCGTGACACGGGCCGCGTGTGGTTACATTTAATTACGAAATAATTTTGAAATTCGCTGATAAATCCTCCCATACTGTCGTTGTTTTATTGTTGCTTTGATTGTAATGACATTTAGGTATTTTCAATATTATAATATGTGATTTTCGGCGAATTTTGCACGGCATTCGTGTCTGCATTTATTAGCGCGATGAACCGTCAGCTACGATGGGAGTGTTTTTACTATGGAATTTTGTGATGAATTTTTGATGACGACATGTGTGAACCATACAAAAATCAACGAATAAAATTGCATTTGTCAATGTGAAAAAGTTAAATCTAGTCAATGTTTCTTCGACACTAAAGAAATTATTCTTAATCCATTGCGAGAAGACAAAACGAAATCGTTTATTTACATTATTTGTGTCATCGAATGTGATTGTGATTTTTTTACCTACTCATTATTTTTTACCGGAAGTTTTATAATACGTAACCTGCCCAATATTTAACCAAGCACGACATAATAATTTGAGTTCACACATACATTGTTTTGTGTTAGGTATATTTGGTTAAGATATTTATACAAGTTCGCAATAAATTGAAAATGTTAATCCGATAATTTTGTGATGTGACGATGTGCTAAATCTGCGAAACATAATTATATTTTTTCTAAAAGTGTACCGGTTTTGCTAATAAATAATAAAAATACCGTTGACATGCCATCTCGTGTCGAACAAACTCCCAATTGGAATATCTGCATAATTTGACGAAACGAATATTCGAACCAATCTATAATAATAAATAGCATTTAAATGCAAATTGAAATTCGTCGGCTGTTTAATATGCAATTAATGCCTAAAATACAATTACATAATTTATTATAAGATAAGATGAAAACGATGTTATTGACAGTTACCTAAATGAACATAGCCCTATAGGATATAGGGTTTATTGCGGAATTATTGGAAAAAAGTGGCTTCGTTGTTTCATTGCTAAACCATGTAGATTTCTCACACGATTTGCATTCAATACAACAGCGAGGCAGAAATGAGGGAAGAAGAATTGGAGATTGCGTTAAAGGTAAATATATATAACATTGTTTGTGTGTATGTTGTTCTTTTACAAGAAACCAATAGCTAGCATAATGAGATTCGAAAAGAACCGCTTTAAGATACTTTTGTGCCTATTTATGAAGCATCTTGGGCGCCAAGTATGCAATATAATATAATAATATTTTTATAATGTTTTTTTGTAATCTTATATATCATAGAATGAGGAAAAATTATACTGATTTAAAAAAAAACACAAAAATCACATTTATAAACCAAATATCGATATATTTGGGCCAAATTCAACGATTAAGAGGACATATAAACCTAAACACCACAATTTAAAATCAAATTTCTCAATTATGTTAAACTGTGTGTTAATAATCCTGTAGATGTAAACTTTTGTTTCTTTGTTTTTAAAATGTCATTATAAATGGCAAATTTTAATACAATGGGCAACATTTAAATAAAATAAATAAATATATATTATTTACGGATGCCAGGATTCACGATGGACCAAAAAGATCGTAGAATGGCGACCGAGAACAAGTCGAAGAAGTGTCGAAATGTACCGGAGGGAGATGGATGCAGTGTGCCCAAGACAGGGAGTTGTGGAGGATCAAGGGGGAGGTCTATGTCCAAGAATGGATAAAAACAGGCTAAAGAAGAAGAAGAAGATATCGGTATCGCTTTTCGATGAGCATCTTCAGAATGAGAAAAATGTCAAATAATGCTACCTCGTTAAGCCATGATGTCTTATCAAATAATTTTAATAAGGAAATATAAAAAAAACGACACTTGGCTGCAGAGCTGTGAGGCTCTTTAATTATTATAATAACTTATCATATAATATGTAGGTAAAAATCAAAGCAAATTATTAACTTTACGATTTTTCATTCCTCTTAATGGGACGATGCAAGGGTCTTGTCAAATTTAATTTGGTGTTTTTATAACATTTCTAATTTTATCAGTAGAAAAGATTTACAAGTTGAAACGATCAAGCGATCAAGAGGAATAAAAAGTAGTTATTCTTCTTCCTTCAGTCATCTCTCTACTGCTGGATGAAGCCTCTTCTACATTCTTTCGTCATTTATAGGCTTTTCGGACTCATCTCTTTCCAGCGATGCGGACAATATTATCGCCCCACGGTCCCACCTTTTTTGAGTCCGGTCTATTCACCTTTTCATATCGAATTATATCCCATGGTCTCCATTTCAGAATTTTGGGTGCACTTCTGTCCATTCACTGTCTGGCAACATGACCCGTCCATTACCATTTAAGTTTTGCAACTCGATCTATGATATCGACAATTTTTGTCTGGCATCTGGTTTCCTCATTTCTTATTCTGCCTAGCATTTGCCTTTCCATGGATCTTTGAGTGCTTTTTAGCTTATGCATGGTCCACGCAGTTAGCGCGATAGTTTCAAGCACAGTCAGGATACATGTTTCATTCTTATTTTTATACTTATCGGAATATCTTTGTTTTTAAGACATTTTAAGTTTCTCAAAGGCTGCCCAACCTATTCCGATCCTTCTGGGTATTTCTTCTGTCTGATTATCCTTTGCTAATTATAAAAAAATGTCGTAGAGTTATTAATTTCATTTTTTTTTTCTATATGGCTAATTATGGAGTTGCCTCACTAGATTATAAACTTTGTCCTTTATTTTGCGAACATTATTATAACTAACATTTTTAAGAAAGTTGTTGAAATAGTAATATCACTCAAATGCCGGTACTATAGCAATCTATAGCTGTAATGTATTGCGGTTCTGGTGTTGAGAGAAATTTACTCGATGATCTCCGACGAAGATGTTAGTAATTATGATCACATATATTTTTTAATCACATTCGCATTGTTCGTTTAACAGGCGATGCAATTCATAAACTTTACCTACTTCACGATGTAAATTTTTGCATAAATTATTACTATCTATCTTGGCTATCTATAGACTCGATTTTTTTGTCAAAACAAAAAAAAAGAAAACATTCATGAAATAATATTATGAGTTATACGTTAAATTTAGCCTGTGAATTAGTCATGGAGTCCAAGTATTTTTTAGTCATGAGCAATCGACTTACTCCGACTTATTTTTAGCAGCAATAAGTATTTTATTTGTACTTTGCATTACGGTATTTTTTTTTAATTTCAACCCTACGATTTAAATTTAGATTGTAATGGATCTATGATATCGAATCGCTGTCAAGCGTGGTAGAATTATCAGCAAAAAAAACTTGAAGATGGGGATTTTGTGTTTTTTGCTTAGTTGGTATCTGCACACAGATCTCGGGATATTTCTTCTTCTTCAAACCAAAACCATCATGGTCTTGGGCCAGTATAATGAGTGACGCCGCATCCGGAATCCCGAACTACTGCTTGAGATTTTTAAGCTACGATTTTCTTTTACACCCTACATGATGAGTTGTAGAAGGACATATTTATCACCATGGAATATGTGGCCGAAGTATGCGGCTTTGCGTCTTTTGACAGTGCTCAGCAACTCTCTCTACACCCCATACTCCGTCTTTGCCTCCGCAACATGAGGCAACTTTCGATTGGTTATACAGCAAATTAATTAAAGTGCAGAAGAGACCTGGGAGAGAAAAAAGCTCTTTTGGAAAGTTTTGGTAATATTTAAACTTAGTGTGACTGTATAAATAGTACTTATTGTAAAGTATATTATTAAAAAAAAACTTATTGAAGTGTATTCAATTAATGCCATTATGTGTGTATTAGGTTTAATGTAGTTTCATTCACAGACTGAATGTTCAAGATACATATTATTTTTTTTTTTTTTAACATGTCTACGTAGGGGACGCCAGCTATTAGGATTTGGGTCCATTTTACTCTTCCGAAGAAGCGCACTACGTAGCGTTGGGAGGGGTTTGCAATATAGAAATGAGTTTATTAATTCGGATTTTAAAAAGACCCGGGTTGTACGAAGATGGAAACACAGAATTCGGAAGATCGTTCCACAGTCGGGCTGCTGTATTAATAAAGTGTATTAATAAAATATTGTTAAACAAACATAGTTATAATCCTTTAAAACAAACATATTTAAAATTCATTAAAATAAACATATTTGTAATCCATTAAATTAAACATATTTATAATCCATTAAAATAAACATATTTGTAATCCATTAAATTAAACATATTTATAATCCATTAAAATAAACATATTTGTAATCCATTAAATTAAACATATTTATAATCCATTAAAATAAACATATTTGTAATCCATTAAATTAAACATATTTATAATCCATTAAAATAAACATATTTGTAATCCATTAAATTAAACATATTTATAATCCATTAAAATAAATATAGTTGTAATACATTAAAATAAATATAGTTATAATCCATTAAAACAAACATAGTTATAATCCATTCAAACAAACATAGTTATAATCCATTAAAACAAACATAGTTATAATCCACGTAATGGGTTATAATTAGATCCAGTAGCGTTACTCATAATAAGTTTTTATGTAGTCTTACCATAAAAATTTATAAATCAGTACCTACTCGATCAAAATCTAATCTTAATATATGTATATTCAATTAAATTATTTTTCTAGTTTCGATGCGCCTTCGAGTATGATAACTCATTACCAGGCTCATAACTCATTACGTGGATTGTAAATTTATTTATTTATTTTTTTTTTTTTATTTATTTATTTATTTCAAATTTACGGCTTGAGAGCCTATATAAAAAAAAACAACAAGTATATAATGATTAAAACTTTGAATTATAAAATAAAAGTAAATTTACACTAACATAATAATATCAATAATATCAACAATGCAAATTTATAACAGACATAATAATAAATAATATCCATAATAATATACTATACACAATTTAAAAACAAAATACATAAAAAAATACAAAAAAAACCCAGACACAACGATTACTAGATTAACATTACATGAGTTAAAATGTTAATTAATTAATTTTATTTATTTAAATACACTAAAGGCTTGAAAGCTTATTTTTATTCAAATACAAGAGTTTAAAGAAAGAAAATTTACAATTTTTGCTTTGAAGGAAGAAAAATCGTCGGCAAAAACATCGGAGTGACTTCCCACAATGTTACCAAGTCTATGTAGCCTTGGTATTGGGGAGTGGTAGACATAATTATTTAGAGAATGGCTCTCACGAAACATAACACACTGTCTAGTAGTTTTAGCCGGAACATTAAAGTTGATGAGTTTAAGGAGTTCAGGACAGTCTATAGCATGGTTCAATATTTTGTGTAAGAAGGAAAGGTCAAAAACCTTTCTTCTAACGTCAAGATTTAAAAGTTTAAATTCTAGCATTAGATCTGAGTAATTGATGTGTTCTATTGGAATCCCCTTTTTATAATTTATAAATCGTAAAAATTTTCTCTGGACCCTTTCAATATGATTTAAGTGAACATTGTAGTAGGGGGACCAGATTACAGAATTATATTCCAATAATGGTCTGACTAGAGAAACAAATAGTAACCTGTATGATTCAGTTTTTTTTAAGATCAGTTGCCAGTCTCGTGATGAAGCCCAACACCCTCATAGCTTTACCGACGACCTCCTCTATATGTAAATTAAAGGTCAGATCCTCAGATAATGTGACTCCCAAATCCCTCAAGTTTGTAACGCTGTCAAGAATAACATTGTCAATAGTATAATTATAGGTAAATTGGGATCTAGTTCGATGAAAACGGATAACTTGACATTTTGAAGCATTTAAAATAAGTTTATTACGTTTACACCATTCGCTTAAAGATGACAGATTGTTTTGAATGGTTAAACAGTCTTCAATATTATCAATAGATTTGAAAATTTTCAAGTCATCCGCAAATAACACGACTTCAACACCTCTGAAGATCTGAACTATGTCATCCACAAATAAATTGAACAAAATTGGTCCCAAGTGCGATCCCTGCGGAACACCACTAGATGCTTGTATTGGCTGAGATATGCAATTCCCAATCCTTACTCTAAGAGTACGATCACACAAGTAACTTTTAAGCCAATGTAGGAAGATACCATCTACTCCGTATCCACGTAACTTATATAGAAGTAAGGAATGTGACACCTTGTCAAAAGCTTTTGAGAAGTCAGTGTACACGGAATCGACTTGACCTCTCCTAGAAACTACATTGGCTATGTAGTTATGATATAATGCTAGGTTAGTTAGTGTAGATTTCTTGGGTATAAAGCCATGTTGGGAAGCAGTAATAATGTTGTTTATCGGTTGACTTATTTTTTTAGTAATTATCGATTCAAAGAGCTTAGGAATTGCAGACAATATGCATATCGGTCTATAATTAGTCACAAGATTAAGTTCTCCTTTTTTATGTATTGGGCTAATGAAGCCGGACTTCCAGATACTCGGAAAAATACCTGTTTTTAAGGATTTATTAAATAAGGTAAGTAACAGATTAGACATAATTTCTATACAATTCTTTATAAATATGTTAGGTATTCCATCAGGACCAGCCGATTTTGAGGTGTCTAAAGCAAGGATGGCACTTTTGACCTCGTCAAGTGTAATCGTTATGCCGGGCAAATCAATTATCTTTGTAGAGGAAAAATCGGTGACAGGACCCGCAAATGGAGGATCGTATACACTCTGAAAAAAGGATGCAAAAAGGTCTGCAGCATCCTGGGTTGATTTAGAACATTGATTATTGTAGTAAACATTTGCCGGTATGTCAATCCGAGCATCCCTCAACCCGTTAACAAACTTCCACAGATCTTGAGAACCCGAAGGCAGAAATTTCTCAACTATATCAATATGACGTTTGTAGCATACTTTAGAAAGAGTGGAACATTCTTTGCGCAATATAGAAAAGCAAACGTAATCGTCCATGGTTGATGTCTCTTTAAACTTTCTGTGTGCTAGTTTCTTTCTTAATATTAATTGCTTAAGTTCGACATTAAACCACTTAGGATAGCTCGAGGGTTTAATAGTTGTTTTCGGAACAAATAACTCTATACAAGATTGAAGTTTTGTGTAGAAAAACTCTGTCATATTGTTTAATTCTGTCATATGTTTGTATTATCATAATATTATTTTTATTATGTGCTGTTTAAAAATATTGGAATCGAACCTAAACCAGGGAGGCAAGTACCGAAAAACAGTGGAATCAAAACTTTTATGATAACCCTAATCATGGATATAATTATCTTATGGAGTTCTATAATATATTAAGATATTACAGAACTCCATAAGATAATTATATCCGTGATATTTTTTTTATTTTTATTTTATTTATTTTGGATATCCAACAGTACAGTAGAGCATAATGATATTGAAAACAATGAAAAAATAAAAACAAGTAAATGTAGACTACGGTACATAGTAATAGGACATCATATCAAGTAATTTTAAAAGCTTAACATACAATTTACGAAAAATGAGAAAAAACAAAATTATAGGAACACACCTGAAACATACAAGGAATAGTACAGAGAGGATTATATTCTAGAATCATAACACAGGATTCTAATTTACTTAAGGATCAACGAAGAAGATATGAGTAATCATGAGGGTTTTGATTCCATCGTTTGACGGGACTTGCCCCCCAGTGCTTGATGGCTATAACTTCACTATAGTGAAGTTATAGCCATCAAGCTATATTTCTACACCATGTTGTGACATGAGTAGGGTTACCAGATGGAAATTTGAAAAAGGAGGACAAATAGCACAAATAAGGAGGATTTTCCTTAAAAAGGAGGACAATGACAAAAAAACGCAATACCTACAGACGCGTATCGAAGAATTTTCATCGTCTAATTATTACTTTATTTCTTCATTTTTTTATATCCTCAATGCAGTCGTTATAAAACTAACATAATATAGTTTAGTCATTACTTAAACTATTAACATCGAAACAAGAATGTTTTAATGAATTCACTTACTTAATTTTAAACATCATGTTTCACCAAAACACATTTGTAATAAATTCTTGGTGCTCTTTTATGAAATACGTATAAAAATCTTTAGTAGACATGTTTTTTTTAATTATATTGGATAAGAATCAACGCAAAAGGAGGACATACGGTAGGTAAGGGAGGACAATTTATCGAAAAGGAGGATATGTCCTCCTTTAGGATACCATCTGGCAACCCTAGACATGAAGCTGTTGTGCGTCTTCTGTAGTACGACTTTATTTATAATAAAATCCAGTTGTAATTATCAAAAATAACTTCTTTCACTTTTGAAGAATGTGGAACGCCTTCACGCGTTGGCCCATCTGTATATGTATTTTCCCTCCCCTTTAATTAGGCGCCCGGGGCGCTATCATGCCAGGCACACGCCCACCAAACCATTGCGTATATAACGGATCCTCAAAATAACATTACATACTTCGTCAATGAGATTCAAATTCCGACCTATCTTCCTGTAAGTATGTTTCACGAAAAAATATGGCCCTAGTCAACTTTATTTGTTTCTATATTTCGTTAAATCGGAAACTAAAATTCACACTTTCTAAATGGATAAAAAAATTGGTTTACAATATAAATTGGTAAATTATCAATCCTAAAGTATCTCGATCTCGAATAAGTTCAATTTGAGTAATAACATTGAACATTTTTTTACGAATTAACATGTCCTTCTAAAAAGTACATAATATATCCTCATACATCCCTAAATTAAGCAGGGTTATCGTGTGCGCTAATAAAGGGTTTATACGTGATTTAAATTATCGGAAACCCAAAATTTCTCATTTTTTTGCATTTTAAGAACAAACCTGCCCCCACGTGACAACTGTCACTTTCATACATTGAGTTATCTTTTCTTGTTTCTTTTCTTGAACTAAATGATACGTTGTTAAGGGGGCTGACTTGAAATGAAAAAAAAACTTAATCGATTATTTACTTTGATTTTATGCACTATTTAAGCACATAAAATATTAATTTCTCTACGACATATACCTGGGGCTCCCAACCTTTTTGTACTCTAGAGCACATTATAAAATATCGGTAGGGTGGCGGGCACCACCTATTTTTAATCGACAAACTCCTCCCATAACTTCTGATTTTCCCATAATTAATTTTCTTATATTCATAACTTATTAATAAATAACAAACAAAAATGTTTCAAAATAATAAAATTATTATTCAAATTGCATACACACAGAGAAATCTATTTAAAAAACGTAAACAAAGTACTTAAAAACACAAATACAGAGAAAACATTTTATAAAAAATATAATATCAATATGTCAATGTGATCTTTGGCATTACATATCGTTGGCCAGTGCATCATTATTAGGAGAGTATGACGATAATCCTGTTAGCAAACAATCATAAGCGACAAGTACTGTCAGCAATTGTATGGTGTGCCCCAAATATACATAGTGTTTTACATACAATTGGGCACACCATACAATTGGGCAGAGAAAACCAAACTGCTGAAGTCCAAAGAAGAATTGGACTAAGCTGGGCAGTCTTTGGGAAAATGGGTCATATACTTAAAAACCGCAAAATACCCATAAACCTTAAGCGGAAAGTATACGAAACGTGCATATCACCAGTAGCAACATATGGCTTAGAGACTGCGACACTGACCAAACGAAGCATGGAAAAAATAAAGATTACTCAAACAGTCATGGAAAGAGCCATGTTGGGTATAACCTTGAGAGATAGAGTGCGGAATGAAATAATTAGGCAACAAACAAGAATTATAGATGTCGCCAAACGTATAGCAACATCTAAAATGGCGGTGGGCAGGCAGGCCACGTGGCCAGAAGCTCAGATGACAGATGGCCAAAAAGAGTCATAACATGGAGACCAAGAGCAGCAACCAGGAGCGTGGGGAGGCCACCATTGCGATGGAGAGACGACATTGTAAGATATGCTGGTATAAACTGGATGCAGGCAGCTCAAGACAGAGCAAAGTGGAGAGAAATGGAGGAGGCCTTCGTCCAGGAGTGGACGGGAGTAGGCTAACAAGAAGAAGACTGTCAGCAAAGGAACCACCCATACATACAATATCGCAAACATACGAACGTATTTAATAAACCTAGGCACTCAAAAAAATTAAAACTCTAACAAATAAATTAAAATAATTCACATTTTTAATTAATTATCAGATTGCAAACCCTTCTCAACGCTACGTAGTGCGCTTCTTCGGAAGAGTATAAGGTGACGGTAAAGGCTTCAAGGTACTTTTTGGATGCTCATTACGCCGTACTCTTAAGAGGACATATAACGCTAAACTTAAGTGACTGAAAACATGATAATATATTAAAACCGCACAATGCACTATGAAGTTACGCGTTAGAAAGGGTAACTATGGCGTGCGTTAAAAAAGGTTTATACGTGGTTTAAATTATCGGAAACCCCAAATTTGTTGATTTTTTGCATTTTAAGAGCAAACCTTAGTTAACATGAAAAAACTTTATCGGTCATTCACTTTGATTTTATGCACTCTTTAAGCATATAAAAGATTTATTTCTCTACGACACATAGTTATGTAGTAATTTTAAAAAAATGTTGTAAAATAGGACATTTTTAGTAATTTTTTATGGGAATTTAGGCTGAATTTTAAAATTGTGTGACTACAAAAATGTTGAAAAGACTTTCTAGAAACACATCGTTTAACATATTTGAGGGATTTGATTTGAAATTGAATGTTTAGGTTTATATGGCCCCTTAAAAGTTACGTCTTCAATAAAAATATATATTATTCTCACATTATTTATCTATGCATTGGCCCGATACGCTTTTTTAATTTTGTGTACTTTTTTCGTAATATATTTTTTAATAATAATTGTTTTTCCAGAAATTTTATCCACAACTCAAAACTTATAAGGCTTGGAAACATGAATGTTTTTTTCTTTAAATGATAGGTATTTTATAAATCTAAACATTGGCTCGATATGAAACGCTCGATTCAAATACATAACTCGGGCGCACACGATTGTAATCTTTAACGACGTACATTCTCTTACAATAATTTTAAAGTTTCCATTTGACACGTCTACATTGGCTTTCCCTACCCCATAATAATCCTAATAGCTGGTGTCCCCTGTTAAAAAAATAGCCATATTAAAAGAAAAAAGTCCAAGCATCAAAAGAGAACCTCATTAATTCTAGTTACTTTGACTCGTGTCGTGTGATCTCAGAAATGATCCTGATTCTAAATCCATTGTAGATTCTTCTCGTGATTCGTGATTCTTCTCGTCTGTAGATTATAATTAGGATTCCATATGTTGCAATGTACGAATAGTGAAATGTTTAAAATTCACCGTTGTAGCTAAAAGAAGGCAAGACACCCAGCCTCACGAATTAATAAGACGTACACGAAGATTGATGGCGAACACAATGCAATATTTTACTTGGCCCGCGGCCCCTCAACATCTTCACTGATTATACAATAATAATATAATACAATCTATTGGGAGATGGATGAAGAAGGCAGTGGGCGATTTTTTTGTAAGAGGTCATTAGACTTGCCATCCTACTGTTACCGGAGTGCAATTTGAATTAAGAATCTTTTTGTGTCGTGGATTGTGCCAATAAAAAACAGTATTGCAATTCCGTTAACACACCGTCATATTTATTATTGTTCTCTGTTATTGCATAATGATTTATATTTGGAATAATATAATATAATGGTCGAAGAATGATGATGCAGAATTATGTAAAAAACTTCACACTGACTAACGTTGATTTATAATCAAAGATTCGTTCAATACCACCGATTGCTTTTATACTTAAAATAAAAGACTAATGCATAGTTGACATTTCTTGCACAAAATTATGTTTCTTTTCTACAGTCAAAGACTCACACTGGATTTTCTTTAGTATCCAAAGGCCATGAATTCGCTTTACAACAAAATATACATTTTTTTAAAATAATATAATAATAACAGTAAAACATGCCTAATCTCAAATAGGATTTTCGGCATTACTTACGTACTCATATTTCGGCATTTTCTACTCATATTATAATGTGTTGAGCCAAACTAGAGATAAAACGCTGTTCGATATCGCATAGTATTTTGTATGGGATTAGACTTTGTTGTAGAAAAACTTTCTGTAACAAACAACGTCAAATCCCATACAAAAAAATAACGCTTTGCGATTTCGAACAGTGTTTTTCAATATGACTCAGGCCCATTATGTATTAAGAACATAATAAGTACCTGAATTTTTCTTCGGGTTTTAGTCAAAAATGGCCAAAGACCATTCATATTTTATCAACTTGGGAAAAACGGTGTATACTGCACTCATTAAAAAGTGGTAGAACAGTCAGTGAAAATAGTTATTGTGCTGTAAAGATAGGTAGGTATTTAGTTGATTGATTTATTAGTAATAATAGGTGATATGTGGTTTTATTGCATGTTTTTTGTGATACAATAAATACATTTGGGCTGTGAGAAAATGATAGCATTCGTAAGAAAATATTCCATAGCAGACATCTTTGTATGTACACATTATGTTGTATACCTACATACAAACAATTTTCCATTCAAGGCTAATCGCGTACATTGCCAGAAAAGTTTTTGTGCAAATAATTTTTATTGCAAGTTGAGAAAAGTTTTGCGAGAACAAAATAAGTCATTCCAGATTCAAAAATATAGACTATTAGCGATATTATATGCAAACGTTCTTTATAAAATATATGCTATAATTTTTTTTTAATTTAAGCAAAATTATAGCCGAATGATATTGTTTTCAAAATTAAAAATATAGGTTACGCACAAAATGTAATGTGTTTTTGCAGTTGAGGATAAAAAAGAGTTGCTATAAAATGGCTTCAATAAAAATAAACGTCAGCCCTCTCTCAGTCTCTCGTCCAGTATTGAGCAGAACCTGCCCATGCGAATTCAACAGCTTCGTATCTTGGGCAGATCGCACCCAACCGCATCCAATATGGTGGTCATTGGACAAAAGGGGAAAAAGTTCATGTATATAATGTCCCGCAAGTTTTTCGATAAAAGTTCCATCGAGTCTATTCTATTTTTTAACCAACTAGGTACTTCATATCTCAACAGAGACGAAGTTGGAATTATATATTATAGGAAAACTGGGAAATTAGGCACCTGCTGGGGTTCTGCCCTGTGATCACTCTATAGTTCCCATATAAATCCAAAGTGCTTGCGCAACGTTCACTAATTATGCCTTGTTATTAAATTTTTATATCAATCCAAAATTAGAAACTTAGAAAACCTCAGTATAAGTAATATTTATTATGTTGCACATCGTTTGAAAATTAGGTGAAATTAATAACGCCATCTGAGAGTGACTACAAAACTTTTTTAACAGGGCCATCTGTTGAGAAATTTGTCCCTAAATTGGTTGGGAATGTTGGGATATAAAACTTGTTAAAAAATAACATAAACCGCCCGCAAGGGAAAAAATCCCATGTTTACCATCAATCAATCATGTTTATAAAAAATCCAATTCAATCACGCGTTTTCTGGATTAGGAAGTAAGCAAGTATCAAAATATAATTATGTATTAAATTGAAAATAATTTGACGAAATTCGTATTATGTAAATAAAAAGACGGCACACACGATTCGTATAAAGTTTAAACGATAACTAATATTACAAAACGCATTATTATTATTTTCATTATACCTAGTAATAGATTATGTGCAATATTCGACGAGAAAAAGTGTGCCCATCCCTACATTCAAACTATCTTATTAACAACATTATAACACAAATAAATAGAATCAGTTTTTTTTGCTCAAATTTATTACTCACGTTCACGCTGCCATATTCTCTAACTTGGCATTAAATTTAATAAAATAATTATTGTTATTAATTATAAAAGTTCAGATTATACCACGATCATAAACTTTCAACTATTTTTAATGATAAAATATTCTCTATGGTCCATAAAAATGTTCATAATCCATTCAGTATTAAGTTGTAGACATAACATTTTTTCGTAATTATGAAACACTCGTAAAAAGTCAGTGATTAATCATATACCTACTTGCCTATTAGTTGAATTAAAAAATAATTTCATATTTTCATCAAAGAAAATCGTTATTATGGATGCCGGGCTCTTTTTTAAGACAAGCATGTTCGAATTTTAAAATCGGATACCATTTGTTGTTTTTTTTAAAACAAGCATATTCCATAGACTTTCATATACTAGTTGCATGTAACACATGATATCCAACTGTCGATGGCGATAATATGTCCTATTCTGATTCGTTTCAGAGTACGAACAAGTCTGTAACCAATGGGCGACCATGGATAAAAGGATTTTGTTCGCACGGTGTGACGTAATGAGTCCCGTATAAATGCAAGCACTTTTTTTACATTTCTCATGTACTAAAATTCAGACGGATAAATTTAGACGAATCAGAATTCGACATAGTATGTATGTATAATTGAAGAATACGTACCAAACTATAAAAACAAATTGAAAGAAACAAAACATGTAGGTATGTATGTCAGGATATGATAGTATGGAGGCCAGTCTTTTTTTCCTACCCAGAATATGAAAACAGCATGATGGTATGTATGTATGTTTGGAGATTAAGTATCAAACTATTAAGTCTTCTTAGATATTATGTATAGGCCACTGCCATACAAATTGTATGAAACGATGTCGTCACTAAATTCAATTTTTACTTATAAAAATTGTTAAAAAAGTTCGAGATGTACTATTACAATGTTAAATGTGTTATATCAAATTAAATTATCTAGTTGGGGTGTTTCAATATTTTTAATAACTTTTGGAAATATAGGCAGTTAAACAAATAAATTTATCATAAAAAATGTTTGAGAATCTCTGGAATTTTTTTGAAAAAACAAATTTGAGATTTTGTATTTGTCTATATTTATACCATTTTACAGAGTTCTAGCTTATATGGTTTTTGAGATATATGGAAAAATAAAGTAAAAATTCAAAATTTGATAACCCCTGACTAAAACAAAAATTCAAAATTCTGATTATAAAGGTTTTGTAAGTCTGTAACTATCTATATATACTGAAATGTTGGGCTCTGTAAATTGAGCGGATCAAAAGTTATAAGGGGGGACGGACATACAGACAGACAGACTCACACACAGACACACTAAATGTTCTACTCCGAATTTTGAGTAAATCCGTATATTATGGAACATTATGCATATGCTGTAAAGCTTCTAAGTTGGTGTTTTTTGACTTCAAAGTTGGGAAAGCCGTGAAAAATATAGACCCTGCATACAAATCTCGCGTATCTTTGCTTGATACTTTGTTGGAATATACTAGATGTCCAAAATACCAGTTATTCTTATTATTCACAGGCTTATAATTTTTCTGACATTGTGGTGGCGTTCACAGCAGTATGTAACATTGTAACTTTTTTGACTAGAGTCTACAATCCGAATCTACCCGTTTGCATTCTGTTTCCGGTTGGCTCTCTGATTGGTTGAGATCTCGTAGTATTAAGTCAAATGAGCTGTGAAATTTTATATTAAATGCGAAAAATTAAAAGAATATTATATATTTAATTTATAATTCAATTTATAAAGCAACTCGCTCACGCGAGTCGCTATTATTATTATACACAAACTTAAACCTAACCTAAGAATGCAGAAAAGAAACTCAGGGTCTAGACTCTACTCTTTTTTGGAATTACATTTTATGTTAAAATTATATTAATTTTTAAACAGACGGAATGAAAAAAAAAACGTGTTAAGGTTTCCTATAGGTTTTGGTAACCCTAAAACCGGTGTCTGAAGATTGCACGACATTGTAGCGTTTTTTCTCAAGTTTCTTGCAATTTTCAAATGATAATTAGGTAAATGGTGTAAAAAGTAACAATGATGATTACATAATTGCTATACGACTTTGGATAAAAGCGATAACTTAAAAGCATAATTTATTATATCATCATTTCTTAACCTGGGTTCGTCACTTTCAAAGATTTTTTTGTTACAGCTGCGTTGAACAACTTTAACAGTTCCTCAAAAGGTCAATATCTCATAAAGTAGTGTAGAGTTATCGGCAGCATCTTGAAAAATCACGTGGGCTGTGCAGAACATTTTTTTTTCTATTGGTGGGTAGATGAGCAAACCGCCCCGCCCCTCACTCAACCGAAATAGCTATATAGTCTATGTTAATTTTTGCTCATTTTCGATTATGAATTATTGTCAAATTATAATAATAATGATTTTTAAACGCCTTTTAATGATTCAGGATCATCCCAAGGGCGCTTATATTACGGTCTTATATTGCTCTGCTAAACCAAGCTGTTTTCAGTCCTTAAGAGAAAGTGCTGAGGACATTTGGAGGCAATCTATTTTACTTCATAGGACCACCATAATAAGCCGCCTTGTTGTCTCTGTCCAACTCCTTGGTGTCTCTGTGCAATTCCTTTAGGTAGTTGCTATTCTGTGATCCAGAAGACCCGAGTGTGAGATGCCGCCTATAGATATCTTTTATTTGACATGTATTGTGGTGCCAATGTTAGCATTCACTATATATTTTTATTTTTTTATATATAAAAAGATGAATATGTTCTTGTTAAACATATACATCTTCCTAAGTTCCCTAAAATAAGCATAAATGCTTGTGCTATAGGTGAACGAAATCGGTCGAGGCAGGATTCGAACTCGCGACCACTGGATTTAACCCAATGCGCTAACCGCTCTGCCATTGACCAATCTAAATCATTGTGAATATCTTACTTTATCTTACATTTTCTCTTAATTTTTTTTCAATCCTTTATTCAATATACGTATTATATGTTTGATCTCTCCGTGACCTGCTGTGTACATATAATAAATCGGTCTTCGTGGCTCAGTTAATTAGGTATGAGACTGCTAATCCAAAGGTCCCAGGTTCGATTCCCGGTGGAGACACAGTTTTAAGTTGTGTTTTCAGTCTGGATCTGTGTGACTATTAATATCGTAAGTCTCCAGAATGTGGCAACTTGTTATTGGGTGCGTGTTAAATTAATATTTGACATAGTACCTGTTAATTGCCCGAGAAGCAATATAAAATAAATAAAATTTTAACATATAGTAGTCACAGCCCTGACTACATTAGATGAAATCGGTCTTCACTGATTGATTGATATGGATTAAATGATTTTGAAATATAAATCAACAATTTGATAGAAACTTATACAACAATGTGATACAAATAAAAAAAAAATAAACGACTTTTCTCATCACTTAATTATTGTTTAAAGTCGGTAAATTATATAATATTTGTATATGTAGTTTATCTATGCTGTAATGGATGTCAATTATATTATACTTAAATAAATGCTGTTAAATCGTAAAATTATCTCTAATAAATTTTACTATACATAGGTAAATAGACAAAGAGTCAGACTTATGTCTTAGTATAAAGGCTGATTATTTTTCTACGTAATGATACTACAGCAGGTAACAACGATCGGGTACTATGAACCCTGGGTATTGGTGGTTTTCGCAGATAACGTCCTTCAAATGTTATCTTTTATATGTTTTGTAAAATTATGTCTTATTTTCAAAGTTGTTTTTTAACTGTTTTTTATCTCGGATCATTTAATATTTTTGTGTGATGTATTTTTTTGTACACGTGAGAGAATTTATCATGCAGGCATGTGTGTGTGTATGTGTGTGCGTGCTGGAGATAGTACCTATGTATATTTGTGGATGTACCTATATTTATAAAATATTTTAAATATATTTTAGCGTTTGTATTACTTGATATAGGTTTTGTATTAAATTGTTTTTTTTTTATTATTTTAATCTCATATATTTTAATATGTTTGTATGATAAATTTTCTTGTATGTACTCTTGTGTGTACTTGTGATTGTGTGTGTTTATAGATGTATACCTATATGTATTAAAAACTTTAAACTTTGCTAATGTCTTGTTCACTTCTAAAAGGTTTTTGACAATATATAAAATTGTAAGGTATACCTTCTTGTATGCCGTTGTTAATGTTTGTATGAGTCCCTAATACAATAAAATAAAATTCTGGAATATTCATATTTTAATACGTCAGTTATGGTGTGAAGCGTTAAGTATAGTATAAAGCGTGATTTTTTTTATACTTTCTACGGAAGACCATTGGAAATCATGTTTTACATTTACAGACACTGGTTGGTGGAAATCCTCTGACAAACATCTTTAAAGTTAAAAATTACTCAAAGTTGACCGTGATAGCAGTAATGACATCACGCCTGTGAACCGCAATGTGTATTGCACAATAGATAAATAAAACTTCAAAGTTTTGTTTGGGGGTTTCCTCCAATCAATCAAACCTTCAATATACACTATAGATTTTCATATAATATTAATATTCGCCAAACATCTTGAACGAGCTTCCGGTTGCGGAGAGCGCAAATTTGTGTCTTTTTGCTTCGTTGGTTTACGTACAAATCGCCGCCCTTCTCGACTAAAAGTTCAAGTTATTTGGCGACAACAACTATACTAGATGTCGCAGTTAGCAAATTTTGTATTAATCGAAGTGAGGATTATTACAGCGGGACTTTTGACAAAATGATGGGAGGACCATATCGTTTTTGTATAGAGAATAACGACTAATGTGAATTGTTTTCGGATTTATTTGTCGAAAAAAAACACTTTGTTCATTAAGATTTAGGGAACAGTTATCTAGAAAGTGTTGAAATTTATGGAAAACTGCAATATTATTGCACGGAGTACTTCATCTTGTAAACCAGTCGCTTCTGGAACTCTTTTACTAATACAGCAGCCCGGCTGTGGAACGATCTTCCTAATTCTGTGTTTCCACCTTCTTACAACCTGAATTTCCTAATATTTTCCTGAGCAAATTGCAAACCCTCCCAAACGATACGTAGTATCGCTTCTTTGGAAGAGTATAAATGAACCGAAATCCTAATAGCTGGTGTCCTCTACGTAACAAAAAAAAACTAAAAGGTCTGTTATTTATTGGAAGACGTGATTTCTAATAGTCTTTAGTAGTGGATATATAACAAAACACGATTAATTCTATAACGCTACTATAACTGACGTATTAAAATTTCCACAATTTGAAGGGTGTTTTCTGTGGAAGCCACCAGTATAATGTATCAAATTTTCGACATTGTTGTGTAAGGATGTTATGGACATACTTTACATTTTTTTTATCTTTCGTACTAAAATCCTATTTTTTTTAATGTACTGTCTTAATTTGATCTGACACTCTGGATAAAGATAGGTACACATAATATGTATATTGTATAATGTATATGCATATCATGATGACTCCAATTCACTTCTCTATGTAATCTGTGTACAATAGTTTAGTTTAAATAGTTTAGTTACTTTTCAAAAATGCAAATAGGGGCAACCTATGTCTACTGTGAAATATTATGTATACTGATAGCCCTAGAACAGGTATACCTAGTTGGACAGCAGTTATCTATTTTTAATGAATATATAAATGGTGTGATAAAAAAAGTAAAATAAAATATATAACTTAATTTTCTATAAAAAAATTCAACATTACAGTTCTACATCTCAAATTTTTTTTAACAATTTTTTATAAAAATTGAATTTAATGACGACATCGTTTCATAAAATTTGTAAGGCAGTAAACACTACACAATATCTCACTCAATATTTTGATACCTACTTAATCTACAAACATACATACCATCATGCTGTTTTTATATTCTGGATAGGAAAAACAGACTGACCTCCATAGTATCCTATCTTAAAACATTTATTAATTTGTGTTTCAGTGTTTACAGTTTGGTACGTATTCTTCAATTATACATACTATCGCCATCGACAGTTGGATCTCATGTGTTGCATGCAACTAGTCTATAATAATTATTGTGTTGTCTCTTCTGTTTATAACGTATTCAATTATTGATCAAACTATCGCCAGTTCTACATAGAGATATAATATAGGCACGACAGCATGCTTCACTGATAGCACTTGATATTACATATATTATATGAGAGAAATATATCCATTATATTTAATCTTCATGCGAATATTTTATCATCTTTCATTTTATGCTCTAATCACGCACTGTTTCACAGTAAATATTGATATATTATCTATAATCTACATGTTAGATATTTTTTTTGAGGTTCATCGGGTAGAATGAATAGTATACACGAAATAGGTAATTGTAAATACAAGCTGTCTCAAATAAAAGTTTATATTAATTTGTATTCAGAGCGATATGTGGAGATGTTAGATGACTTCTTGGTGCCTGAACTGCAAAACTTTCCTGGCTATAACCAAAGAACATGGTTCCAGCAGGACGAAGCAACGTCACACACGTTCAATACATCTCTGCCACGAGTTCGTTAAATTTTCCCAGGCAAACTGATCTCCAGGAGAGTTGACATAAATTGGCCTCCACGCAGTCCTGATTTAACTCCTATAGACTTTTTCCTATGGGGTTATCTTAAATCTAAAGTTTACGCCAATTAACCCACTTCCCTGGCGCATTTGAAAGAAAATATCCGTCATGAAATTGTAGCCATCACTGAGTCCACCTGCCGAGCCGTCATAAGTAATTTTACTGTTGGATTAAATGAGTGCTGCGAACGCGAGGGTCTACATTTGGACGATATTATTTTTAAGAAATGAATTCCCAAATTGTGTACTTTAATAATTAATAAACATTTTTTCGATACACGGCTTACTTTTACTTTAATTGATCCACTAAATATAAAATTTATTTTGAGACATTCTGTATATTTGTTTTTGCACTTGCATATTTCAATATAGGTACGATTGCTTGAAAATATCTACATTGCTAACGCAATCTGTTGAAAAAATTATAAACGATCAAAGCATTTTAATACCATCACGTATCAAAGTTATTTTCCTTTTTCATTGTAATATTAAAACATCACTTTTACATAGATGTCACTACTAGATAATATAATAATATTTATAATATAATAATATTTTGTCAATTTAAAATCTTTAATCAATGTATTGATTTGATAATATTGAAAAACAGTAACATCGTAAAAATACACTAAAAGAACTTCATAAAAATCATAATAAATACTCCTGCTGTCGTACATATTGTCTAAAAGGAATACATAGGTACCAAATCAAAAATTAATAAAAAATATATTGCTTAGTATTCGTTAGTTCGCAATTTATCCGTATTTGGCGGGAAATCCAATACTCGACGGTCGAGGGCGGAAACACGAGATGCGACATTTTTGTCGAGATTCCCATTGCTTACCACCGCTGCAATACGCAATATAAATAATACAAAATTATAGCTTTGCAATAGGCAATTCAAAATGACGAAATTGATAAACAGCTGCACCGGGGATGAATATGAACAAGCTCTAAAACGTTCCCAATGGAATGGGGTAGGAGACTGCGAAATTCTGTTAAAATATTTCGCATTCTCCTACTTTCTGTTAAAAACGTTCCCAATGGAATGGGGTAGGAGACTGCGAAATTCTGTTAAAATATTTCGCATTCTCCTACTTTCTGTTAAAAACGTTCCCAATGGAATGGGGTAGGAGACTGCGAAATTCTGTTAAAATATTTCGCATTCTCCTACTTTCTGTTAAAAAAATCGATTGAAGACAATTCGAAATTCAAATTTATTTATTTATAACAAAAATCCAGTGAAAAGTAAATCCAGTACAATGTAAACATTAATAAAAATGACAAAATATATAATTAATAGTAATAATAATAAGTTTTATTTCAGTTCGTGAGCAGGGGTGTGCAATGCTACACAAACCATATTATATAATATGTATATTTTACATCATACAAAAGTATGCATAAAAATAAAAAGAATAACAGAAAAAAAATCAAAGAATAATACATCAATATACTTAACAAACAAAAATAATACAAAATAATATATGTAAATATAACCGTAAACAAAATAATATAAAAATAATTATTTAGAGCATTATTTTAACTATTCCATATCTTTATTTCGTAGATAATAATAATAATAATAATTAACACTTCCTTGCACCTTGCGGAAGTGGCGAGTTTATTGCCGTATGGCAATTTCTTCCAACTAACAAGTGTTTCCAGCCCAGTGTTGCGCTAATATTCCAAGCAATATTAGCGCGAGAAATGAATTTAAATATTCAAATATGGATATTTCCATTTCTCTAGCACAAAGGCATGTTCTGGGGGCTAAAGTGTACATATTTTTTTATCCTATTCTTTTATTGTGTATATAGTTTCTTTTATCGGTTTTGCAGGGATTTCTGGATCTTGGGGAAAGCCTTTTACATTTGTTTTGTGTTTAATTCCTTTCAGTTTTAGTAAAGTGAATAAACTATTTGCATGTAACACATGAGATCCAACTGTCGATAGCGATAGTATGTATAGTTGAAGAATAAGTACCAAACTATATACCCATAAATACAAATTATTTTATATTTTATGATATTTGGTTTTCTATACAACACATGTACCTAGGTAGTCAAGATAGGATAGTATGGAGGTCAGGTTAAACTCATAAATTTATCATAAAAAAATATTTTTCTTAATAAAAAATGTTTGAGAAACCCTGGAATTTTTAAAAAAAAATTAATTGGAGATTTTATATTTTTCTATGTTCGTACCAATTTTCAGCGTTCTAGCTTTTATGGTTTCTGAGATATATGGAAAAATAAAGTAAAAATTCAAAATTTGATAACCCCTGACTGAAACAAAAATTCTAAATTCTGAGTATTAGAAAAAATTCTAAATTCTGATGCCTCTAGTTGGTGTTATTAGCATGCAAAAAGTCTACTACGCCATACAAAATGTTCCTTCGTACACGCATCTTGGCTTAATAATGTTGATTCATTCAGAGAATTGAATTCTCATGAACGAATCGACAGTTGGATTAGTTCTTTTGGAATTTTGGAAAATTTAGGCAGTACGAGTTGTACGACTCTGGCCTTTATACTCTCTAATGCAATTCCAATACCAATTTCGAATTTTTTGCCAAGAACCTACCTTTGTAATGGAGAATGGAGAATAATGCGGTATGCAGGCGACGGATAGGTAGGTTCTAAACAAAAAAACGAGATCAGATTTGAATGTACAGTGAGGGTCATATAGATCAGTCCCGTTCAAAGGTTTCTACACAATTTCCCACCATGCGCGATAATACGACTGCTTTTTTTTTGGTAAAGTATTTATTAAGTTTTTTGTCATATATTCCAGGTGGTGATTGTTGGAAATGGTGGTGTAGGAAAATCCAGCATGATCCAGCGCTACTGCAAAGGGACCTTCACCAGGGAGTACAAGAAAACTATTGGAGTTGATTTTTTAGAGAGACAAATCGAGTAAGATATATTTTTAACCTCTTTAGAAAACTACAGATTTTCAATGTATAGTTTCCAGAAAATAGCTCATCGTGGAGGGAGCGATTTTCACAAATACGAATCAAGCAGTAAACAAAGATTAGCGATTGACACCGTTTTAGAAAGACAATTAAGTTCATTGATGCACATTCCTTGTTGATAGTTTTAATAACTAATTAACGGATGAACTGTTAAGGGATGAGCCATAGTCTTGCAAGCATTAGTCTTAAAAATGCAAGATCAATATTGTATGTGTCATTGCAAGATCAAGATTATCATCTCAATGTTTCTACACAAAACTGTAACGAAATGTAGGTATAACTTATTATAGGTTGTATCAAAAATTTTATATTAGATTTAGTCAGTTTTGTTGAACATTTTTCTGTGCAATATTTAAAAGTTTGCATTTTTCATTTAGTCCAGTCAGTAGAGGTTTTTGTCTTGCATACGGTGGTGTAGTCATGATTTCTACATATGTTGTAAAAATATATTTTCCTTTTCACGTTGTGTCGCAGCCACTATAATAAAATACCTAGTACGCCGTTTTCGTATTTAGTAAAAAGTTCATCTTTTCATCGCTGTAAAAAATAGTTATCCGACTTTGAAAGAAAGTATTCATAAAAGAATGTAAATAATTTTATCCTCTTTATTTATGTTTGTCGTTGACATTTTTAAATTAAAATGAACCGTTGGGAAATTATTTTAAAATAATCAATTTTTCACACCTTTAATCCAAGATGGCGGCGTGCGTTCCCCCCCCCCGGTCGAAAACTTGGGTTTTTCATCAGAGTCTATACATAAACAACTAATAACATTAATCTTGAGTTTAACAAACTCAATGAGTTGAGGGCCGACTGTAGGTAATACCGGGCCATACTATGTAAAAATTATTGCTACACCACCTTTTGCAAGGCAACGGCAATTTTTTTTCTATACATAATGGAATAAATTCACGATATTCTTTGCTAAACTATTTTTTCAAACATTTCAGATTGGATGGAGAGGAGGTGAGATTGATGCTGTGGGACACGGCAGGACAAGAAGAGTTTGACGCCATCACCAAAGCATATTACAGAGGGGCACAGGCATGTGTCTTAGCATTCTCGACCACAGATAGAGATTCATTTCAAGCTGCTCATTCATGGAAATTAAAGGTTATTTATTTAAATTTGGTGATTGTATTGTCCTATGCATATACCTACCTACATTTAATTAAATATAGCTTTAATTATATTTTAATTACTTTCAGAAGATGGTTGGATACTAAATGTGAAAATTTATTTATTTTTTTCTGGGAAATTAATAACTGCATGATGTAAAATAAAATTTGATTTTAAACTAGAAAAAAGTTTCTATTAACGGAATTCTAGTTCTTATTTTTTTTTTCTTAATGTAGGCATAAAATTATCCCGAAATAAAGAAATTCACTCAAAATTATAACTTTTATTTGTTATATGGATTGGCATATAAAACTACACTAAGAAAGATTGCAAACATACAAAGAAGACTCCTAAAAATGATTATTACTTAATCGAATATTTTTATTATTGCATATGTGCAAACATTGGATTTATTCCCTGTCGGGAGTCAAAGATATTTTTTTAACAGATTTTTAATTATCTCAATAGAGACGAAGTTGGAATATTTTAATGTAGGAGAACCGGGAAATCAAGGCACCTACAGGGCTTACGACCTGTCATCGGCTGGTTTACGTGATCACTTTATGTGCTTGCGCAACGTTCACCAATTATGCCTTTTAAATGAGATCCCTATCAATTCAATTTTGAAAGTTCTATATATTGTAATACTGAAATTCTTTTCGCTTGAAAATAAGGAATTTTTACTACAGCCATCTATGTGTGAAATTATGAATAGCATTCTGGTTGAGCATTTTTTGAGACCTAAAGACAGACTACTAATAACACACGGCAAACAAATTAGACCAGTGACTAACAAACTTTTACGCACTAACAAATTCTACAATGACTATGGACGTATGAACCGACTATGGACCGACGATGTGTTGTTGCCCAAAGTATGGAACCCCATGCCTGCCAGTTTGGAGCAGTGCGGATCCATTGAGGAATTCAAAAAGAAAACCAAAGAATATATACACAAAAATCCTCGATGGTTGATCTAAGTGGTGGGCACGGGTTGTTCCGGACTATGTAGGGCGGAAAATATAGTGTAGGTATTATTGTTTTATTAGAAAATTTACTGTCAAGATCACAGCCAAAAATCCCCTAAGGGATTAGGCAAAATAAAACACTGTAATTGTATTTTTATTAACAAATTAAAAAAAAGTAATAAAAAAAAAAATGTTTATTTAAATATTGAAATGATCAAATTATATTCAGATGTTTTTAATAAAAGGTACCAGATTCGTATTTTGTAGAGTACAGAGAAATGAAAGATTTAAATATTGAAATGATCAAATTATATTCAGATGTTTTTAATAAAAGGTACCAGTTTCGTATTTTGTAGAGTACAGAGAAATGAAAGATTTAAATATTGAAATGATCAAATTATATTCAGATGTTTTTAATAAAAGGTACCAGTTTCGTATTTTGTAGAGTACAGAGAAATGAAAGATTTAAATATTGAAATGATCAAATTATATTCAGATGTTTTTAATAAAAGGTACCAGTTTCGTATTTTTTAGAGTACAGAGAAATGAAAGATTACTCGCGGTATAATTCACTATATTATTCTTACAACTTTTATAAAATATAATGTAATACCTACTCTGTGAAACATTATAATAGACTTCTTATTAATTAATTTTTAACTGTATCATATTTTATATACAAAAGCTGTTATGTTTCCAAATAAAATAAAATAAAATAAATAAATAATAATTTCACTAAATAATAAACATAAGTACTTATTGAACAGGACAGAAAATAGATTGGCACCGTTGTGTGCGCCCTCACTCTTCCGCTTATATTATTATGATTCTCCGTGCTGTTTCTCGAAAGTTCGACGTCTTCTATTGGTCTCGCCGTTATGATCGGAAATTGACGCATCCTATTGGCTGAAAGGTTGACAGGCGCCGTATCGCCACAATCTTTTGTCCTTTTAAAATGGTTGTGTAATATCCGTCTTTTCAAAATTTCTCGTATACTTAACCAAAAATAACTTTTTTTTATTTTGTAGAGTAAATAATAAATTGGAACAAAGCCTTAAACGGGAAAAAAATCGACTTGGAATCGTAAAATTTCATTTCAATAAAGGGAATCCAATTGGAATTGTTGCTAATACGATAGTAAATTGTTCTTTAAAGGAACGAACGATTTATGGTAGATTTTTAATAAAAAATATAATGAAGCATTTTATTTCATTTCAGGTTGAAAATGAATGCGGAGATATACCCACAGTAATAGTTCAAAATAAGATTGATCTGATGGACCAGAGTGTAGTTGGGCCGTAAGTTGATTTTACTATAATATAATAATTTATATTTTTTTATTTAAAAAAATATATATTCGTTAGATGTGATTCTCAATGTAGAAGAATTAATTTTATTTGTAATACCTATTTTTTTTAATTTCGAATAAAAAAATCGAAAGAAAAATGTAAGTAGTTGGTTTGCTTTTCATAACTATTTATTTGTTTTTCTCACTCAAACAAATTTTAATTAAAATATTTATTAGAAACAGCTATTTGAAAAAAGTTGGCCTTTGTGGTTCAGTTGGTTAGGTATCTGACTGCTGATCCAAGGGTCCCGGGTTCGACTCCCGGTTTTTAATTGTGTTTTCAGTCTGGATCTGTGAGACGATTAATATTGTAAGTCTCCAGAATGTGGCAACTTGTTAATGAGTGCGTGTTAAATAATTATTTGACATAGTACCTGTAAACTGCCCGAGAAAAAAAAATAAAAAAAAACATTCATTGTCTAGTTAAAAAATAACCGTCTCAAACTTTAAAATATGTTTAGAAAAGAGATATGAATGCTTAGAGCAGTGCACACTGAGCAAAAATATAATGCTTTAAAAAATAATTTTGTTGAAAAAATGATAGAAAGAATCTTTAAATAGAATTCCAGTTAATTCTGCACACGAAAAACATGTTGATTAAGGGTTGAATGGTTGACATAGGCGCAGCGTACGGAACGAATTTTTGTCTCCTAGCAACGGCGTCGGTAGTGACGACGATCCGATGCGCGCGCGTGAATTCTTATATAAAGAATACTAAAATCCGTCTGATGCGCTGCGTCCGATCCGTACGCTGCGCCTATGTCAACCATTCAACCCTTAATCAACATGTTTTTCTCTGTGTGCTTGCAGAATTGATTGTTTTTCTTATCGGTTTCAGAGATGAGGCGGAGTTGCTTGCTCGTTCATTGGGATGCCGTTTGATGCGAGCTTCAGTGAAGGAGGATGTGAATGTGGGAGCTGTTTTCAGACACCTTGCAGCAAGGTGCTTGCAAGAACTACACAGACAAGACGAGGAAGCGGACATGCTCGAACCACGTCGACATATTGCCATTAGTAATAATCATTTTATTCATGGGGGTATATAACATTAATTTTATTGCTTTCAATTTTCAATGAATACAAAAAAAAAATAATAATTTAGATAGCATAGCTGTAGAAATGTAACATTGCATAAATTAAATAGATTTAGGTATTAAGTTTTGGAACAAGATGGATTTGGAACTATCTTGTTCCGAAACTTTATTATTAAACATTTTTAAAATAATGAATTATTAGACAGATAAAAATAAACTTAATTTTGTTACAACATAATAGCTATGAATATATGTTTAGTGATGAACAAAAATCTTTCAAGTTTTGCAGTCTTGGTTTGAATAAAATGTAAGGTCAATATCACAAATTTGCTGTGTTACAAAATCTTATAAATTTATTATTATTACTATAGGCAATATATTTTTTTTAACTATTCCTGTTCTTTGATTTCAATCTTGAGGATTGGTTAGCAGCAAAGCATTGCATCTCTTTCTTCACTCTGCCCAGTCTTCAGCGACTTTCTTCAACTCTGTGTAGGAGGTACATTTCCATGTCCTCGTAGTTTTAGATAGTCCCGGTGCCAAGGCCAGTTGTTCCCTCAAGCATTCCTTCCAAGATGATGTTTAGGAAATCCTCGTGTCGCAACACATGGCCTATCCAATATGCACACCTTTTTGATACGGTTTTTAGCATGACATGTGCCTCTTTTTTTCAAATTTTACTGAGAACCTCATCATTTGTAATATGGTGACTCTAAGATATGCGAAACTTCATATTATTAATATCAAAACTTTTATTGTAATTACTGACCCTTAACATAGTTTTTTTTTTACTTTTTGTAAAAGTGGCATGATATAACTAGACCAGTGATTCAAGACGATCAAGACAAATGCAAGACCAACCCTGTCTTGGTCCCGCATTACTTTGCTCATCACTATTTATTTTGTCTCCATAATTTGTGTTACATTTACTGCTTCAAATAGTCTAATCCACTATAGAATCATAATATATTATTAAAATTTTATTTATATTTTTTTAGAAGACTAACAGCTATGCATTGTAGTGTTACATCTAATATAATAATTTAACAGCCAATTAAAACTATTATGGTTTATTTTTTCAGGTGCCTTTAGTCCTAGTCACCTGTCACATCCAACAAACGGAACAATAGTCCTAAGGCCTGGAAAGCATCGTGGTACCAAGAAAAAGAATGTTTTAAGAAACGCTTGTAGAATATTATAAGAAATTATATGAAAATTATTGTTATGTTATATTTTTAGCAAAGTATAATATTTAAATAAAAACTTCTCTTGCTTACATGACAATAAAAAAATATATCGTAGCAGATATATTATTGTAATGTACCTATAGAAAAAATACACAACGAATATGATTTGTATGAAAAATAATGGAATAAAATATAATAACAGTATTACTTATGCGATACAAAAGAGCATTTTTAGTATATTTTCAATTGGATTTTCTATCATATTTTTTTATTCTTCATTTTAAAAATTCCAAGAATTACAAATAGAATTATGTTTATAAAATATTCAAATTACAATATAATACATTTCCAGTTTTTTGTAAAAAAAAATGTTTCATAATATAAAAAAAATGTACCTAAAGCGTAAATATCGTAAATTTATAACTAATAAGTACATCATAATAAATAATGCATGAAATTATTGCCATTATATAAATAATTCCTTGAGATTATTGGAAATATTTTATTAACTTATGTGTATTGATGTTGGGAATTTTTATTTTGTATAATATTTTTTTGTTATATGTAGGTATAAAATAAGAGTATTTTTAAATAACAATGAAGTACTTGGCGGATTAATAAATCAATAAAGTTGAATGGATGAAATTCAATGCATAGCAAAAACATTTAACCAAGTTTAGTTTTTCAATCGACAATTATTCTTGATTCAACTCTATTGTATGTAGATATATTATATCTACATAGTCATTTTTAAAATCATATTTTTATTTTTTCAACCACCTCTCTACATAAGCTTGTACATCCATCAATTAACGGATTGCATATTTCTATGTTATAAAACATTTTGTAAATAGCAATGTCAATAAATACAAGTCGGATACGAATATTAAAAAGTACTTATTTAAAAATATTTAAAAGTTTTTCTAAATTTACTTTTTTTTTTCTAAATTTTGTCTGCTATTTTAGCTAGCTATAGATATGACAGGCAAAATTTTTTGATACACACCACATGAATGTGGCACCAAAACTTCGTGGTAATCGACATAACGTATTTTAATATTTTCGGAATGGTTCGGAATGAAAATTTTAACAGTACTCAACACTAATATCAAAAAGTAGGTACCAATTGTTAACAAAGGGATCTAAATTTCTAAAACCTAATATCCAATTTATATTTAAACATTAAAAGTGTTTGGGATATAATATACCCCCGTTTAACATCATTTTATGTACCAACCCCCTGGCCTAAAGTCATAGATTATGTAAATGTATTCCTTACTCTATGGTTAGTATATAGATCCGCCAAATTGTTCAAACCAAAATGTTTATTATAACAAAATATTTGTGCAATTTATGGTCCAAATAAATTATAGTCACAAAAAACCTAGCATTATCATATGTATATTATTTGACATTTATGTATTTTTTTTTAAAGAGACCTTTGATACCATTTTTATATTTGAATAATCAAAATCTGGACCCGGATAATATATTAATTAGGTCTAATAATATCGGAATTTTGATACATTGTTACTCCATAATCTATACCTCTTTAGCATAGATTGTAATTAAAAACAACAATATGATTATTAATTCGAAATCCAAATATACATATTATCTTATACATTCATGTTTCATTCATTATATTTGAATTATTCAATAATATTTTTATATTGAAAAATACGTTATATTATGTTAACATGTGTTTTTTTTATAAATAAATGTCAAAAAAATATGAGTTTATTTCATTTCATAATTTAACACGTATTCATAATATTTTGGATACTGAAAACATAGTGAATAACTTGTGTCTTTACCAGGAGTCTAAAGTAAGGACCCTTGGCTCAGAAGCTGATATCTAACTAACTAATCCACGAAGGCCGATAAAAACCGCCGGGTTTAAGAGGACATACGACTAGTATTAAAACCGCCTAATTCCAGCGCCATCTTGAAAAACTTGTGTCATTTTACGTCATACATACTAGTTTTTCAAGATGGCACTGCTATGAAGTATAATTTTCGCCAAACATTTTGAACGAGCTTCCGGTTGCGCAGAGCGCAAATTTGTGTCTTTTTGCTTCGTTGGTTTACGTGCAAATCGCCACAGATTATTTAAATTATCGGAACTAAAAATTTGATATTTTTTTTGCATTTCAAGAACAAACCTGACTTGAAATGAAAGAACATTCATTTCGATTTTATGCACTCTTTAAGGACGTAAATGATTTATTTCTCCAAGATATATTTTTTTTATGGGAATTCATGCTGAATTTTAAAATTTTGTGACGAAAATTCACTAGAGAAATGATGAAAATACTTACGGTACCTATGTGAGAAATTTGATTTAAAAAAACGATGCGATAATTAGTTTTATATTATGTTCTCTTAAATATTATAATATTCACTATTTTCAACCACATTTATTTGATAAATTAAATTTGTTGCTTAAAAACAAGGATCGGACGGGCGGGCTTAAGACAGGAATTTATCTCAATACTATTAATTGGAATGAATTTCCGGCATTGGCAGTTCGGAAAGAATCCCTTTTATTCATTTTTCATTCATCGTAACCAAGGCCGTAGCCAGAAAATAATTTCAAGGGGGGGGGGTTTAGCGTGGAACAGTAGAAACAAGTCTCCCCGCGAGCCTATCCCCGTGCGTATCTAACCAAGCGAGCATAAAGCAGTCATTTTAAGTAATAAAGTGTAGGGTTTGTCTCACGCGTCCTGGAAAAATAAGAACACCTAAAAATCTAATTTATGTGCGAGCATGTACCAGTATACCTGACTCAGTGTCACGCTTAAAAAAATGCTAAATTTTTAAATATATTTCAATAATTATTTTTTTCATGCAAAATTTTGAAATGGGTGCACCGTAACAACAGAGTGAAATGGGTGCACCGTATGTAACTGCAGTCTCATTGTTACTTACTAAAGAAATATATTCTTTTTTTAATTTCGGGGGGAGATCAAACCCCCTTGATCCCCCCCCCCTGGCTACGGCCTTGATCGTAACGGAAAGGGCGGAGGTCAGAAGATCCAGATGGAGTAGGTGAACTTGTCAAGTCCGCTACAGGATTTCCCATCACCACAGCCTTTTGATCTGTCAGTCCGTCCATAGATGCGGACTATTTATCGTATACTCTTCAGTCACGAAGCAAAGAAGGAAGAAAAGTCATGTTAAAAATACCAACCGAGTATTCTTTTCAGCTTATAATTAAATAAATATCGAGAATGAGATGGGAGAATATTACGTCTTGAAATAATACAACAGTCGAACCAGCTTAAACGTGCATTATTATAATATTAATTAAGAGATCAGTCGTACAGATTAAGCTATTTTTATACAAAAAGGGATTTTCATAAATTAAAAAAAAAATAAAACATTAAAGACTTTCCTGGAAAACTAAATCTAAAGTAATAAAGCAATCAATATGTTAGTGTGTGTGTGTGTGTGTGTGTGTTTGTCTCACGCCTTTTGAAAAACCAAGAGCATCTAAAAATCTAATTTATGTGCGAACGTGTACCAGTATACCTGATGCAGTGTCACGCTAAAAAGAATGCGATTAAAATGCTGAATTTTAAAGATATTTCAATAATTATTTTTTTCATACAAAATTTTCCAAGTCATATCTGTCAAAAAAGTGTACATTTTGCACGCAAATATCTGTTAGTTTAAAAGTTAGAAGTACGTATTTACATGAAAAAAATATATTATCAAGTATAACTTAGCTTTTAAGTGAAAAACATGGTGAATATTTTGTCTAATTATAATGTTTAACTTATTTTTAAAGTAAGCGTTTTGTACAAATGTACATATAACCCCGCCATTTTAATATCTTTTCATACGATATTTAATTTTCCTACCGAATGAATATGTTCTTTAAAATAATATACCTTTGAAATAAATGTGATTATGAAATAATAAAATGAAACACAAGACATTACAGCAAGTTTTAAGACATATATTGTAAAAGTCTGTTAATTATTAGTAAAGATATAGGCGTAATAAAATTGCATAATTTGTTAAAAATATTTGATTTTTCTGACAATTTTCATTTTTATGGCATCGAACAAACCAATGTAGGTACCTACATATTCAAAAAATGTCTCCATAACATTTGATATTTTTCACATGTTGGAACATGGTTACTATGGTAACGGACACATTCTGATATTCAAATAAAATTTGTTATAAATCGAATTCGAATTAATTTAGAACATCATTGTAGGTAGGTACCTACATACCTAATACTACTTAAAAACCAACAATATACTAATTTCGTATAGGTAAATTATTAAACTATCTTAGGTTAACTACAATACACATTCAATATACCTACAAACTATTTCCGATAGTGAAATTCTTCTTTTTTCTATGTAGACCTTTGGACGATTTTTTCTACAAACTATTTCTTGGGGTTTAAATCTTCTTCCTCTTCTTTTGTGAAGTTATTTGGGACAGTTCATAAATAAACTATTTCCTATAGTCTAATTTTTCTTTTTCTTAATTTATGTAGACCTTGGGTGAGTTTTTATACAAACTATTTCCTATAGTCTAATTCGTCTTCTTCTTCCTTTATGTAGACCTTTTGGTTAGTTTTTAAACAAACTATTTTTAAACAAACTATCCTTTAGTCTAATTCTTCGTTTTCTTATTTTATGTAGATGTTGGGTGAATTTTATATAAAATATTTCCTATAGTTCAATTCATCTTCTTCTTTTATGAAGACATTTTGGTCAGTTTTTTATATAATACATTTCCTAATGTGTAATTCTTCTATTTCATCTTCTATGTAGACCATTGGGTCAGTTTTTATTACAAACTATTTGTTATAGTTTTATACTTCTACTTCTTTTTTTATTTAGTATTTTGGATTAGTTTTATGTCTAATAGTCTATTGTAACGAAATATTATAAACAACATTGCATACTTGATGAAAATACATAAAAACGAATGGGATGTGACCAACACTAGAATCTTCTCATTACTTTTGTTCAATCAAATTTACACCATTTATTATATCATCATATTATATTGCTTAATTTTCAATAACTACACATTTCATTTTGATGACAATATATAAAAAATCGGGGTTGTGGCCATTGCTGGATCTTCACAACGTTTATATTCATATTAAAAACTATTTAACATAGCTTAAGTCTTCTTCTTTTGTAATGTAGACTTATTTGTCAGTTTTAAGTCTATCAGTTTTATTGTGCAAAACTATAATAAACTATATGCACACTTGACGAAAAATATAAAAACGAATGGGATGGGACCAACACTAGAATATTTTCAGTACTTTTGTTTAATCAATTTTTAAACCATTTCCCATCATCCAAAATTACTAAATATTTAAAACACATTATTTGCGTTCGATGACAATATATAAAAATAGGGGTTGTGGCCAAATCCAAACTCTTTACGACGTTGTCTTTTTATAATAAGTCATATTTAAAATCATTTCCCATAGTCCATGCGTGCAGAAATTGTATGTGCTTATATATAAAAGCAAATGGATTGTGGCCATCACTTTAAGATTTTACACCGCTTAAACTCAATTAAATTTCAAACTACTTTTCATACTACGGTTAAAAAAAATTATGTGTAACAATATTATGTAGGTATATAAACGATTGCTTATTCCTTCACTAATTTACATTCTTGGCCAACGGCGGGACATAAAAGCTAGTGATATCTAAGATAAGATATTTGTTATCCACGCTTGCAACGTTATCAAACATGAAAATTTATTTTTTTACGAGGTCTATTTTGTTTATATGCGTCCTTGAGGCACAAGACTATAATATCTGTTTTAATGCGGTAGAGAAAAGTGACGAAAAATATATTTTAATTTTTTTAAAGTTAAAGTTATCAGAAATCAGAACAGCGGTCAGCCCACAGCCGTCGCCGGTCGGTCAGGTCAGTCGTCAGTCGTCAGTGTTGAGTGTTGTGTCAACTGTCTGCAGTTCGAGAGCCATTATAGAGGTTTTGTGGTCATTTTTAGTGATAGCGAATTTTTGAAGAAAATTCCTTATTAACCATTAAATAGTTTGATTGATTTAGTTTTGAGTGAGGCTATTTTTTGTGCAGTGTTAAGAAATTGATATAATAAACTTTATAAACGTATTAAATATGTTCGAATTAAGTTCAAAAATGAAGTGGCTTATCTTTATTTTGATTTTATATGTAGCAAATGGAATGGAGTAAGTACAATCTTATGTTAAAATTAAAATAAATACGATTAATCAAATGTATATTTAATGATAGTATAGTTTTTTTCTTAATTTGTTAGATGTCTGTATATTTTTATCTTAACGGGGAAGTCCCTAATAAATGTTTTGCGGACTTCACTATTCAATGTCAAGTTGTAATCTACGCATGCGCGTTCGTTGTCCTAAGTAAAAGTGTTGTTTCTCGGAAAAATGAATTGTCCGTTGACAGTAAAAATCTTTGGACTGTCGAATATTTTTTTTATTATTGCATATGCGCAAACATTGGATTTTTTTCCCTGTCGGGAGTCAAAGATATTTTTTAACAGATTTTTAATTATCTCAATAGAGACGAAGTTGGAATATTTACTGTAGGAGAACCGGGAAATCAAGGCACCTACAGGTCGTAAGCCCTGTAGGTGCCTTGATTTACCTTATATACATCCATGGTTATCAATGTGCGAAACTGAAATTTTCGAGTTTTTCGATCTACTGTCAAAAAGCCCGAAAAGCCGCGAATTCAAAGAACAAAGAGCACAGCGAGTTGGGCGAGTTATTATAATTATATTTATTAATTTATTGCTCAATTAATAAAAAAAAACTAACGGTAGAATTAGTTTAAATTATCAGAATTTTACCTATATTTTTTTTAATTATATTTATTAATTTATTGCTCAATTAATAAAAAAAAACTAAAGGTAGAATTAGTTTAAATTATCAGAATTTTACCATATTTTCTTAGTTATTTACCTATATCAGTCAAACAACATTAATATATTCTAAAGCTATATTTACTTTTCACGAATAAAGTTCCTTCTGAACTTAATAATTATTTGGCCTACGATTCATCATTAATTTTGTATTTAATTACATATTTTTAAACATGAGAGTAAGTTCTTATGTTGGTTCACTTCTTTTATTTAGTCTCATTTTTTTATTTTTGTCTGTACTTACATAATTTCTTCACTGGACACTGGTCCATGTGTTGGTAATACATTTTCCAACTGTCGATTCGTTCATGAGAATTCAATTCTCTTAATGAATCGACATTATTAAGCCAAGATGCGTGTACGAAGGAAAATTTTGTATGGTGTAGTGGACTTTTTGCATGCTAATAACACCAACTAGAGGCCTCGCAGCATATATGTTCCTATACATGGATTTACTCAGAATTCGGAGTAGAACATTTTATGTGAGTTTTGTGTGTGTGTGTGTGCGTGCGTGCGTGCGTGCGTGCGTGCGTGCGTGCGTGCGTGCGTGTGTGTGTGTGTGTGTGTGTCCGTCCCCCCCTTATAACTTTTGATTCGCTCAATTTACAGAGCCCAAAATTTCAGAATATATATACAGTTATAGGCTTACAAAGCTTTTATACTCAGAATTGTGAATTTTTGTTTCAGTCAGGGGTTATCAACTTTTGAAATTTTGATTTATTTTTCCATATATCTCAGAAACCGTAAAAGCTAGAACGCTGAAAATTGGTATAAACATAGACAAATACAAAATCTCAAATTAGTTTTTTTAAAAAATTTCAGGGTTTCTCAAACATTTTTTATTAAGAAAAATATTTTTCTTATGATAAATTTATGAGTTTAACTGCCTATATATCCATTTTTTTTAAAATATCGAAAAAAGCCGAAACACCCCAACTAGATAATTTAATTTTCTATAAAAAATGTAAACATTGTATTAGCACATTTCAAATTTTTTTCAACAATTTTTATAAAAATTGAATTTAGTGACGACATTGTTTCATACAATTTGTATGGAAATAGCCTACTCACAATATCTATGAAGACTTAATTGTTTGATACTAATCTCCAAACATACATACATACCATCATTCTGTTTTCATATTCTGGGTAGGATCAAAGGACTGACCTCCATACTATCCTATCTTGACATACATACATATGTAGGTACATGTGTTGTATAGAAAATCAAATATATTAAAATATTAAATAATTTGTATTTATGGGATTATAGTTTGGTACTTATTCTTCAACTATACATACTATCGCTATCGACAGTTGGATCTCATGTGTTACATGCAACTAGTTTCATATAAATATAGCTCAACGACTGCCTACTTGTATTCTGTAATGTTGTAAAATATAAATAAGTAGAGTAGTAGATTTAAAAAAAAAATGTTGATTGAAGTAATAAGTCAATCAAGTTATGTTAATTTGAAAATATATTCTAAAAAATAAGCATTTTAATATCCTCAATGTTGACAGTATCAAAGAGTATATAATACCTACGGATAGACAGTATTTATATGACATTTTGTAAAATCAAACAAATTGATTGTATTTCCACATAATAAATAATAAAATAAAAAGTACATAATATCAGAATAATGAAAAGGGTAAACACTGTAATGTATTAGCTATATATCATAAAGTTAAAATTGCCATGTTAAAAGATGAAGACGATAACATAAATAAATTAAACTCACATAGAAAAAACCTTTGCCCATTAAACTACTTAAAGAAATATATTTTACCTGTGTACAATAATGCATATGGCATGGGAATATTTCCTGTCAAAAATACTTAATCATATGAATGATGAGCTCCTGCATATATACACTACATGCCCAATAAAATGTATTATCCGCTTGAAAAGGTACATGATGAGGTTCGATGACGACAGCTATGTGATCTAGAAGAATGCTCTTTGAGTTGCTAGGCTGTCGTTGGTTGGAACCTGCATCGTATTATGTACATTAAAATTACCAACTACTGAACTCGTCAACCTCAGACAAACCCTGAGGGTTTCCATGATTGACTATAATATGTTGACTATAAAATGTCATTATATATATATATATATATATATATATATATATATATATATATATATATATATATATATATATATATATATATATATATATATATATATATATATATATATATATATATATATATATATATATATATATATATATATATATATATATATATATATATATATATATATATATATAAGAATGGAATATATGTATTTTAATTTTGACAAAGTTTGACAGGTTGAACGTTTCGACTGACTAGGCCCTTATTAACTGGTTTACACCAGTTTACACTACAATCAATTTATTTGATTTTTAAAAAATCTCATAAAATAAAGTTTCAATTCAGATCAAAAGTAAAACTGAATTTTATGTTGATGAAAATATTTTTTTAGAATCAAATTGGTAAGATTTAAATCTGCAAGAGAACAAATGTTTGAAAAAGGAACAACACATGAACACTTGGATTTTTTGAAACCTAAACCAAAGCCCGGACCATTACCTAATGACACCATTGCTTTATACAAATTTCTCGATGTAAGTTATTTTTATAAATACTCCTTTGAGCTCCATTACTGAAATAATTGATAATTCTTGAAAATCACTTTAAATGATTTTTCTGACAATATACTAAAGTGAATATTGTTTCATTCTTGGACAATTATTTCAGTGAATATATTTATGTAAATTTTAGTGAAAACAATATCTTCAAGAGTAATTTGAGAGTATTATTACAAAAGTTATTATTCCTGAAATTGATATCTGTGGTGAATATTCATTTAGAAATTCCTCCAATGCAACAAGAACTATGTCTTACAAAATGATATTTCATGGTTTAAGGCATTCAAAATAATTTCATCAGCTTCAGATATATTTAGTTAACAGTTGAGATTTTAGTTTACGCTGATCTTTTTGTTCCAGTCTGACATTTATGGAATTGTAGGAATTGGTCATCCAGCACAATCTTTCAAGGTACAGTTTGACACGGCATGGGCAAATATTTATATCCCATCTAAACTCTGTGGACTAAATGTACCAGCTTGCTGTAAGTATTAAGTTTATGTGAATATATTTTATAATTAAGTGAGGGACGTAGATACATATTATCGCAGTATGATCAATCACATTTTATATATAGACATGTTATACGAGAGCAAAACGCTCTACAAAAACGTTACGGTTTTACAAATTTTTACAATATTACCAAGAAAGAGCACACACAACAAAATACATTAAATGAGAAAGAGATTTTCATCACACAAGATAGCATTTTGACAATCACTAAAGTCCAAACACTACAACATCTTGAGTGTAACTATAAAGTGTGGTAAGAATTGAGTGAGTCATACGTCTTACTTTTTGTTTACCGAATTAAAAGACTAGTAATTATATATCATTTATTTATTTATTTATTAATACAGTAAAAATGCAAATACAAAAAAGAAAGAAAAGAAACTAAAAAGTCAACAAAACATAATACATAATAACTTCCTCCTCTCTCTTTTTATTCATCATAACCTCACCTAAACGGCTACGCCTGTCTTAAGGTGAGGCTATTCAGTAAAATACAATAATATACATTATACATATATACATGCATATATGCACATATACACATACACACATGCACATACATACGCACACATCAAAACAACAACACCATAAACATCAACCACATGATCGACAATAAACAAAAAAAAACAGTAATAACAATATGAGAAAAAAAAATTATAATAATACACTTCCATAAAAATGACATGTAAAATCAGTGTATTTAAAATATATTGTTTGACAAGAAAATAAAAAACAAAATACAACACATAGAAAAATACATTGACTATGATATATGTGCCATTTGCATGTATCATATGTTTAAAAATTTGAGTTATAATATCTGGTCATAGAATTTCTTCTGTGACACTTTTTCGATATTTAAATTATATTTGAAGCCAGGGCTGCATTTTTATTGAAAATTATACCAATATTCAGAGATTTTTTTGAGAAATAGTGACCTTACCCAGTTTAAAATATAGCCACTAGTTTTTTTATAGTCACATAGCGTCCACAGGAAAACCAAAATCACCATTTACAAAACAGTAATACATACTGTACTGGCATATGGTTGTGAGCTGTATGAAATAATATATCAGACCCCAAGCATCTCAATGCATTTAAAATTGGTTAGGTTGAGATGGGCTGGACACGTACAAAGAATGCCAGAATCGCGCGTCCCCAATATAATACTGAACGGACACCCAGGTGGAAGAAGATGAGTGGGAAGACCCGGGCTGAGGTCAGGAGGGATGCAGAGCAGCTCCTTCACTTGACAGGCTGGAGGACAGCAGCCGAGGACAGAATGAGTTGGAGGCTAAAGTTACATGAGGCCAAGGCTCGATATGAGCGCCATCGGATGGATGGAGTTTTTTAATAATGTTTTTTTTTATAAAAATAAAACTTTGAATTACTTCTCATGATAAAGTTATAAAATGTCGCTTAAAACAATAGCATTTTACCCCTCGATATATTATCTTACAAAAATTTGAACAATTATTTGAATGGAAGTTTAGGAAAAAAAAAATCATTTTGAACATTATTGTTAAATTGTGCCTATTTTTTGAAACATATGTGAAGATGTTTTTAACTTATAAGATATACAAGTAGAATTTTTTGCTTGCAATATTCTGTATATTATGAGGAAAATGTTATTTTACTAAATGTTATTAATTATTATAGGGCTTTTAAACAAATATGATTCAAGTAGGTCAGGAACATACAAAAGAAATGGAACCAAATTTGTATTGAACGAAAGAGATGGCGCTGTAGAAGGATTTTATTCAATGGATAGTTTTAATGTAAGTCAATTATTTATAAAATTACTTAAAATCATATCAAATATTGACCCATAAAGAGTATTTAATTTATTGTTTGTTATTAAACAAAATATTATATAATTTGCAGGTTGGCCACATAAAAGTTAAAAACCAAACATTTGCCGAAGCTACAAAGCTACCATTAAGAAACATTCTTTCTGTTGTTGATGGAGTAGTTGGTTTGGGACCAGATTCATTGGCAATTGATGGTGTAACAACTTTATTTACCAATATAATCAATCAAAATTTATTGCAAAGACCAATTTTTTCTATATACCTCAACAGGTTAATTTTTCTTTATTTTTTTTTGTATAAGGTGATGGGCCGATTTACTAATGATATTAATGACAATCAAGTGCTACAAGTAATAACACTCAATTATCATTACTAACATTATACACTTCCTCAAAAGAATTAGCAGATTAATGCGTAAATTATTTAATAGATCAAAATAAAATGCAACAAACGCACCGATCAAGCTTTCAATAGGGAATAATTCACCCATCCAGATACTTAACATATCAAAGGATTAGGCTCTGAGGAGTTCGCTATACTACCTATCAACCCTAATGATTCCTGACTATTAACGTCAAAAAAATCTTATCAATTGTACATGTATTTATTATTACTGATTTTTGAATTTTTATTATTAATTTTTGATAAATCTACAATTTATAAATTACGGCTGAACAGTTTTGGAACAATGCCAGTGGCCGATATAATGAACGGAAGTATAATTATTTTTCAAATATTCATAAAATATTATTCAATAATATAAATATTATTTATAACTGCATCTATAAATTATAAAGTAATATGAGACAGGCAGCTATGCTGATATGTCTGATCTCACAGTAATCACTTTAGTCTGTCAAGTCTATTAATGAACACATAAACATTTTGTGCTCCAACCAGTTTCGGTGGCAAATAGATCCATGCATCCACAAATCTATTGGACAAGAAATGTCACTAGTTATTTTATATACAATAAAATATTGATGTTATTTTGTTTGCAGAGATACTACTACAGAGCATGGAGGCGCCATTTTATTTGGAGCATTGGATATTAAGCATTATGATCCCAAAACAATATTTTATGTTCCTGTCACATCCACCTATTATTGGCAATTTGATTTAAAACGGTAAAATTTGCAAATATTCTTGATTTATTTTTAAAGGATTCGGATAAGTGTTTTATCATTAACACCGAAAACCTGACAAATATGAATTATTTATACAAGCATTGCTTAGTTTAGGGAATATAGTTTAATTACAATATATGTATCTGTGTGTGCTATGTACGGAGTGTTTATTCTATTATATCGGTTAAAGCATGAAGGTATAATATTAGGTTAAAGACTAAAGTACTAATGCAATTCTTTTCAAATTTTGCAAATCTAATACTCACTTAGACCCCCATAAAATTTTGAAGGATATCTGATCAGTGTTTCTCAATTTTTTAAACAGTCAAATATTATAAAGTGACCCCAAACTCAGGAAACTTGATATTTTTATTTTCAAATTGCCAAAAAGGCACATCACTTTCATAAAATGGCATTGAAGAATTATCAAGTTTTCATAGTAAAATGTTTCTGTGTGAGAAAATTGATACCACTGAGACACCATCCGATTCGTCCTCATGTCAGCTTTGTGATAACCCTGAACAGACTTCTGAGCATATCCTATGGGAATGCACTATTATTATTATTATTATTGGGAGTGGTTCTTTTGTAGTCCCTGCACTGCGACCATCTTGATCTATTGTGCTGCTCCATTTATTGGTTCATCTTAATAGCAGCTTGGTCTCTTCAATGAATCCCAGGATTCTGCTAGTTGGGATGCCCCCTAGGTCCTTGGGTTTTAGTGTATATGCCCTTAGGTGTTTGTGTCTGGCTTCCAAAAATGCTGGACATTCACAGATCACGTGTGAGGCAGTTTCTTCCTCATATTGACACCCTCTGCAGTTTGGGTCTTCTACGATCCCCATTATGAAGTGGTGTCTTTTAAGATGGCAGTGGCCAGTGAATAAACCGGTAATGGTTCTTAGTTGATTCCTGCTTAGGTTTAGCAGTTCCCTGCTCCTCTTTTTGGAGGGCCCTTCGATGAATTCTTTAGCCTGTCGTTGACCATTACAGGTTTTCCAGAATTCTATGTGTTGGATTGTGATCCAATCCTTTGTCGACTTTTTGATTGTCGCTGCAGGTAGCCCAAGTAATGGTTCAGGTCCTATAAAAGGAGTCCTTGACACTATTTTAGCTAACTTGTCTGCCTTTTCATTGCCTTCTATTCCTCTGTGGCCAGGAACCCACACTAAATGAACTTTGTTGTGTTCTCCAAGCCTTGTGAGATACGTTAGGCAATCCCATACCAGTTTTGATGTGAACTGGCTTGATTCAAGTGCCTTAAGGGCTGCTTGACTGTCTGATAGTATATAAATATTCCTGTTTTTATAGGCTTTGTTTATATTCTCAAGTGCACATTCTATTATGGCATAGATTTCTGCTTGAAATACAGTTGGATATTGTCCGAGGCTATATGAAAATTTGGTTTTTGTTCCCCAGCAATGTCCTCCTGCACCGGTGCCATGGTCGGTTTTAGATCCATCTGTATACCAGATCAGCCCCGGCTTTTTGGGTTTAAACCCCTTTTCCTCATCCCATTCACTGTAGGTTGGGTATCTAACCGTGAATGGTTTATGATAGTGGTATTTTGGTGTCATTTTGTCTGAATTCATTTGTAATAGTGAATCCAGTTCTCTGTCCCATTTGAAATTGGTATGACCATAGCTAATGCGTTTATGGTTCCATAAGCCATTACATACCAGCCTGTATAGTCCTAGCCTTGCCTCTGCTTCAATCACTATTTGTAGAGGTGGGAGGCCAAGTAGGACTTCTATAGCAGCTGTTGGTGCAGTTCTTATAGCTCCTGTGATTCCCATGCATGCAAGTCTTTGTACCTTACTTAGTTGGCTCTCACAGGATACGAGTTTGGTTCTAGGCCACCATACCAGTGCAGCATAGATGATGACTGGTTTAATTACAGTGGTGTAGACCCAGTACAGAGTTTTAGGTTTTAGCCCCCATGTTTTGCCAAAGGTTCTTCTACATGCCCAGAAAACTCTGCATGCTTTGTCACATATGTAATCCACATGTTGTTTCCAACTTAATCTCTTGTCGATTATGACTCCAAGATGTTTAACTTGGTCACTCAGTGAGATCTGTATTCCAAAAAGAGTTGGTTCAATTAACCCCTCCAGTTTCCTCTTTTTTGTGAATGGTACCAGGACTGTTTTCTTGGGGTTAATTTTCAGTCCTACTTTGTTGCACCATTCTTCGACTGCCATAATGGCTGACTGAGTCACTTCTGAGACTGTTCTTGGAAATTTTCCACTAACAATGATAGCTATATCATCAGCATATCCTATAGCTTTTATTCCCTTCCCTTCAAGGATCACAAGCAGCTCGTCCACCACCAGCGACCACAGCAGGGGTGATAGTACTCCCCCCTGAGGACAGCCTCTGTCAGCGGAAGCCCTCACTGTATCCCCAAAAAGAGTAGATGCTACGGTTCTACTTTTTAGCATTGAGTTGATCCATCGACATATAGTGTGTTCAACTTTGTGCCTTTTGGCAGCATTGGTTATTACATCGTATGTGGTCTGGTCAAAAGCCCCTTCGATGTCTAGGAATGTTCCAAGTGCCAGTTCTTTATAGTTTATTGCCTTCTCAATACTCAGCACTACCTCATGTAGTGCTGTTTCTGTGGATTTACCCGGACTATAGGCAAATTGGTATTGGTGCAACGGATTTCTTCTTAGTGCCCCGTCCCGCAGATGCCTATCAACCAGTTTTTCCAGTGTCTTGAGAAGAAAGGAGGTTAAGCTAATTGGTCGAAAAGCTTTTTCCTCTGTATAATTTTCACGCCCTGGTTTAGGTATGAAGACTATATTTACCTGTCTCCATGCTTTCGGTATATAACCAAATGCTAGACAGGCTCTGAAAATATAACATAATGGCAATGTCAATAAATTGATTCCTTGTTGAAGGAATGCGGGTATAATGCCATCGCTACCTGGTGATTTAAATGGTTTGAAGGTGCCAATTGCCCATTTAATCTTTGACTGGTTGATTACCGATTTAGCAAGAAGCCAGTCGTCCCTATTGGTTCTATATTTAGTCCCTATGGTATTTGATGACTCCTGCTCTATTCCTGTTTGATTTAGTACTTTTGATCCAGGAAAGTGCACTTTGAACAGTTGCTTCAATGTACCTTCCCCAGTATCGGTAAATTTGCCATCAGGAAGCTTTATGGTACTCAGCCCCTCAGCTTTATCTTTGGCCATAATTACTCCAATTTTGGATTTATCCGGGGTATTTTATATGTTCTTACAGAAGTCCCTCCAGGATGCTCTTTTGGCTTTCCTCAGTTCTTTGTTGTAGCATGTAAGGGCCTCTCTATATATTTCCCAGTTACCTGCTACACGAGCTGCATTAAACTTCTTCCTGGCATTAGATCTTAGCTCAGAAAGTTTCTTAGTCCACCAGGGCACACATTTTGTTGAATGTATGGGTTTGGTAGGACAGTTGTTTTGATAAGAGAACAGAATGGAGTCTTGTATTTGGTCTACCGTGTCCTCTATATCTGTTACTGTATGGGTTTTTATTTCCACATTTAATAGTTGTTCCTTCAAATCCCTAATATACCCCTCCCAATCTGTTTTCTTTGGGGATCTATAGGTATTTACAGGTCCAACTGTTGAGTTTATATTGAAGCAAATGTACCTGTGATCTGAAAAAGATAGATCATCAGATACGTGCCAGTTGGTTATTAAGTTCCATAATTTATTGGACCCTAACGTTAAGTCAATAACTTCCTCTCTATTAGAAATAACAAAGGTAGGTTTATTACCTGAATTGCGAATCCCCATGTTCGTTGAGCATAGGTATTCCAGTAGGCTCTCTCCTCTTGAATTGCAGTTGCTGCTCCCCCATGTAATGTGGTGTGCATTTGCATCACAGCCAGCCAGTAGCTGTATGTGGTTATCAGAGGAGTAGCTGATGATGTCCCTCAGTTCCTTTGTTGGAGGAGGTTCAACTGTATCATATGGAAGATAAACAGAGGCTATTATAAGGTCCTCAGTTATATCTCCCCTTTGAAATTTAATCTTTACTGCTGTTAGGTCATTAGAGCAAAAGTGCGTTAAAGGTAGTGAACTCCTTTTGTTCTTGACGTAAATACAGGTTCTGGGTTTACTTGAGGTGTTCAATGAATAAATTGATCCTCCTGCTCCCCCAAGTCCACTTACTTTGCCCTTGTGTAACCAAGGTTCTTGAATAAGTGCGATGTCAAATAAACCTTTAGCAAGCTTCTGGCATAAAGACGCCGTTGCTGCTTTGCTGTGATGAAGGTTTATTTGCACACATTTGATCGGTTCTTGGTTTTGTCCCTCAGTCACGTGTCCTGAAGTCATTAGCTGTTGTCGATCTTGTTTATGGTTTCGGAGTCCCGTCTCCCAAATTGGGTTCTGGTAACTCATTACCACTTTCGTCTGATGTCAAAATAGCATCAGCATCCGATTCATCAGTTGTGGGTTTGATGGTTTCAGAGTCTGACTCCAAGTCTATCCCCTCCATCGGTGAAGGTGGTAGGTTACTCCCAGCCCTCTCCGATGAAGATGGCTCAGACTCCAAGTCCATTTCCTTCATCGGTGAAGGTGGTGGGTTTCCACCAGCCCTCTCCGATGAAGATGGCTCAGATTCCATCTCCACCACCTTTTCCACCGAAGGTACTACTTTGATAGCCTTTTTTGGGGGATCTGGAGTGGATAAGATCCTGAAATGTGCTCTATCCACCCCAGCCCTGGCTTTGTAGCCTTGTGTTCGCAGAGCCTCTGCCGATACCCTGTCAACCAGGATTATCAGCCTTTGACCCTTGCTGTCCACTTGCCTATCAACCACTTTCCAAAGGTTCGTATTGTACCCTTTGTTCAGGCGGTTGATCCTTGCCAGTAGTGACTTAGTGTCAGTTACCGGATCTTCTGTCCGCATGGACATCTTAACTGGTTTGGGAAGGTTCCGAGCGTCAATCGCCCTCAGCTTTGGTCCTGCCCCCAGTTCTGTGTTGTCCAGAAAGCGGATCAGCCAGTCTTTGGAGGTTGTATCTAGGCATTTAAATATTGCCGCTCCCCCTCCCAGGAAAGAGCCCTCAAAATCGGGGAGGAATTCACCATCTGGCGTTCCATCCACCTTCTCAAGAACCTTGATTTTCAGCAGGCGGTGATCTTCTTCCGTCATATGGGCTTCAGGATAGGATTCCCTAATGACGGCTACCTTAAAGGTAGAGATCTTACTTGCATATGAGGCATCAACCATATGAGGCGATTTCTCAACCTGGTTTGTCCTCTTTTTCGGTTGGTTGGGCGAGGGAGTTTCGGATACAGCCCTAGGTCTCTTAGAGGCCTTAGGCTTCATCACTCCATCCCTCTCCTTTACCATTGGTGGTTCACCTTGTCCGGTTGTCCCAGACATTTGAGTCCCACCCTTTGCAAGAAGTTTCTTGTACTTCCTTCTTGCCGCCCCACTGTATTTGGGCGGCTTTGATGTTACACCGGTAAGCGGTTCCTTTTTCCCCTTTGGTGCAATAGAGGCCTCAGCCGCCCCAGAGGACGGTCCCGCACTAGGCAGTACCATGTTCCTCTGTAGCGTACTGGAAGTCCCATGCCCCACGGAGGATGGTCCCGCCGCAGTGCAGGTTTTTGGGTTCTTCAAAGAGTCCCCTTGAATAATTTGTAGTTTTTTATTTTTTGGTTCCATAGTTGTTCCCACGAGTATTGAGGAAATAAACGGTCACCACCCACAGAGCCTCATGTGGGTGGAAGGCTGCTTACGACAGGGTTTCGCCCGGTGCCCTGAAGAGATCGTTCACGATACCGGAACTAAAGATTTGCTACCCCGGTACCATTCAGCCCTCGGCACGATACTTTCCACCTTGGCTTGGGTAGACCAGGGCCTCGTTAGCCTGACTGTTGCCTGCCCCTAGGACACACACCAGTCAGTTGCCCGCCCTTCACGACGAGGACGTGAGGTTGGATTTCAAAGGGTCGGGGATGCACTAACTTCTCCGTGTCAACTTTCCGACGAGAACTCTACGATGATGTCCGAGGGAATTTCTTTGGACCCATTGGACATGCGGACCTTGTAGCCACGAAGAGCAATTTTAGGGCTTTCAAGACTTTCTGTCTTAAATTCGGTGCACTATTATCTTCACTATCACTGAGCAGTGAGCCAGTTGTTTCAACATGATTAGCTCTCTTTGGCACATTAAGTGCAGTGTCTGCAAGGTTTTAGAGTTCTCCGGACTCTTCATATGTTCTTTATGTGTTCTTTCAGAGTTTTGCAAGGGGCCGTTATTAGTCCCCATAAGCAGAACGGGTGGTGGTGGGGGAAGAACAGTAAAATGTTAAACCAAAATAATTTAACAAACTCATTTCATGAAAATTTTCCATACCTACATAATTTGAATACTCTGTGACTTGGTAGTGAGAGTATAATGTTAGCCACAACCGACTCGTTTACCATAAAAATTGACATCTTAATCTCCCATCCCGTAAGAGCTGGGTAATAGAAAATATAACAGGCAATAATAACATCTCACATAGTTCAGCAATGAGGTTCACCATCACACATTCTGAATGTAGTGTCTTTTATGATGGGACAGGACTGGTGTGAAGAAATGCACGCACATGTTGTGCTTCCTATTATAAGTTTATCCACACTCACACACCTGTTGCTGGTTACCCGGGTTACCCCACTTGTGGAATATACCATTATGGTATGAATGAATGAAATGGATAACAATAATATATTATGAGTTAGCAATCAAAGTGTTTTACTGCTACATTTGGCTGCTACTTCGACCATATTCTGCATTTTAGAGTGTGACAATATTAGAATTTCTTCCAATGTATTTTCATTTCTTTCTTTTATAGGATTGTTATGGATAACTCCAAGGAATCATTTCCATTTTGTATTAATGGTTGCCAAGCTGTTCTGGACACTAGTACCAGAATTATAATGGGGCCGTCTGACGATGTGGTTGCTCTTAATAATTACATTGGAGCGACAAAATTGTTTTCCAATCGTTACGAGGTAAATGATTATTCATGAACTATCAAAATAGAATTTATATTTTAATAAGAAATAGAACAAAGATAATATGGCTAGTAATGTTCTGGACACTAGTACCAGAATTATAATGGGGCCGTCTGACGATGTGGTTGCTCTTAATAATTACATTGGAGCGACAAAATTATTTTCCAATCGTTACGAGGTAAATGATTATTCATTAACTATCAAAATAGAATTTATATTTTAATAAGAAATAGAACAAAGATAATATGGCTAGTAATGATGCGAAAAATGTTATAGTATTTGAATATTTCTGTCAAAAAGTTCAATATGCTGTTTCAATTCAATCATTTTTCTCATTTTAATTTGCATTCATAGATTGAAAATCTAAATCCTGTGTTGTTTTGGAAAATATCATAATTAGTTGATGGGTGGCAGTGCGCTGGGTAGTAATCTAGTGGTGGCGAGTTCGAATCCTGCCAGGACCAATTTCGTTAACTTATAGTACAGGTAATTATGCTAAGTTTATGTATGAGAATGTATATGTACTTGTTTCAAGGACATATTCATTAATTGAAAAAAAAAAATGATTGTCAGCAATACTGTCTCAAGAACTAAAGCATACAATACATATATCATTTATATTTTCAGATACCATGTGATTTAGTGAACAAAATGCCAAAAGTAAACTTTACCATACAAAGCACAATATTTACACTGCATGGACGAGATATAGTTCAAGAGGTAATCATTAGCATTTATTTCAAGTATCAATACCATAGATAAATATGTGCGAGCAGAATTAAAATAATTTTCGAATATTTTTATTATTGCATATGCGCAAACATTGGATTTTTTTCCCTGTCGGGAGTCAAAGATATTTTTTAACAGATTTTTAATTATCTCAATAGAGACGAAGTTGGAATATTTACTGTAGGAGAACCGGGAAATCAAGGCACCTACAGGGCTTACGACCTGTCATCGGCTGGTTTACGTGATCACTTTATGCGCCTGCGCAACGTTCACCAATTATGCCTTTTAATGAGATCCCTATCAATTCAATTTTGAAAGTTCTATACATTGTAATACTGAAATTCCTTTCGCTTGAAAATAAGGAATTTTTTACTACAGCCATCTATGGGTGAAATTATGAACAACAATCTTATTATTTTTATTATTTTGTTGGAACGCCATCTATTGAGAGAATTGGTTTTTTGTAAATAATGAAAGCTACAATTCTTATATCTGAGGTGACAATGCATTTTTCGCATAGAAGTCACCCCTGAATTGCGCCAGACTTATAAGGTCATTTTTGTCTTATTTACCTACTTGTACCAATGTGTAAGTAATCGAATATTTTTATTATTGCATATGCGCAAACATTGGATTTTTTTCCCTGTCGGGAGTCAAAGATATTTTTTAACAGATTTTTAATTATCTCAATAGAGACGAAGTTGGAATATTTATTGTAGGAGAACCGGGAAATCAATAAAATAATTTTCCATTTATAAGTAAACAATATGGCCGCCATAAGGAATTGTTTTATGTTTGCACTTATGGATGATCTATAATGGATGGCATGAAAGAGGTAAAGCGTGTATCGATACAGCTCAGTATTTCAGTAGATATATTTAATATTGATGACAAATTTTCAGTGCTTGTAATAAATAACCTTGACATTTTTTCAGATGTCTTTCCGTGGATTCAAAGTATGTCTGTCTGTATTCGTACCATCAGATCTAGCACCACCTCAAGATAATCTATGGTTTCTTGGTTCGGCCTTCATGCAGAGGGCTTATGTTGTCTTTGACATAGCAAAAAAGAATCTTGGTTTTGCTATTTTGCCATAAGCACTCAAAATTTTTCTATATTGAAAATTCCATGAAGGTATGGAAAATTCAATGTTCTTTTTTTAACCACAAGAGTGAAAAAAATATTTTTATAATTATGCATCAAAAGTAAGCATTTAATAGAATAATATTATATTAAATAATTATATAATAGATATTAAAATATATGCAGGACATTATACCACTTTTTTGCCTTAATATGGTAACTAATTATAAGTACATGCTCTCAAAATAAGAATGTATGTACATAAATATATGCATAAGTTGTGTCTTTACATTTTTTTTTTACTTAAATATAAATTTCTGTATCATGTCTGTATACTTATTTTATAATAAAAATATTGCATAAAATAATCAGACATATTATTAATTATCATCAAACTCAATTTATATATTCAAAAAGTACCAAAGAATAAAATATATTATATTACCTGATTCCTATTTCAACAATATTTTTCTTTTATAACTTTGAATCACTCTTATGTTGCTGCTGAAATATCTGCCTTGGTAAACTTTCATTTTCTTACATAAACATTGTTCGACTGGAAGAAATAAATATCCAGTTATTAATGAGTTGAAACAACAAGTTGAAAATAATAATAATTCACAGGTAATCAACATGAAGTCCTGGGCTGTGTTCAGATTCAACGTTCGATGTTGGGCGACGAATGTTCCTGAAGTTGCAGATTATGGCGTTTTCACACACACCAATCTTACTGAACGCTACATCTGGTGTTTTAAATGTCAAATGTCATTTATAATACGTGTCTCTTTTTAGGTTATATTTTCATCGAAAGGCAACAATTGGGCAGTGGTGTAAATAATATTCTCTGACCTTTTATTGGAAATTGTTGAATGATATTTTTATAAATTAACCTCTTTGTGAATGCATATTGTCATCATAAATAATGTCAACTGACATATTAGATACCACCAAAACAATTCATCATTCCACAGATAAAATAGAAGTCAACAGACTATAACTGTCAGAGCGTTTGGTGCGTACACACAATGTTCAATCTGAACGGCTTAGAGAGGTTTGTTGTGAACGCAACCCTGGGTAGGACATGAAATAATTATTCATACTGAAATCCTTGATGTAACTCTTAACACAGAAGTCCAAGTGTTGGAGATAATCGTATCTCAGATGTGGGATCAATAATAGGTATTGACTAACAGTTTGATGTAGCGCTGTGCATCCATATTTTGGTCATCATACCGAGTTTTAGTGCATATTTAATTTTTAAGAAACTTTTTTTTTAGAGCTTTGAATAAAACAAATAGTGTTTTTATACATATTTATTTATCACGTACATATAATTTGAAATGTCCCAAAGAACCAAACATTGATATAATCAAAGAACTGAAAATTCTTTATCATTTCCCAATACCAAAATAAACTAAGAAATAATCATTCAAAATACTTTCGATTTGAATCATGAAAAAAAAAAACCTAAAATCTACACCAATGAATTTATAAAAATATCACATTCAGGAATTACTTGCTTTGGTCTTGTAATTTGACTCTGTTAACGGGTCTGAGAATAGAGTTTATTTTAAAAGGCAATCCTAAATTGTTTAATTGACAAATGATAATAATGTGACAATTGTATACATAGATAAAAAAAAGACAACAACCAGAGACAAATACCACACCTAACATTTTCACTCGCATTTGATATTGTCCAACATTTCAGTCATCACTAAATATTATGCATTCAGTCCATTTCAGTGTTGATTTGTTTATATTTTCTTACGCTACATACAATATTCAGTCATTACACAAAGTATGAGGCCCTCGGAGATGGCCAGCATTTTATTTACTAAAAAGCTTCATCACAATATTGAAAAACATGTGCTTTATCAAGTGTTAAGATGATAAAATTTATCTTTGATTACAGCTTAGAAAGCAATGAATTTAAAAATTACATTAAATACTTATTTTCAAGAAAACAAAATAGTTTGTTGAATGGAATTAAACCTCTCCTACTTGTGATCGTTTAAGACTTATTTTCTTATGTGGAAGCTGGATTCTGACTAAAATATTCAGACATTTTTGGCATACACAATGTTTCATGGATGGAATATGTTCCAAAATTTCTATTGAAATAATAGATAAAACTTTCAACTTTGAAAATATAATTGATTGTAAAGTAAGGAGAGGCCATATTTTCAAATCATTATAATGAACAAATTATGTTTGTGTTTCGAATAAAAAATATTTATTTATTACTCTTGATTTTAAGACACATTTTTACACAAATATTTGATTTTTTTTGTTATTTTCGCGCACAATACAGGAACGGATTCAATATTACTTTGTCAAACAATGTGTACAATAATTACAATATATTCTAAAATACTACAGTACAATTATATTAAAAATAGCAAATATTTTAAAAAATTTTAAGCTATGATAATACAATATTTTAAGATAAAAAGATACATACTTTAAATTAACTGTGATGTACTTTACTGAGAAGCAATACATGCAAGCAAGTATTTAAACTGTTCATTACTATTATAACTTTAAAGAAACAAAATATTTACATTCAAATATAACAATGCAAACTGGTAAAGTCTTAAACCGAGTCACAATTAGGCCCAGCTAAGAAGATTCTGAAAAAAAAACTAAAATAAATTTCTAATTAACTATTTCAACCTCAAAGTAGCATCCAATAACATGGAAACAAACAGGACGATTTCACAACTTCACAAATATACATAAAAATATTATCCTAATGTTTCAAACACAACATGCAATAATATCAAAGTTTGAAACATTTTGCTGTACGAGTTTGATACTACCGCATAATTTTAGCTCAAATCTTATTTAACCAACAGTCTTACTAATAAACGAGTTGTAAAATTTACACGACCGTTTAACACCCGTGTAGGCAAAGACGTTACCAATAAACGCTGTGTAAAATATCAATTGGTCAACGACTGTGTATCTCTAATACAAATTTTGCACATCGCTTGCCCGCCTGTTCTAGGTAGTTTAGCGGTGTTTTAAGACAAATTTCATGAATAAAAAATCGAAATTGATTTTGATATGCGTGTTTATATTGTTATATCTTGGAATAATATGACGAAACCTCTTTATAAATTATTATATTCTCGAAAATTGTGCATTTTAGGAGCGAAAAGTTGACAAAAAATCAGCTCTTTTATAATATCTACAATGGTGCTTGCTTTGATATTCGTATGATGAAATTATTCGTTATATTTTCAATATTCCTATTTTGAAATGTGAAAAACATATGAAAATATTAACTACGACAAACGTAAAAATTATAATGGCGGATGGGGGCTGGCGGCTCTGCGCATGCGGGAGTGCGAAATTACAACGTTGTCGGATTATTTTTTGTTGTACGCTTGTTGTAACTACACACTCGTTACACAGCGTTTATTGGTAAGATTTTCAAATAATCGCTGCACGGGCTTTGCATGGTGTGTAACTAAAACACCGGTCAATGGGAGTGCAGTAGATTTCTATTAGTAAGACTGTAAATGTTTGATCGGCTCAGACGTTTATTTTCATAGCAGATTCTCAGTTTTAAAATGGGTTTTTTAGGTTTCTATTTTTTTTACTGATTCCAGAAACAGGTTTTCATTGTGATTTTCTACTGAACAAGGATTTTGTCTATCTATTTAGAATGATGGGACCTCTCTTAGAAATTTCCAATATATTAATAAAAAAATATATATTGAAAATTTAACATTGGTTGATAACTTTAAAACTCGCTATCTATAAGTACATTTTTAATATCTATCAGTAGTTAATTATTCTTATACGCATTGTTTTAAAATAAGCTATGTATGTAAAGGGACAAAGCTCATGGTAAAACTAACATATTAGTTGAAATCTTTATTTTATATAATTTCCCCTGCAATTTGAGACAAAGAAAAAATTTAATATGTTGGTCTGGAAAATAAAGTGATATCATTTTTATGAAAATAGACTTCTAGGATTGGCAACTTTGAACGAAAAATAAATAAAATGCCATGTTTTCAGAAAAACATTCACAAAAAGTTACAATTTTTAATTACGCAGTAAAAACATACAATTTTTTTAGACATGTGTTTAGACTACCAAGTTGCTCAAAAGGAAAACACTTATTTAATTCTCAAGTTACAGTGGTAAACAATATAAAATAAATAAACAATACATACTACAACAATTTTATTACAAACAACATACTTTGGTGTGGAATGCAAACACTTGACATAAATAAAATTAATAAACATAAAGCATAAGGAAAAACTAAGTAAGTAAAGAAACTCAATCCATCTGTTTAAAAAAATGTAATAAACATTGGATATTCAAATTTTTTTTTCACGTTCGACAACCCACCCAAAACGAGGGTGAAAATATTCTAATTTCAATTTAGTCCTCACACAAAAATTTTTGAAGCATAAAAAAAGAAAGGGAAATTAAATATGATATAATATATATATATATATATATATATATATATATATATATATATATATATATATATATATATATATATATATATATATATATATATATATATATATATATATATATATATATATATATATATATATATATATATATATATATATATATATATATATATATATATATATATATATATATATATATATATATATATATATATATATATATATATATATATATATATATATATATATATATATATATATATATATATATATATATATATATATATATATATATATATATATATATATATATATATATATATATATATATATATATATATATATATATATATATATATATATATATATATATATATATATATATATATATATATATATATATATATATATATATATATATATATATATATATATATATATATATATATATATATATATATATAAATATATATAAATATATATAAATATATATATATATATATATATATATATATATATATATATATATATATATATATATATATATATATATATATATATATATATATATATATATATATATATATATATATATATATATATATATATATATATATATATATATATCAAACAATTATTTTTTGTCTTAAACAATATTTCAAAGATTTTATTCATAAAAAACATTTGAGTTAAAAGTAATAAAGTAGACACCGTTTATTGCAATCACAATGGGTCCTGGAACTTTCGTTAATAATTACAGGCTGTTAATGTCAAGCAGATATTATCGATCGAAACACTCATTTTATAGAGCTTTCATTATACACGGTTAAAAAAAAATATTTCCGTTAAAAATTGTTCAAACAAATTTATTTGAAAGTGCTCACTCTACATATCATAGCGCTATGATTTTTTTAACAGTTAAAATGACATTTTTTTCGTGATATGATAAGAAATTAATAATGTGCAGTAATTATAAATAATCGCTGAAGTTTACTTACAATAAACAAAATATTTATTGTTAATTTTGTGATGAGAAAAGAACCAATCGTTGACATTTTTGTGATCACAATAAGGGGACATTCATTGTACATATTATTAATCATATCATCATAACATCCTGACCCATCCCAGTTCATCCAGGGTCAGATTCCATATTTATTATAAATTTTTATTATTCATATAAAAAAAACATACCTACTATTCAAGATAAACATGTTTTATGAGAATATTCAGAGAATTGTACAATCATACTAAAACCATTTAAATAAATGCATTTCGATTGCCACAGCAAAGTAAAAATTCGTTTGACTTCTATTCCAGCATTCTGGGTTTCAATGCCAGCAGAAGAGAAGTTCAAAAATCTATTTCTCGCACAATTTTCCCATTTCTGGACTAATGAACACAGATTATTAGGAAAAAATTTCCATTCAGCAATAAACTGCCCCTCTTGCACATGAAGCAAGGAAGTTTTATTCACTTGTCAATAAATAAAGTTAATTTAAAGGGTTATAAAATTGACAGAATATTAATATTTGATTGATAAAAGAAATGACTCCAACTTAAAAAAAAAATTTTTACTTGGAAAATGTCACTATTATCAAAACATTCTGGAATACACACATATAGTAATATAAATTTACTGAAGCAAATTTAATCAACTTGAAATATTGTAAAATTTCTTTGTCTCTAGCAAATATCAGTCTGTAAATTCACAAAGTATAGAATCGCACACTTTTACAACAGAATAAATATTTTGTTTACAAAAAGAAAAAAAAATATTATAGTAAAAATATATTTTGATAATTTACATTTTAATAGTAACATAAAAAGCCGAACTCGCCAGAGCAGGTACCCTGTTATCTCTAGACAATATCAAACACAGACCTGGAGTCCCCATGGCAACATGTAAACTCCGGGTCAGTGAGAAAACGACTGCTTGTGCTAACCAGAGGTGGTCTGAGGAAAGCACATGCTCCATTGCCAAACAAACATGGCCAAAATATGATCTCAGAAGAACCAGAGAAATACTCTCATTCAGAAGAGACTCACTCACTAGTCATATCGGCATTAACGGGACACTGGGTTATAGGAAAGCATGCCAGAAGGCTAGGGCTGGAGGCATACCATTACTGCAGAGCATGTCAGGACGAGGAGGAGGAGACGGTGGTCCACTTCCTCTGTCACTGTCCTGCTCTCTCTAGAATTAGGAGAAGCTCCTTGGGATGTTTCTTCTATGATGATCTGATGGACATCGGAGACATTCATTAGCCAGTCAGGCTGGTTCAAGGGGGAGGACTGCCCCATTTGTGGTATCACAAAGGGCCAATTGGCCTAAGTGTGTTCTCCTTAAGAACTGCCACCCGCAAAAAAAAACAAAAAGCAATATTTATGATTTTATGACCAATTTTTTCTTTGAGATACTCGCCCATTTTCAAAAATGACATGACACATAAATTTACAATACTAAATACAAATTGAAATATTTGGTAAAATTACAGATGGCTCGGTTTTGTTGAAAACAACTCGACATGAAAATCAAATATATGAAAAATATTCACTCCTGTAGAAGTGAATAGTGTGAGGAAATTTTCATATATTTTGAACCACAATTAAAGGCATGAAAGATCGGATAACTAACATCTTCCTATTTGATTATTAAACCTAAAAACTCAAAAAATGTAAAGAATGAAGATACTAAAATAGAAATAGAAAAGAATGATTCCCCTTCAAAGTTGGATATAAATTTTATAGAATAAGCGAGACATATGTTATATACAATTTTGTGATGTGAATAATATGTGTATAAGTGGTCTGTCTTAATTATTGTTCTACTTTTTTATTGTTTCAATTTGTAATTGTTTATGACCCTTTATTGTAGTAAATGTTTATGACCCTTTATTGTAGTAAATGTTTATGACCCTTTATTGTAGTAAATGTTTATGACCCTTTATTGTAGTAAATGTTTATGACCCTTTATTGTAGTAAATGTTTATGACCCTTAATTGTAGACCCATAGATTTTCATATAATATACTAGATGTAGTACTCCGCGCAAAGAGTGAGTCATGGAATATCGCACGTTTGACGTTTTGGTTGGCAATATATTGCAGTTTTCCTTACATTTCAACACATCCTATATAACTGTTCTCTAAATCTTTATAAACAAAGAGTTTTTTTCGACAAATAAATCCGAAAACAATTCACATTAGTTGTTATTCTCTATAGAAAAACAATGTGGTCTGCCAATGCCTTGAGGTGGATACACAAAAATGGCGCTATAGAAATTATCCATTTATTATTATTAATCAAAACATCAAAAATCCCCCGGCCTCACTTTGATTCATACAAAATTTGCTAACTACGACATCTAGTATATTATAATAAAAATCTATGTGTAGACCCTGTAGTCTGTTGTCTGGGGTCTTTTGTGCAATTTTTTAGTTTCAATTATTATGTTTGAATCTACAAAAAATGATGAATGTCTGCCAAGAAAAGAAGAGAAGAATGTTCGATGATCTTTTTTATTTATTCAAAGTATCGAAAGACCAATACGAATCAAAATTGATTTGATTAAATTGAAGTTGTAATAAGTAATATAATAAAATATTTTAAAACTGAATGAAACAGAAAACTGGCGATTCTAATCTCTGTGAACACAAACATTAAAGGTAGGCGCGCATGGAAGCTAATTTCATCGGCCGATTAATTATCGGTGAGCTACAACATACGAATTACATGTAAGAGCGCGCATGAAAGCTAACGGAATCGGCCGATTTTTTGTAACTAATCCTGTAGTATGAGAGAGCGCGCATGGCGCTTGTTCACCGATAATTTAATCGTCCGAGCGCAGTAGATCGAGAAGTACGTTGTCAGTGTTGTCAAACGAAATGTCAGAAAATATGTATGAAATAAATATTGATTCCGAACAATTAATTACATTAGTTGAAGCACGTCCTTCATAGTATGATTAAAAATTAAAAAAAAATATAGTGACCGCCAAATTAAGCAAATATTGTGGTTGGAGATTAGCGAAATTTTAATAACTGGTTGGTGTACTTAAAAAACTCCTCAAGGTGTGATGTTAAATCTTCGTAGGACCGGACAAATTGTCCTTTCGGTAATATATAGCACTTATTAGCGGATGAACCCAGTGATTTTTTTGACGTTTCTTTTTACACATTTTGAGGACAAGAGCACAAAAACATGCTACTTCAAAAAAATCCATATTTCTAATCATATAGGTATTAAAACTTATGAATATGCATATTGTATTTTAAATATATGAATGTTGACCGCCGTGTTATTTCCAATCGTACGATTCTATAAGCTTCCATGCGCGTTAGAACCGATCGGCCGATTTATTATCGGCCGACAAATAAATCGGCCGATTTATTTAAGCTTCCATGCGCGCCTTACCTAAGTCTTTTAAATTATGTGCTCCTAACGTTCAGCCTCGCAAAGTAATCCAATAGGCCTTGCAACCGTTTCTTAACTCTCTTCTGGTCATCGACGGTGCACCCGAGGATGACGCTCTCAAAGTGGGTGTCTGCAGATATCTGGTTGGTGGGGCTCCCCGTCACATGGGTTTGGGAGGAGCAGGCGTTCATGAAGGACTGGCATTTCACATGGGCTGACGTTGGGTCCTCTTTCACGCACATCACCAGGGAATCTATGTATTGATTAACCTTGAATATGAGAGAAACAAAACATGACAGTGAAATTTTATCAGGCCACAAAATTCATTTTAGATTTGGTTACTCGATCTGTTTGTGGTGGTGGAGGTACAGCTGTTCTACCATCTCTTTAACCTATTTAAAACGAGCGTCATGTATAGATGCCCACCGACCGCGTGCCTAAACGCCGAGTGTCATCTATACATACCCTCATGGATTGTGAACCTTCATATCTCAGAAAATTCATGCTCAATTGAGATGAAAATTGGATGAATATTACTCCCATATATTTGACTTCAAGACATCTATCAGTGAATCAACAAAACAATTGATAAATTATTTAAAAAATTAAGAACTCCAACCATTGTAATACATCGATCATCACCAGCCAAATTATCACTCTCCATGTTTTGTAAAGATCGAATTACGCATTTATCTTATGTTTATGTTATTAAGTGTTCAATTTCATAGAGAATATGTGATCTTTTGTTTATCTTTGATCTTTTTATGATATATCTACATCATTAAGATTTCCAAATACTGTCCTCCCTAGGTAATGCAAGTACTTGTACCTACCCGTCTTAATTGGGTTAATGGTCAAATGAACATTATAAGAAACATGAAAGTAATATGAAGTAACATGAGTCGGAGGTTATTTCATTGGACATGAGAACTTCGTAGCCATGAAGAGCAACTTTAGAGCTTTCAAGACTTTTGTCCAAAATATTGTTCACTCTTATCTTCACTTTCAATGAATGGTGAGTCAGCTGTTTCCTTAAAATGAGTTCTCTTTTGCAATTTAAATTGCAGGAACTTTAAAGTTTTAGAGTTCTCTGGACTCTGGTTTAGAGTTCTTGAAAGGGGCCGTTATTAGTCCCCATAAGCAGAATTGATGGTGGTGGAGGAAGAACAATATGAAAGGACCAACCAGAGATTGTCACGTTATCAATGTATTTTGGAGCTGATATATTTCAGACTAGCAACTTTGTAATAAAATCAGTTATTTTGAGTGAAAATAAGTATATTAGTTGGCAGTAATCATATTTTTTTTATTCAAAAAGGCAAATACACATACACTTGCAATTTTGAATAATACACAGTACAATCTCATAAAAAGGCAAATACATATACACTTACAATTTTGAATAATATACAGTACAATCTCATAAAAAGGCAAATACACATAAAAAGGCAAATACATATACACTTAAAAAATATACAGTACAATCTCATAAAATGGCAAATACCCATACACTTATAATTTTGAATAATATACAGTACAATCTCATAAAAAGGCGGAGGAGCGGTGATAGCCCAGCGGTAAGGTCGTCGCCTTACATGCGTGAGGTTGACGGTTCGAATCTGGGCGGGGCACGCACCTCTGGATTTTCAAAAAATCTATGTGTGGATTTATATCACTAGCTATATGTAGCCATGATCCAATTTGTCTGGTTCCCCTTTCTAAGGGTTACGAAGGTCAGATGGCAGTCGCTTCAATGTAATAACCGGACTCGCCAATTCTAGGATCATGGTCAAAGCGTATCCCCATAGAAAGGGGACAAAAGCGCTAAGGGGTAAAGAAAAAGACAATCTCATAAAAAGGCAAATACACATACACTTACAATTTTGAATAATATACAATACAATCTCATAAATCTGGTAATATTGAAGACACAAGGTGTCATAAAAAAAATATATTATTTGAATGTAGGTAAAATGCCCAAATATATCCGAATGAAGACTTAAAAAGTAGGTATAGTTTCCGGCAAGTGATTTGCACACATACCTTCTTGTTCTTCATCGTGTAGTAGACTCAAGAGTCGGCCATACCTCCATATGTACTAACCATTCAAATAACGTACCTTATTGAGTGCTTCTTCTTGTTCCTGGTCCCTGTTGGTTCTTACGCGAGCCTCCACAGTAGAGCAGCGCTCCAACACTCTACTCAATGAGTGTTGGACATCCTCACGTTCAACTGAAACCATATTTTTTTATTTATTCATTTCCATACTATTTTATTTATTTATTTCCATAAGACACCGTGACAGCGAAGGAAAGCGGCATACGCGTGGTCGAGCACTGGAGTTTTCTAATTTGATGGTGTTCCGGACACGGAAAGTAAGTAAGTAAGTATTTCCATATTCAAACAATTTTATACAATATAACTTAAAAATATTACAACGGAATTTATTAACTCACTAGGCAAGTGCCAGTTCTGAGGTAATACCCAATAATTAGGCAATACATTTTTGGTACATAATTTTTTTAATATATTTTAAGGTTTAAGTGTATTTGTGAGGGTGAGGGGGTGTATGCGTGTGTAAAAGGAAATGTGTAAAAAGATTTTTTATTTTTTTAAAAAAAGAATGAATATGTCCTTGGAACAAGTACATATACATCCTCATACATTCCCTAAATTAAGCAGATGCTTGTGCTATAGGTGAATGAAATCAGTCGTGTGACAGGATTCGAACTCGCGACCACTGGATTACTAACCCAGTGCGCTAACCACTCTGCCACCACACATCTAAAATGAGGGAATGCGTGAGGGTGTGAGAAAAGATCTCCTCCTAAGTGCAAATGTTATCTCAGAACAAATTTTAAAAAAAAGTCTCTCTCTGACTCTGCTTTACCTCTCCAAATTAACCAATCAGTAACATGTTTTCCAAAATTATATCCAATCGGCTGGATTAAGTTCAAGATACCAGATACAACTCAATTATAATATGTATATTTTGGGTGTTTCTGGAAAAAAGTAGTCTGTGTATGTGTCGGTTTTAACAAATATGTACATATAGTTAAGACACGGGCAAGGTAAGAACGTTCACATGGTGCCCATGAAATAGCGACAATATCACAAGAAAGACAAAACAAATAAAGAGATTTAATAGAAAGAGTAAAGAATGAAACTCATTTTGAAACCTTCACATGGTGCCCCAGGAATAGTGAGAGTATGTAAAGAAAGACAAAACAATTAAAGAGACTTAATAGAAACTGAAAAGAATGAAACTCATTTTGAAACCTTCACATGGTGCCCCAGGAATAGTGAGAGTATGTAAAGAAAGACAAAACAATTAAAGAGACTTAATAGAAACTGAAAAGAATGAAACTCATTTTGAAACCTACACATGGTGCCCCAGGAATAGTGAGAGTATGTAAAGAAAGACAAAACAATTAAAGAGACTTAATAGAAACAGAAAAGAATGAAACTCATTTTGAAACAAATGAACTAATACTAACTAATTGTACTAAACATGGTCAACAACAACTGAAACCATAATATGTATATATTACATCATGGGTTCAATGCTATAATTAGATAACTCGAATTTCCAAGTCATAGATAACTAGTCGTAACAAGTACATACCCTGCCTGCAACATTGGTACGCGCTAAAATAAATATTTACTATTTTAATCTTTTAAAAATAATTTAGTAGGTAATATTAAGTTAAATTTATACATGTGTCTTCTTGAATTCTTACCAATGTTGTTCAACAATATAAGTACTATGTTTTATTATACTATCCTTCTAAAAGTAATGACATGATTTGTGTAGGCAAAAACTTTAATTGTTATTTTCTCATATCATTATATTTTAAGTTGTTTAATTATAACATTGAACCTACGATATTATAGTTGGCTAAGAAGCCCCAGCTTAAACAGAATAATGCTTCCACTTTTTTCTCTCGGGTGTTTCATAAGCCAGGTAATTGAATATCACCATCACCAAGGCCCATCATGAGACTTGCCTTCCTCAAGAACTTTTACGCCATTTCACCTGGTTCATCGCCCACACACCTGTCGCTGGTTACCCCATATTGTGGGATACGCCGTGATGGTACAAATGAAGATGTACATAGAAGGTCACATAGCACAATACCACCCTACACTAATAATAATAATAGATGAACAATGCTCTGCAATTTTTTTATGCATTCATATTATCAAATGATTCTAGAGGTTTCTAGAAAGTTATGGAAATATTTTAGATGATTTTTAAAGAGTGCTTCCGGTAAAATTTAGAAATTTATGGCAATATACATACGAGTTAAACACAAAAATATAGAATTTATCAAAACGCATACCTAGTCAATATAAATTAAGTTAACTCTAAAAAAATACTCACATTCATCTAATTCTAGCATCCATTCAGAATGTTTAATGGCGTCAAGTGTTGCCAATAAGGTGTCTTTTTCTTCCTCAATTTTAGCCGCATCCTTGCGGAGTCTTTCGACGCGGGCTTCTACATTGTCTAACACCTTAACCAACCTTAAATACAACAGGAAAAATTATAAATCGTGTTATAAAGACACCTCCATATTTCAAAAAAATCATAAATGAAATGTAAGAAGTGTGTATCAACTATAAGCAGAAAGGGACACTTGGCTGCGAGTCCACTTGGTCGTAGCGGACACTTGGGTGCGAGTCCAATTGGTCGTAGTGGACACTTGGGTGCGATGCCGACTTGGTCGGGACTTATTCTATCCAAAAATATTTTTTTCTGCTTAGGAATGAAGTGTTTCATATTGATTTTTGTAATGCTCTATATGGGTCATATAGTTGTTATTCAAATATTTAGATAAACAGACATTTAAAATTGAAAGAGATATCAGTTTAAAAGTATTAAATAAAAACAAGGTTATCGATTGAAAAAAAATCTTATTCAACAAACAAAAAACATAAATAATTTTACACATACAAGTTTGGTTAGGTTAGTATGTAGTTATTATTGTGACTCTCGTGAGCGAGTTGCCTTATACTGTATTATAATATCATTAAAAATAAATAAAATTGAAATACTATCATAAAAATAATAGTATTTCACATTTTTTAATTTAGTTAGGTTTTGAATAGAATAAGTCGCGACCAAATTGGCTTGCACCCGAGTGTCCTTCGCACCCAAATGTACCACACCCAAGTGGCGGCAGTAAAGTATCTTAGACCGAACTATAAATACCAAAGGGTTATAAGGTACAGTTTAACGAACTGAACAATTTAAAAGAAAAAATGAGTTTAAAAATCAACTTATTATTGAACAAAACATGTAGGTACATATTTATTGATTTCTTCCCCCTTAGCGTTTTTGTCCCGTTTCTATCGGGGTACGCTTTGACCATGATCCTGGAATTGGCGAGTCTGGTTATTACATTGAAGCAACTGCCATCTGACCTTCGTAACCCTTAGAAAAGGGAACCAGACAAATTGGATCATGGCTACACATAGCTAGTGATATAAATCCGCACATAGATTTTTTTTGAAATTCCAGAGGTGCGTGTCCCGCCCGGATTCGAACAGTCGACCTCAAGCATGTGAGGCGACGAACTTACCATTGGGCTATCACCGCTATAGTACATATTTATTGATTATTTTAGTAAATACTAAAATACAAAATTATTAGACCATGTGCGTTCAAACTAAAGCTTATAATGATGAATGAAAGAAGAAGTAAAAAGTTTCGATATAAAAATATTATGAAATACATATTAACAAAATTGTGAATATAATATGTATAAAGTTTATAAAATTTTATACTTAAGTTTAAAACGATGATTATTATCATGACCTAAGTACTTCAATAAACATATTACTGAACACATGCATGATAGTATGATATAGGTTTCGCAAAATAAGATACAATATATTTATCTACTTGCACAGTAAAATATATTTCACGCTAGACTAGTGGAATGGATTTTTGTAGCATTACTAGTGATAAAATTTGGAAACATGAGTAGTGTCAGAGAATTTTTTATATTGATTCCTTCAAACATTTTTTGCAATTTTATTTTATTTTTTATAATTTTTCAAAGCATTTCCGCTGAGTTTTTTTTTAATTTCCGGTAATATACAAGCATTTATCAATTAAATGACAAAAATTATTTTGATCTGCAAGGTACCTGTTTTGTAAATAATTACCCCTAGATGTCGTATAATGGGCACAAATAAAGATATTATTATACACTGACCCAAGTATGAAGATAAAAAGATTAATGACAATTACTTACAAGTGTAATGTCATGGCAGTAAACTAAACAATGATAAAATAAACTGGCATCACTCCAAATTCATATTAATGACACATAACATGAAAAAAATAACAAATGTAAAAGAAAACCGGTGTTTTATTGTACAATTATATAACCTTCACATTCATAAATAAACTCTAATGTACCGATCTAACACACAATAACATTACTAGCAAAAATCAATAAGTTTGTAAACATATATTTAAATAAGCAAAAATGTATTTGCTTTGTCGTTACCCATTAACAATACAAGAAACAAAATAGCTAAGGTCGTGTGATATAATTCAATTTACTGAATTTGAATTCGAAGAGATTTGATATTTAAGACAAATGAGAAATTTAACAATGACATGTTTTATAAGCTGATAAAACTTCGAGAAACTTGTACAAATCGTTTAAGGTTTAGGAATTCTGCATTGAATATAAATAAAATAGTTTTATTTCAATAAAACAATGAACTAATACCGTTCTTTGGGATCCTGGTGGCCAAAAACACTCGATTCATCAATTGTAGGCAAAAGGTTACTGCTATGACCGGGTTCAGATGGAACGATTTGCCATTGATCTACTTCCATTATTGTTGGTTTAAGTGAATTCTGATAAAACTATTCAATGGAATATTAAAAATACGTAATGTTTTTTTTTACCGATTCACTCTAGAATAGAATAACCTCAAAAATATTGACGCAAATTCGCTAATGTCAGACTTATTTCTTTTCAAAATTTTGAGTTTGAGTTTTCTAGAGTTTGCCACACAAAACAATAGTTCACTGTTCCAAACCTAGAAAAAGTCAAAAAGTTATGAAAAAGTGGGTCGCGTTCTAAATCAGAGTGAATCGCTCTACTGGTGCGACCTGAAGTTGCAAAGAGAGCGACATTTGGGAGATGTGTAATCCGAACGGCACTGAGCGATGTTGGGGTGACTTAAAATTACGCGGGCGCTGGAAATTTAAAATTAAGGTTGGTGTTACTTTAGTTGTGTCATTTTGGTCAAAAATTATCGTAAAATAGTGGTTGTATCATTTGTTTTGGTGTTTATCGGATGTTTTCATTATAATAACGAGAGAATAATTTATTAATTATTAATTTTAAAAGTATTAAACGTGTTGTGACAAGTGATTCGTATTATTCGTAAGTATTTACGATTTTTTCTTGTGTATGCATAGTTTTCACGAGATTTTCGTGTTTTGGGCATTCAAAAATTGTTTTTCCCTTAAAATGATAACCACTCATTTAAAAATGCATTATTTTCATAAAACAAAATACACTTACTGTTGATGTATTAAATAATGGCCTTCCACATTTTTTTGTGGCTGACCATTATAATCCATGATAAATTTGTATGAATTCATATCCATTAAATTTACTTTTGTAAATTATAATAAATAAATAATTAAATAAATTAAATACATTTACTGTTGATGTTTTCCATCAAATAATGACCATCCACATTTCTTTGTGGCTAACCATTATCATCCATGATAAATTTGTATGAATTTATATCCATTGAATATCTTTTTGTAAATTATAATAAATAAATAATTAAATGAATTAAACTATAAATAAAAATAAAACCGACTAAAACCATACCAAACTAAAAGTGCTGACAACTATGTGAAAAATTATAAATTGCCGCCAAATAAAATGTCATATTGACTGCGAAAATTCATAATTCCCGCCAAAAACTTTAAAAATTTGACAGGAGTGACATCAAATCAAGGGGCCGCCCATACCTTATAATCTTTACAGTAAAAATGCAATCAAATTCCCTCATTTGTGAGTTTAGTCACAAGTTACAGTACTGACAACAATAAGTATAAAATAAGTACTTTTTTTATCTAATGGCAATTTTTTTTTAGTGGCAATATTGAAGTAAGCAAATGACCCTGAAGTTAGAGATGGGCTCAATTCAGACAAATATTATTTTAAAATTGAATATTTTTCAATTTACAAATATGATAAATGAACAAGCATAAATCTTTTTCAATTTACAATTATGATAAATGAACAATAATTTACAATTATGATAAAGCATATTATAATAAATGTCATTTTCTACAAACAATGTCTCATATATTTAACTTTGATTATTAAATAATTAGGATCATTCATCTGCATATAAATAAAGTAGACCTCGTAAGATTGGTTTTGCACATGTTTGTGCACGGCTAAATTCATGTCAGTCTGCCTGTCCATGAATTCGTTTGAAACCTTACTATGTCAAAATCGGCAATTTTACAGTAGAGCAAAAAAATTCATCATTTATTGTTTGACACATTAATGTATGATAAGACAATGATTATTACATACTAAATTATAATTGATAATTTTTTCTGAAATTAATTAGATGTCATTTTGTCGTGTTTACAACTTGATAGTTTACTAATTTAAATGTTTTTTTAAATACAAAAATTATTAGTATCATATCTTCATGATTTATATGATTAATTATTTTTGATTAATTTCTCCTGGCGGAAATCAGATGTTATGGTGGTCTTAGCAACTTTAAATGATTTACAGAAAAGGGGATATATATTAAAAAATGCATATTTTTTTAGATACCAAGCTTTATTAAAAAAAATCCATCGGTTCTATATTTTTCAAATTAGTGACTTGTTTACATTTTCTCCATACTTTTTTTTGTAATGCCTTGATTTTCTTTTTTCGATTTTTATCAAGTATATGTGAACGAACAGCTCTCTCTTTAACGTATTTTTCTTGGAGTGTCCTGCATAGAAATATCATTTTCAGGCAATGTTGGATTTGATGATGAACAACTAGGCACCGAAGGTTCAAGAAGGATGGGTGAAGTTATCTGAAAAAAAAAATCAATGTAAATTAAGAATTTCCGCAAGTGTATTTATAAAATTTAATAACGTATATCAAAATAATGATTCAATAAGTTTATAGGTAAGGATATTTAAAAACTTGTAGGTATATAAAATTTACAAAAAAGTCCGAAACAGAACAAATAAGTAATATTTAATAAACACATAATTTGATAAGTACTAAGTCAGAAAAAAAACTATCAACTTACTTCAGGACAAACAGTATCTAATTGAGAGAAAATTGAAGAGACAACATTATTCTTAATTTTTCTTTTATAACCACTTCGGTCAATTTCATCATCTCTGAAATGCTTTGAACAAATGACTGTGCTTGAAGATGGTTGCCAATTTGGAGGACGATTGACAGCGGCAATCCACAAAACTCTAAGAGCTGGATTTTTTGGAAATCTGTAAAAAATACACATGTTTTTCACGTCCATTTACATAAATAAATTAAAAACATTATAAATATAAAATAAAAACATTAACAATATTGTGTAATACTTAAAGATGTCAGATAAAATAAAATTAATAAATAAAGTGCGTTTAAGATTATTTTAATAATATGAAATCCCGTTTCACAAGAAATATAAAATAATAACGCCAGTAACTTGTAGGTATTCATTTTGTCAGTGCCAACATATTCTAAATTGTCTATTTTTCATAATTTAATTGTAATATGTTGCACTATTGTATTGTTGTTATTTTTGTATGTTAATGTGGATTTAAATAAATAAACAAATAAAATTTTGAATTTGCAGAAAAATTATTAGAAAATAAATATTGAAAATAAATTCATGTCCAATGCCCAACTCTACGGTCGAATGAAATATGGCGGCTAATATCGCAGCGGAAATATGTGATGTGATTGACATGCTCAATTATCTTAAATCATTAATAAAATATTTGGTGACAATATAAAAACATTACAAATATGTGACAAAATGATTGAAAAAGCATTAACAGTAAATACAAATTATGTTTTTTCTCAAATTGTGCCCGAAACATATTACAATATAATGGCGGATTACGGTCGTATCCACAATTTACAAAACCAATGAAATTAAAAATAAGTAAAATTTTAAGAAACTATTACAAATAATTATATCGTTCTAAATATTAAATCATTAATAACGAATCATTCAAAAAAATAACTATACAATTATAATTTAACCGTGGCCAGTTGGATACGCAATATTACGTTAAATATAGTAGGTTAGTTTCAATACTTACGCTTACGAGTGAAAAGATATACCGTGTCCTTTATTCCTACATTTCACCACATTTTGTTTCCAATAATTAGTTAAGAAAAAAGAGAAAAAACGATTTTTGGAAGCAATAATACTTTTAGGTTAAAAAACGAGATGTTTACGAAATATTTTGCGTTGCAAACAATAAGAATGAAGTTTGCGCTAGTTTGCTCGGATAACATATTTTGTTGTCAATACTGTAACTTGTGACTAAACTCCAAAATGAGGGAATTTGATTGCATTTTTAATGTACTGAAGGCGCCTCCATCCTATTATTCCTCCAAGCATCAAATACTCTAGATATAATACGCACAACTCTTGACATTCCCCATACAAGAAGACGGCAATATTTTTTACAGAGCCATCTGTCGGCTTGAGGTGATAAGTTCAGTTTAATACGTATTATTCATATAAGATTATCACTATATTTTTGCGATAAAATATGGGATAATGACATGATTTAATTATTTAATAAATTTATTTAATTCTTTTGAATATTAAGGATTACCAGATAATAATAAAACACATCAATGGTGTATAATTATTTATATTTTGGTTAATTTACTTAGGATTATTGATATGAATTATTAGCAAGTTTTTATTAGATCCTTATCAAGATTTTGTTTATTCACATTTATTTAACATAGTATGGTATAGTATATAATGTATGAATTATAGTATTCAAGTATAAATTTATAATTCACAATCATTGATATTATTGAAAATGTTTACTTGAAAAAGCGACTATCGTTGGGTTTTTATTATTTTTTTTGTGTATATTATACAAAATATACACACACGTTGTATACCGATAGAAAGAGAATATTTTAGAGAAGTTTTTACGAGATTTGAAGAACTCAGTCTTTTTTCTGAATATTTTTAAAAGTGATTTAAAAATGATCTTAATTTTTTTCTCTGTCCATTCTTTGGACTTTGTTGGGCCATATTTTTTTTTGATGGCCACTTTCTGTAACAAATATAATTTTTTTCTGAATAGGTATATATTTGAGATAAAAATAAAATTTAAATGAATATGATTGGTTGGTAAATTAAAAAGTTATAGAGGCTAACAGGTAAAATTTTGGGATTTTTCAAAAAAAAAATTTAAAACATCCTTAAAAAAAAGGGAGCATCCTATATACATTCTGAGTACCCATAAGTTGTTCCAAATGGTCCCCTCTATATACCATATCAGTTTGTCTAACGTTCTGCCAAACATCCTGTATATTAATGGTTAAAAGTTCATGATAAAAATAGAATAATGTTAGTTGTAAACATACCATTCCATGTTTTTCGGCATCCTATAAAAGGACTTAGTGTCTTTTTGTAACTTATAATTATTACACCCATATACCTACTGCACATACTCCTCCACCAGTATAACTTCTTTGATTCGACATTTTATAGTTATATTATAAATTTTAGCTATTTTACTAATAGTGCTTCTCAACTTCCCATACAAACATTACATACTAAAAAAAAAAAATATTACATACTAACATACAGACGGTGGCCAAATTAATACAATCAAAGGAAAAAAATGCAAAAATAATTGTATTTTTAGCTGTTATCCAGCAAAATCGAATCACATCAGTATATTTTTAACTGTGGCAACTCCCTTCATTATTGTTATCGTACTTGCAACACTTTTTAAGCATCAACATGAAGTTTGTCACATACAAGATACGATAATGTCAGTTTAGTATTGGTCTTCACAGAGTGTGCGGGTGTTAATGGAATATTTTGCCCATTGATTTTGTGTTTATTTGAGACAGTGTTTGAGTGTTTCTTACATTTTTTTTAAATAACAGGTAAACCTAATATTTATTACTAAATATTTATCACAATTATACTACTTATCAAATTATTACGATTTTGATAAATTATTTTCTAAATGTATGCTGAATTTCAGAATTTTTTGGTTTATTTTAGAAATGGGAAGATCTTGTGACCTCACTCCAAGAAAAAAATCTAAAATTGCAACCCTTCTTGGTCACTGTGAATACAGTCAACGAGAAATTGCCACACTTACCAATGTTTCTCAATATTCTGTGCACAAAATAAGTAGGCAAATGAAAGGAAATGTACCCCTTGAACCATCTCGAATAGGAAAATGTGGACGAAAGCGCATTACTACTCCGCGAACAGAAAGAAAAATCAGAAATGTTGCTCTAGAAAATAGACAGAAGCCTCGAAAAGTAATAAAATCTATTTTGCAGACCACAGGAGTCAATATATCTGATCGTACATTGAGACGAAGATTGGTGGAAATGGACCTCAAATGTTATCGCCCAGTGAAAAAGCCAAAACTAACACCTGAAATGCGTAAAAAGCGACTAGAATGGGCACTAAAACACCAAAATTGGAACGAAGACGATTGGAGCAAGGTATTAGAATGTAAAATAAGTTTTTATGAAACTTTCTGTATTAAATAAAATTGACTAGTGAAAACTTCTCGTGTTCTTTCAGGTTTGTTTTTCTGATGAATCCTCAATCCAAATACTGCAGGACAAAACTCAATATGTGAGAAGAAGGCCAGGTGAAAAATATAATGAGGAATGTGAGGTCCAAAGAGTGAAGCACCCTCAGTCAATAATGATCTGGTCAGTGATTAGTGGGATGGGTATGGGAAGGCTGTATATTGTGAATGGCACAATGCGCCAGGACCAGTATATAGAAGTTTTAAAAGGGAGACTAAAGCCTCAAGTGGCCGAATGGTTTCCAAATGGAAAATATGTATTTATGCATGATTCTGCACCCTGCCACAAAGCGAAAACCGTTACTAAATTTCTAGAAGGAGAAAAAATATAGGTATTAGATTGGCCAGGAAATTCACCGGATCTAAATCCAATTGAAAACGTTTGGGAGGCTCTGAAAAGGGCAATTGTAAAAAAAGGTGTCATCACCAACAAAAGACAACTAATAGAAAACATAATTGAGGCATGGCACAACACACCAGAATTAAAAAATATCTCAATTAAATGTATCTCCAGCATGCCCAGAAGAATATCAGCAGTAATTAAAGCTAAGGGAGGATTTACTAAATATTGATCATTTTACCATAAAACGTATTTTATTATCAATAAACTATTATATATTCATAGTAAATGCATTTTATTTTATAAAAATATATTAAATCTCCCATAATCTTCTAGAAAGATCGAAATAAAATAAAAAAATAATAATTTTCAATGATTCGAAGTCTCAAAACTGCTATAAATTCATTTGATTGTATTAATTTGGCCACCGTCTGTAATTCTGACACCTCAGGCCGATAGAGGCGCTAGTGTAGCATACTGCCAGTTTTTTTGTGAAGTTGCACGTATTATATCTAGAGTATTTGGTGACATCAATGAGATATAGGTATACCTACACCCAATGAGATATAGGTATACCTATATCTCATTGGGTGACATTCACCCTACTATTTCATCGAGCGACTTGGGCGACATTGATGCGAGTCAACCGTGATTCCGAACGGGCAGAGTGAATCGCCGCACGAATCGCTCGATGAATTCCGAACGCTTAGGATGACGCTCTAACATCGCCGAGCGTCTTTCCGAACGGTACCTATGTGATTCAAAAAACAAGACAACCAACATTATAGAATTGACAATTGACGTTTGACATCCATTCGTGGATTCGTGGTCGAAATGTCACTAATAGTTTTATGCAGTTTTATGATAATCGCGATAAATTATTTACATAAACAATGATGTTTGAAGTTTAATTCAGAAATGATATATCTTAAAATATTTCGCAATGCTGTGTTGAATAATTTTACAAAGATTCTTTAATAAATAATTAAGCTTGTTTTGATTGTATGTATACATAAACAATAAACGTTACTTGCGTTGTAATCAGCAATATACTACCCATAAGGCCATAATTAATGTGACTAAATCCTCAGAATCATCTCAGAATGTATCAAAATAATTTTCAGATGAGGTATGTTTCACACAGTTTCAAATGATAATCCACATACTTAACATTTTTATAAAGATTCACGAAGCTATAAGGTAGAGATTGATTTTTATTCCTTTTCACAGCTATACAGATAATTATTTCACAAGAAGGACAAAGTCTAATTGAAAATATTAAAATAAATATGGAATGCACAAAAGTTGACAAACTACAGGGGCCAGTTTTGTTGTAACATAATGCAATGAAACAAAAATATAACACGGTCTAAGAAATTATTGAATAAATAACTTAAGTGTTTTTTTTTTCAGGCTCCAAGCTAATGGGCATTTATCTAAAGATAATTCATTGTTGTCTTCTGCGAAAGAAGTTTCCAAGCCACAGAATCAAATGCTGTCTTTGTGTCACTGTTGCCTGTCAAAAAAGGATTTACGCAGCATGGGAAAGCCATATTTGTATCACGGAAAGTTTGAGAATTATTATAAAATGCTATCAAACTGTTTTACAGCTGAGGTATTGTATATTTTCACCTAAAAGGTTTTTTAAACTGCTCCTTATATAATTAGAAACACAAAGTGCTTTGAATTAACAATTGTTTAAAAACAATTGTTTTGAACACTTAGAAAACTAGAAAGATCGCAAGATGAGAATATTATATGTAAGAATAGACACGAATGAAATTTTTGTGTGTATAGTGTACAATGAAATTTTTGTGTGTATAGTGTACAATGAAATTTTTGTGTGTATAGTGTACAATGAAATTTTGTGTCTTCTGTACGGCTCAAAATATAGATTTGATCGACTTCATAATGATATCATATGTGTAAAGTGCATTAACATAGAGCTGATTAGTTTTCCATAGTTCATTTTTTTCTATTTTTACACCTTTCAAAATGTTTTCATGTTCTGAAAATTTTGTTTTATAATGTTTTTGAAAGAATGTATACAATTGAAATATACATACCATCACGTCATGTCTTTTACGGGGTAAGCAGATAGAACTGAGCACCATACTCCTGTATTTTTGCACATTCCTGGCTTCCTTTACATCCATGCATCGTTTCATACATGCTCTTCGATTGTGCAAACTCTTTATGTTTCCTTCTTTCAAAATATCATTAATGTGGTCATGCCAACCCTTTCTGGGGTAGCCCCTGCTATTCACTCCATCTCTTACACCCATGTGTATTTTTTTGGTCAACCGTTCATTCTTTCAATGTGCCCAAACCATCTTAGGGCATTCACTTTCATTTTACTTTTAATATCCTTCTTTATCTTGCATTCTATCCTTATGTCCTCATTTTTTATTCTATCATATATCGTTCTAATATATTATACTCTTCTTAGAGATCTTATTTCTACAGCATTTATTCTACTTCGTGTGTCTTTTGACACATCCATGCCACAATTGAAATATACTCCATGGAAATGCATTCAAATATTGAAAACCTTTAAAGATGTAAAAAAGTGTGCACTAAATACATATGTACCAGAGAGATTAGTGATAATCCATTAATTGTTTTATTTTATTTAATATTGCTTCTCGGGAAACTAAAAGGTACTATGTCAAATGTTAATTTAACACGCACCCTATAACAAGTTGCCACATTCTGGAGACTTGCGATATTTATCCTCTCACAGATCCAGACTAAAAACACAATTAAAAACTGTGTTTCCACCAGACTGTAAACACGGTTAAAAATTGTGGTCAAAACGTCATATTTTAATTTAATTAAAGATATTTTTTTCTTATGTCATTTCTTATCCTGTCTTATATTGTCTTTTAACATATTTATATACATCAGTCTTTTATATTATGTGTAATTATTACTTTGTAGTTATCTTCTAGTGAAGGATGGATTTGTGCAGATTGTGTCAGAAGATTAAGAGCCGCTCTCAGTTTTCGTCAGTGTGTGGAAGCTGCTAAGAAATATTTCAAATCTAATCCATCTATAATAATAACAGGTTCATTTTATTTTAGTATACTTAATTGTTCAAGAAATATTTTCATTTAACTTGTTATATAAAATAAACATTTCTAGTTCTGTAGAGTGAATTATAGTACCTATGCCTGTGGTACGTGAATATACCAACCTAAATGTAATTTTTCAAATTTTGTTTTTAGAGGATACACACACATCTACAGCTAATGTAAAGAAATCGGACACATTCAATAATATTCAACCGAAAAACGTTTTGAAAGGTATATTTTCTATTTTTTTCCCCCATTTAGTTTTTACAATACTTAAAACAATTTTAAATCAATTATATTATACAAAGAAATAAAGGAAAAGGTAGTAGTGATACCCTCCCTCTGGAAATGGCGTAGAGGACGAGCTCACCTTTAACCCTTTATTTTATTTATTTATTTATTTGAACATAACAGAAAAAAAGCAATAATAACATCATTATAAAAAAAAAAAAACAAAAAACATTTCATATTATCGTTGGCCTCTCCCACTAGGAATGTCCTGTGTCGGGAGAAGCAAACTTACATATTTAAATTATACAAACATAAAATCACAAAACAAATTTTCATTTAAATCACCTTTGAATGCGTAAATCAACTAAAGTTGCCCAAATTTTTTTCCCCTTTCGACGCGTAAACTGACTATAGTCTATGGCTTGTAAAAAACGTTACCTTTGGATGCGAAAAAAATATATTTAAATAAAATTTTTTGAGCCCCCCTCCCCCCAAAATATAACGTGACAACTATTTTTTGGTGTATTAAATCAAGATATTGATTAAAAAAAAATTAAAAGGAATTTTATAGAATAGGTACTTTATTTTTTATTGAAAATTTGCATTTTTCAGATCAAATTTTATTTTTTGCTTAACGCGTTCAAAGGGTTAAATATAATTTGTGTTATAAAATGTTTTTTGCACATTTTTAAAAACGTATTAAAAATAAATACAACCCTAAATAATGAAATTATGGTCTGACTATAAAGAATGTCAAATTATCAATGTACAAAAGTCAGACGTACGATTGTGTCATAGAATAAGAATTTTGTAAGAGTAAAAAAATAATTGTCAATTTAAATAAGATAAGGATAATTATGGACGTCATATATTGAAATTGTAAATAAATAAAATCACAACCGAAATTATCACCAATAAAAATTGTCACAGATAGTATTATTGACATTTTCTTGGGCGCACATATTTTCTTCCTTCACGGCCGTGAGCGTGCTGATGCACCTTTAATGCCGGAATGGACCGTCGGTGATGGGGGCAGGCTATGTACGGAAGTATCCTCGGACGCCGGCGGATGCCGGTTGAGTCTGCGTCAGAAGCGAAACGGTGACGGGGATAGTCTCCGGGAGATAATGCAGGATATTGCTCCAGAGTTCAAGTTCAGTGGGACTCAACAACGTTTGTAGCACTTTCCAAACTAAGCATCCGCCACGATTCAGGAAGACAGCGCTATTGTTGAATGGTGCTAAGACGCCCCATTTCAGAACTCCCAATGTTATGTAAAGCGGGCCCGACTTATGTCTCCTGACATTGTTCGGACACGTCCTAGGAACGAGGAATACGGATATGCAATGCTCGGCTGTTCGTTGAAAGTCGAATTGTTACACTTTGGAGCAAAAAAATAATTTATTAGAGGCAGACCAAAAATGAGATGGCTGGACGATGTGGAGGCTGATGTACTAGCTCTTAGCCTTTCCAACTGGAAGAGAGCCGCAGAGTGCAGGGAGGAATGGCGACAGATTCTGAAGGAGGCCAAGGCCCACAACGGGCTGTAGGGCGAATGATGATGATGATGATATTTTTTTATGTGGTGTGGTGATTTGGTGTCAAATTCAAAAGCCAAAGTTACATTAGAGGTTGCGTCAGAAAATAAGAATAAATTGTCAATGAATATTTTATTTTTATTTTATCTAACTCTGGAAACAGACAGTTATATACAATTTTCTGAGGAAACATAAAATCAAATATATAAACAAAACAAAAAAGTCCATCTACCCCCCTAGACAATGTGTCATTTAGCTCAAGAAAAGAAATGAGAAAAGATAAATCAATGTACGGAAGTGACAGTTACCAGCCATGTGGCAACTGTCACTTCCATACATTGAGTTATCTTTTCTTGTTTCTTTTCTTGAACTAAATGACACATTGTCTAGAGGGGCTGAAGAGAAATAAATTCTTTTGAACAAATTGACTTTTGGAATATTAACAAAAAAGTAATTATGCAATTTAAACTATAATTTTTTTTTTTCAGATGATATGAAAAATAATGTTGTTGAAAATATCAACATTCAGCCTGATAATTATTCAATAGACCAACAAAATGATTATGAAGATATTATATTTTCAGCTGTGGAAGGTACTTATTTGTTTTTTATATTTATGTGACATATTTACCAAATAGAAAGGTTATTTGTGACATATATTAATGTAGAAAACATTTGAAATAGTTTTCTACATTAATATATGTCACATGGGTTGCTCAGAGCGTAAACTTGTCTATTTTTGCTTGGTTCATATATGTGCGAACCTTCACAACTAAAATTCTCAAATTATTTGACGGAAACTATGCAAGACGTAATTACAGATTAAGTTCTGTAGAGCAAATACCTACATAATGTAATTAGAATAATGAATTTTCATAAAAAATCTATACGATTATCATTCTGTAACATAATTATGAAAAAATAAAAAAACTGAAAATACATACATACATACCATCACACCGTATCCCTACTTGGGGTAGGCAGAGACGACCGAACGCCAGACACCTCTAACTTGACATACATGTTTTGCTTCATTTACATCCATCCATCGCGTCATACATGCTCTCCTATTATTCTGACTTTGTATATTACCATCTTTCAAAATCTCATTTATATGATCATGCCAACTCTTTCTCGGGCGGCCTCGACCTCTCATTCCACTCTTTTCAGCCTTGTATACTTTCTTTGTCAGGCGCTCATCATTCATTCTCTCCACATGTCCGAACCATCGTAGTGTATTTACTTTCATTCTACTCACAATATCTCTTTCAATCTTACATTCTCGTCTGATGTCCACATTCCTTATCCTATCATAGATCGTTCTACCACACATTCGTCTTAGGGACCTCATTTCCACAGCGTTAATTTTACTTTCATGCGTCTTCTGCCATGTCCATGTCTCACTTGCATACATTAATGTTGGTACGACTATTGCATTGTGCACAGCGAGCTTTGTTGGCCTTGAGATAATTGGGTCGGCCATTATTGTTCTTAATGCACCGTTCACCCTCTTTGCTGCCGTTACCCTTCTTTCTATATCCTTTTCCAGTCTTCCATCACGCTGAAACATACTTCCTAGATACAAATATTCATCCACTTGTTCTAGTAATTCATTATTCACTCGTATTTCGCATTCTGTTCTTCTTTCGCTTTTTTCAATTACCATTTCTTTAGACTTAGCTCCATTCATTCTCAGTCCATTTTGGATGCATCCTTCGAATACCATTTTTACCATGCGCTCTAGATCTTTCACATTTTCTGCCATTAGTACTTAGTCATCCGCATACATAAGATCGCATACATTGACATCTTCCAGCTTCAAACCGATGTTTACGTGCATCAGTTCTTTTACACAGTAGTCAATGTACAAATTGAAAAGCCACGGTGATAAGACGCAGCCCTGTAATACTCCCTTGTTGATGGGGAACCATTCTGTGAGTGAGTTATTAACCCTCACACAGGCCTGGCTACACTCATAAAGAGATGCAATTGCTCCTATCAACATACATCATCTTACGCGGGTCGCATTATTATCATCAGAAAGCAAATGCGGGATCCTACGGCAAACTAGCTTTCGCACACCAAGCGCCACATGCAAGATCTTCTGAATGGTTGTCTCTGAGATGCCTAATAACGCCTCTATCACATGATATGTCACATGACGATCTTCGAGAATTAGTTGTCTCACAGCAATGATGTTTTCTTCAGTGAAGGCTGGTATGTCCACGCTGGAATTCTAAATACCAGCGTTCGACAGTCCGCAGAGATGGGGCTTCATCGTGGAACACATATGTTAGCTCTTCAAAACACTGAAGCCGTGTTAGGCCTCTTTTAAAGTTGTAGAAAGTTATTGCACGGACATTTTCCTTAGTAAGATTCATTTTCGTACGTGACCTGACAGATTCAAAATTAATCCTAATACTTTCAATTCTTTTGAGATTCTAAATTCAAACACAATTGAATATCAAACAGTTCCAAATTCAAAACTGCTGATAAATATGTAAATGTCAGAACTTAAAAAGCATGCCTATTATATAGTATGATTTCTCTAATGATCTATGATGGAATTTCAATATAACTATGTGTGTGTTTCTTTTTATGATTTGTATAGAATCAAGTGTCAAACCAGAAGCAGTAGATATTTCTTTATCACCGCAGATTGATTCAGAGAGTTCTTCGGAAGACGATGATTTTTTGGAATACATAAAGTCTACCGAAGAGGAACCACAGCATGTTTATAACAGAGTAAAATTATATGTTTTATACTAATTATAATAAAAGACAAGTGATTAATGTGTTGTTTTTGTATGTATAATAGTATAGTAACTGCACATCCGTATACCTGTGATATTTTAGAATAAGTCATGATGGTATGAATGAATGAGGTGTGCGGTGCATTTTAAAACTTTATTTTACAATGTATACTTCAAAAGCTAACCATTAATGAATGAAACCACATTCTTCTCGACTATTATTAAATCTAAATGACATATATTTTTCAGAGGTCATAATGGTTTGAATGATATGTTTGCTGAAAACCAGTTGCACTGTAGGTCTCTACGGGTGTACAGCAAAGCAATTTCCTATTTGTTGTATAGTAATGCAAAAAAATGTCATAAATTATTATTCATTTTCAGTTAAAGAATCGGCGGATATTTTGTGATAGTTAATTTTAATCATTTTGTGGTAGTTAATTTTAATCATTTTGTGGTATTTAATACTAATCATTCATTGGTAGTTAATACTTATCATTTTGTGGTAGTTAATACTAATCATTTTGTGGCAGTTATGTGGTAGTTAATACTAATCATTTTGTGGTAGTTAATACTAATCATTTTGTGGTAGTTAATACTAATCATTTGGTGGTAGTTAATACTAATTATTTTGTGGTAGTAATACTAATCATTTTTGACTTGTATGATTTGCCAGTTACCAAAAAAAAATGGTATCTGGTAAATCATGTAAGTCAAAAATGGTTATTATTTCACATATTTTATGGATATATAAACTCAGCACTTATGCAATATTTATATTTTAGTATAATTACATATTTTCAGATGGAATATGATGTTGGTGAACAAAGAACGTTGCCTTATGTCTTAGACAATACAGATAGAGTTTGTGAAATATGTCATCAGGAGTTTAGTTTTTTTGGGTAAGTCTGTTTATTATTGTCAAATGATACTTTTTTTTAAAAAGGGATCTAAGTTGATTTTTTATTGTTATTATTGATCATCAAACATTTTTTAAAATACAATTACAATATTATAATGCTTACAAAGATCTATGGAAAGACAAATGCTGGAGATATTATCATATAGCCAGTCTCAAATGGCAGTGGGCAGGTCATGTGGCAAGACAGGATGTTGACAGATGGGCATTATGAATTCTAAGATGGAGACCTTGGGAAGACAAAAAAGGAGTCGGTTGATCCCAGAAAAGATGGGTTGACAGTATAATTCTTCTTCTCGGTGCCATATCAGGTCTTACAAACATTGGCAATCACTATCGAGAAGGCATCTCTATCTGCTGCCGTCCTCCGAAACGATTCACCGACGTCTCTGAAGCCTCATGAATGTTGCGGAGCCATGACAACTGACATCTTCCTATTCCTTGGTGTCCCTCTATTTTGCCCTTCATAATCAGTTGGAGCCTCGCAGAACATGACCCAAATATGATACCTTTCGTCCCTTAATTGTGTCAACTTGCTCAAGCTCGACATTTGCTCTCCTGAGTACCTCCACTTTTGATATTTCATTGACCCAGGAACTTTTCAGCATGCGGCGATGCAAGCACATTTCAAAGGCCTCCAGACAGTATTTTTGTTTTTGGAAACAAAACAGCCATTACATATTTTACATTAATAAAAAAATAATAATAAAGAAAGTAAGCCAATTACATTATTCCACATATTAATATAACAAAGACAATTCAAGTGAAAAAAGAAAAGAAAAATATTTGAGATTAGTTAAATGTGTGATGTAAGTGTAGAATTGTGATGTGTATATGTGTGTGTATTTTATGAAATGAGGGTGGGGCATGGAGAAGGGTAGGAGTGGATGGAAGGGTGAGTCGTCATATTCAATACAGTATTGGACATACCAATAATTATACAATTTGTTACAGAATCTATTTACTATATTAATGATGATGGTTGTTTTTTGACTGTATAATTAGTTGTGGGAAAAAAGTGGTACAGGAGCGCTCAGGATAGAAAAGGGTGGAAAATGTTGGTGACAGGAAAATTATTCGAAAAACAATTATTCGAATGCTCAATTTTACGAAAATCAATTTTACGAATGGCAATTATTCGAATCACATTTTTTCGAAAAACAATTTTCCGAACACACGATTATCAGAAATTACAATTGTTCGAATTTTTATGACGTCATGTTGGTAGTATTGTGAGAGGAATAAACCATAGATTTTTACTATAATATACTAGATGTCGTAGTTAGCAAATTTTGTATGAATCAAAGTGAGGCATTTTTCCAGGGGATTTTTGACGTTTTGACGTACATCGTTTTTCCATAGAGAATTACGACTAATGTGAATTTTTTTCAGATTTATTTGTCGTAAAAAACACTTTGTTTATTAAGATTTAGAGAAAAGTTATTTAGGATGTGTTGAAATGTAAGGAAAACTGAAATATGTTGCCAACCAAAACGTAAAACGCGCGATATTCCATGACTCACTTTTTGCACGGAGTACTACATCTACATAGTATATTATGTATATTTAAGGAAAAGCCGCAGTCACCTACCCCACTCCATAGGGAAAGTTATAGAACTAAAGTGTTCTGTTCATCCCCGGAGCGGCTGCTCGTCGGACGAAACAAGAACTACCACCATGCATATTTCATACCACTGCCACTAAGAGTCCAACCACACTCGTGAAGGCCCGTGAATCATAGCAAGGGTTACCCTCCCAGCAGCTCCACGAACAACAGACTGCCACAGGGAGCCTCCACCACGCCCGTAGTACTTTCAGTTCTTCTATTTCCACACCAGGCGCAGCGTCAGCTGCACCTGTCTCGTCATCAGCTCGGGTACCGCCGAGTGGGTCGTGCCGACCAATCATCACGGGGGGCTCCTCCACCCCTTATGTATAATAAAAATCTATGGAACAAATAACATGGCGACGCACACTTTGGTAAAAATAGGTTTGTTTGTAGTTATAATTGCAACTGGCGTGAGCCACTTGCATTATATATTAAAAAATGTAACTATAATATTAAAATAAAATAATTAAATTGGTGTGAATACTAGATAAACTGTCTGTACATGATGTGTCAAAATCAAAAACTGGTGTACAGACTAGGCTATCTCGCGCTGTCAAACATCAGTTATTAAAAATGTGCAAATATACGTACCCAACAATAATACAACAAGTAATAATAGTCTTCATCGAATATATTTTACTGGCAACAAATATGTCAAAGGAGGCAACATAATGACACAAAAATATATTAAATTCGGTCAATTGGTTTTCCAACAAATGTTGGTTCGAATAATTTGCTTTCGGACAATTGTGTTTCGAAGAATTTTCATGTAATCGAAAATGTTAGGGGGCCAGCAGTGGAGAGATGGCTGAGAAGAAAAAGATTACAATGTTAATTATTGTATTTTTTTAAATAATGCATAATATTTATCAATGTGCTTTCTTATTTTGACTGTTCATGTCTAATTTATACATTAGAACTTGTGGAAGACAATCCAAAAATTTAACAAAGTTGTAATTCTTTTTCGCATTACAGGGAACTGCTCAAGCACATGCCAGAACATTACCCAAATCACATTTGTGATATTTGTGGAAAAATATGCGCCACAAGAAAGAGTCTCATTTTCCATTCAAAGACGCACACGGACGTTCGACTCGACTGCCAAATGTGCGATAAATCTTTTAAGAACAAATCCAATCTCAATACCCATGTCAAAGTGCAGCATAAAGGAGAAAAAATATTATTTAAATGTAATCTATGTGGAGAAATCCTCAACACTTATAATGCTAGGTAAGATTAGTCAATTATTCTTCATTTTCTTCATTTGGTAGACTTGTTGGTCTGTAATTCATAAACTATTCCTCCTGAGATGACGAAGTTCAACTATCATTCCATCTCTTGGGTGGTCTTACGGGTAGACGTCGACCAGAGGGGATTTCATTTGCTGCTATATACGCAAGTCTATTACTGTTCATTCTGGCTATGTGGTCCCTCTAATGTCTACTTCTGGATCTACTTCACCGATCAATGTCCTCTATTCCATGTGTTTTACTTATTTCAACATTGAAATAAGTAAATCATCATTTTATTTTATTTATCTTTTTCACACTATATTAATAATGACAAGTAGATTCTGTTCTAGGGCTAGCAGTATACAATTTTTAGTGACGATTTAAGCAATTATGAACCAAGTGATAGTTCCTGTTCCACATTAAATAGGCACACAATTACAGTATTCTGCACTCACAACCGTTACCTCAACAAACATCATAGAGTTATAAGCTCGCACACAAAATAAATCAACCAGCCCCCTAGACAACGTGTCATTTAGCTCAAGAAAAGATAACTCAATGTATTGAAGTGACAGTTGTCACGTGACTGGCAACTGTCACTTCCATACATTGAGTTATCTTTTCTTGAGCTAAATGACACTTTGTCTAGGGGGGCTGGTCATCAATCCAATCTCCAACACGATTAGTCACTACAAAACCATTTAAAAGAAACTAGTTAACTATGTTGCTGTAGTTGATATGAATCACATGCGTCCCAAGTCAAATATTTTCATGTGTTACTCAAAGAGCATCGCAAACACAATATGGGATACTTACAAATGTTATTACTAATTTTAAAGTATTCAAATTTCGCATGGAAAATTTTCAGCATTTTCATGAAATGAGTTTGCTATATTATTTTTGATTTAAATATTTTATTAAGAAAACTTGATAATTATTCTATGCCATATTAGCAATTGAAAATAAAAATATCATATTTTAATTTTCTTGAGTCACTTTGAAATATTTGACAGTTAAAAGATAGATTAGGGGGACAAGTCTGGTCAACCGGTGGAATCAAAACCATCCATGTTTATCCATATTATGGATGTAATTATCTTATGGAGTTCCATAATATCTTAAGATGTTATAGAACTCCATATCATAATTATATCTATGATATGGGTAAACATGCATTGTTTTGATTCCGCCTGATGACCAGACTTGCCCCCTAGATTATGCTTCTAAATGAGGTAGAGGAGTCTAAGGGAGTATTAGATATACAAATTTGCAACATTTGAAAATAATTTTGGCTACGACTATTTACACGACTCAATCATAGACGAAAACCAAAAATAACCACAGAAAACGCAGATAAATCAAGTTATAAAAATATTTACCTTTGTTTATACTTTGTTATAATTGTAGATTTCGATGAAAAAATGATTTATAAAATTAAGTAAATGTAATAAGATGCCAATATTATTTATTTTTTCTTCAAGTTGGTTTCCATGATGCATTTTTATGACCATTGAAAAAATGACAAAGGTAAATATTTATGTATTTTGATTTATCTGCGTTTTCTATGGTTATAAATGACCTAAAAACATAGACGACGTCAGAAAATTTGTCGTGTAAATAGACACATTTTGGCGGGAAAACGCTTTTCCCGCCTATTCCGGTCGTAAAAATAGTGGCACCGAATAATTTTATAAGTAAGTACTTTATATGTAATTGATAAAGTAGAATAAACACGCCGTACATAGTACACATCTCACACACACACACACACACACATACATAGTTTTAAAATTTTTAGAATACAATCACGGAATGATACTAGTTGATAATCTGCAATAAAAAAATAACCTATCCAGTAATGGAGATAGGTCACCCCCTGAGACCTCCACAGCTCCCTATCACATGGGGGGCAAGTCTGGTCAACAGGCGGAATCAAAACCATCCATGTTTACCTATATCATGGGTATAATTGTCATATGGAGTTCTGTAAGATACAAAAGAGAAAGGCAATCGTGGTTTCACTGGATTCATGAATCCAGGCCCACGAGCACAGGCGACCAGAGTACCAGCCAGAACAGGCGAGTCACATGGGCTTGCGACCATGTATGCGGGATTAAGGGGCCCCTTTATGACTCAAGTCACGCTCATCACTCACTCACCAATCTCCGACTGATACTCCACTCCCCTGTGCAACCAAATCCAATAGGATGCGGACAATGCTGCTTTTACCACCCTATCCGGAAGTTCTTTTATTTTACCTCTAGGGAGATCCAAGTCTTTAAATTAGGATTATAAAGATTTTGCAGGCAGGCCTCTCGCCCCCACCTCTACAGCATATATATTCGTGCTAAAGCCATTTTAAACTGTTTTATCTACCAGTTCCTTATACTTGTTTAGTTTGATTGGTGGTCTTTTGGAATATTTGTGTCAGTCAGCTCCACATAAATAACTCTTTTCAATGAAAGAGAATAAATTGTCAAGTCAGATCTTAGAGACGAGATGCAAATCTCTTAATAATATGTTATAGAACTCCGTAAGATAAATATATAATGATATGGGTAAAAATGGATAATGTTTCCTTCAGTCACTCGTCTTGTATCATCAGACCATCTTGTTTGAGGCCTTCCAACACTTCTTTTGCCCGTTTTAGGTACATGTACCCATTATATGATGATATGAGATAGAGAGCTGTCGATATCAATTTTGTGACTAAGCATCCACATGTTCATTTTTTTTAAATTTATATGTATTAACTAACCTAAAAAAATATTTTTAGAATAAAACATTTGGCTGAAAAACATGGTAGAGAAGACAAGGCATACAAGTGCATTCAGTGTCCGTCTAAATATCGATTAGGAAGTCATTTGCGGGCCCACGTACGACGGGTGCATCTGCAGGAGAAAAATCATAAATGCTCCGAGTGTAGTCTGTCTTTCTTCACGAGGAAGTGCTTAGAGAACCATGCGCTGAAGCATAGTGGCGAAAGAAACTTTTTGTGCAGTGTTTGTAATAAAAGTTACAGCAGAAAGGAATCCCTGAGGCATCACATGAAGTCACACGAAGTGGAGAAGCAAATGTTTACAATGAATCCTATTTCACAGCAAGTTCCGATCCAATATATTGCTGATGATAATAGATACCAAATGCGACCAAATTATGTGTGAATGTAAATATATAATAATAAAACTAGCTCAATTTCTTTGTTTTATTTATAACATTAACCAAAAGTAAAATATACTTATCAATCGTATTTCAAATAATATACTTAAAAATGAATGTTTTTATTCACTGCATAGATTGAGATATGTCATCACTGGCTTGTGAAACATTAAACTTAATGACTCTAGTATTTTTTGCAAGTCAAAATGATGTGATTGATTGATTTACGGGATCTTTTTATGTTAAACTAGCTGACATGGCGAACTTCGTACCACCTATCAGTCAATGAATGTCGTGTTATCTTTTAGCTAAAGTTAATTTAGGATTTTGTTAACGTAATAAAATGAATACAAAAAATTATTAAGTTCAATAGTTTATTAGGCTACAACAATAATAATGTATGTAAAGAAAATAAAAATATTAAGTTCAATAGTTTATTAGGCTACAACAATAATAATGTATGTAAAGAAAATAAAAATATTAAGTTCAATAGTTTATTAGGCTACAACAATAATAATGTATGTAAAGAAAATAAAAATATTAAGTTCAATAGTTTATTAGGCTACAACAATAATAATGTATGTAAAGAAAATAAAAATATTAAGTTCAATAGTTTATTAGGCTACAACAATAATAATGTATGTAAAGAAAATAAAAATATTAAGTTCAATAGTTTATTAGGCTACAACAATAATAATGTATGTAAAGAAAATAAAAATATTAAGTTCAATAGTTTATTAGGCTACAACAATAATAATGTATGTAAAGAAAATAAAAATATTAAGTTCAATAGTTTATTAGGCTACAACAATAATAATGTATGTAAAGAAAATAAAAATATTAAGTTCAATAGTTTATTAGGCTACAACAATAATAATGTATGTAAAGAAAATAAAAATATTAAGTTCAATAGTTTATTAGGCTACAACAATAATAATGTATGTAAAGAAAATAAAAATATTAAGTTCAATAGTTTATTAGGCTACAACAATAATAATGTATGTAAAGAAAATAAAAATATTAAGTTCGATAGTTTATTAGGCTACAAAAATAATAATGTATGTAAAGAAAATAAAAATTCAACTACACTTTCACACTCGCATTGCAGTGTGTTTTAAATTATTTAAAAAATAATTTTCTGTACATTTTTTATGCAAATTTTCCGATATTTTGATAGTTATTCTGAAAAGAGATCATTCCAATTCGTCCAGCCGTCCCTGAGTCTATGAATGGTGTAACTTACCTAAATTTTTTTTTATGTATTTAGATAGAGTTTCCAAGTATATATTTTTTTTGGAAGTTGTATTATTTAGCTGTACATAATTATTAATTTATTACATACTATACAAAGCTACCCAAACGTAGGATTAAATTGAAATATTGCCAAATTACATAGTATAAATTTCATGAAGATATATTTTATTGGAGGCATTGGAGATTAAGTATCAAACTATTAAGTCGCCTTAGATATTGTGTACAGGCGACTGCCATACAAATTGTATAAAACAATTTTTTTTAACAGATTTTTAATTATCTCAATAGAGACGGAGTTGGAATATTTACTGTAGGAGAACCGGGAAATCAAGGCACCTACAGGGCTTACAACCTGTTATCGGCTGGTTTACGTGATCACTTTATGCGCTTGTGCATGTCGTCACTAAATTCAATTTTTATGAAAATTGTTAAAAATGTTTGAGATGTACTACTACAATGTTAATATTTTTTATAGCAAATTAAATTATCTAGTTGGGGTGTTTCGTTTTTTTCAATATTTTAAATTTTTTTTATAATCATAAAAAAAATGTTTTTCATAATATAAAATGTTTGAGAAACTCTTTTTCTTAATATAAAATGTTTAAGAATTTTTTTTGAAAAAACATATTCGAGATTTTGTATTAGTCTATATTTATACCAATTTTCAGCGTTCTAGCTTTTATAGTTTCTGAGATATATGGAAAAATAAAGTAAAAATCCAAAAGTTGATAACTCCTGACTGAATTCTGAGTATAAAAGTTTTGTAGGCCTATAACTATCTATATATTCTGAAATTATAGGCTCTGTGCATTGAGCGGATCAAAAGTTATAAGGGGAGACACACTAAATGATTTACCCCAAATTCTAAGTAAATCCATATTTAGAACATGTATGCTGCGAAGCCTCTAAGTTGGTGTTTTTTGGCTTCAAAGTTAACAAAACCACGAAAAATATAGACTTGGCATACAAATCTCGCATATCTTGGCTTGAAACTTTGTCGATATGTTAAGAGAAATAAATTCTCTTGAACAAATCGACAGTTGGACTATCATTCAGGATGTGGTCAGAAATGAAACTAGAGAGTATTACAAACAATAAACTATATTATATTATATGAAATAATTCACATAGACATTACATTACATCGTAACAAAAATGGTTTTCAGACTATCAACTTTAATTATTAATAAAAGGTAAAATAACAGACATCTTTTATTTTTCATTACATGGACTATCTGCATATTTGTGATAATTTGACATTTTTTCAACTTTATAAAAACAAAAAAATAACAATTGGTAATAAGTAAAAGCTAAAGATAACACACATTTTTCAATGTATTATTCATTACATGGACAATCATAATCATATTTGTGATCATTATTTTTTTTTAATTAGAAAATAAACAGATACTTACAATTAATGAAAATAGTTGAAAAATATCTAAGTAATAAACAACAATAATAATTTGAATTATTCTAAATAAATAATTGATGAAAAGTAAAATAAATATATTCACAGAATTATACTTATAAATTTTAATTGATAAAACTTTTAATCATGTTTAATAATAAATTGATATTGAAAATTATGAAAACCAAAATATTCCTTGTATTTTATGATGCCATTTTGTTTGAATATTTTATTTACATAATCAATAACCTGAAAACCATATTAAATACAACTCAAATTTTCTTTGAAATAAATATCTAAAAATATTATTTTCTTTCAATAAATAAAATCTGTTGTGGCAATTCACCATATTTGGCAAATATTCTGATCAATTTAATCCTTAGTTGACCGTCGGTACCTTGGGTCGGTACTTTGTGTACCGGACACATTTTATCCTGCCTACGCATTGATATGATTCAAATGTTATCTTATTATTTTGATAATAACGGAGCTCTAGAAAGGCATGATTATAAAATTTAAACTTTTTAAAAAATACTTGCGCTAATATTAGCATGGTGCCGTCAGTATTTTTTTTTAAATGAATACGAGTAACATTATAAAATTTTAAAGATTTTATACAATTGGTACAAAATTAAATGAAAAAAAACAATGAAAAACTTGTTACATTTTTAAAAATTATCTTTTGAAAGTAGTACAAAAAAGGGTGCCTAACGAAAAAAACATAATGAACCGTAGAAAATATGTTCCTTCCTATTATACCCCCATGGTTCCTTTACTGTACCAACGGGGTGTTTATAGCAAAAAAACGTAGTGTTTATATTATGAATTTAAAAGTACCGTCGGTCAAAAAGGGTAATTTATTTTTCGAATACCTTGGGCAAATAAGGGTTAAATCATCATGGGTTAAATATATTTAAAATTAATTTCTTACTTAAAATAGTAAAATTAATATGTTAATGATTAAAAATAAACACATAAAATTGATCTGAAAATAATAACAAATATATAGGTAAATTTATTTGGCTCAAATATATAAAATAAAAAAAAAACATTCATTCATAAAGTATTTGAAGTGAAATGAAAATTATAATTTTCTACATAGACTATAGGAAAATGTTAATACAATCAGTACATTCCATAAAACATTTTTTAACACGCTGTTTTAATATTTTGAATGAAAAGCAATTCACTGCAGTATCAATCGGGCTTTAGACATACCTTTATACTAACAATCGGATAATAAATATAAAAATTCATGTTAAGTTAACTCTTTGAAAATATCCAAACAAATGAAGTAAATTCAACGCTGAACTACTATATCATTTTTAATTTTTCAGTTGTTCTTTTGTTGCATTACATTTTCAGAGTCAAAATAATCTCAATACACAAGAGCATATCGTTGAACAATTTAAAATGCATAAAATTTCATGAAAAAAAAAACTTTTAAGTACATAACCTAATATTAAGAAATGCTGATAAGGAATAATTTAATCACATTTTTGGTATCAATCTACCAAAATACTATCACACATGTCTATAAATATCTATATTCTACAGTACATACAGTGTAATTTCTATAACTTAGGTCTACAAGTGCGTTAATGTGTGAGTGAATATTATACTTTATTTACTTGACTTTCATATAAAATATTATTACATAAGACTATGTATCTATGTACATATAAAAATAAAAACTATTCAGGCAATTTTTGAATGACAATGAAATTCTACACTTCTAAATATGTATTCAATGTTGTCTTATAGGAAAGAAAAGAAATACTATAAATTTGAGGAGCATAAATTCGAGGTTGTACTTTCAACTCTGCTATTCATGGTGTCATGGCCAGTACATTTTTGCCACATTCAATGTATTTGTTTTTTTTTCATATATAATTTTACTATCTAGTTTATTTCACTCTTATTATAAATAATAATATTATAGACACATTTTACTTTATACATATATATTTATTTATTTGTTCATATTAGGAGCAATTTTATATACTTCCTATTCGTACTTTTCATACTTTCTGTTGTATATATTTAGGTAGGTACGCGTAAAAATGTTTTTTTTTTAGTTTGTATCCACACACAGATAAATAAATGCAATATTTTGTAACATGAGCTAAAATTTAAAACTTGCCCTGCTATCTGCTCTTTGAGGACCTGCTACGCTGCAGCAACATTGTGAAGTATAAGTCTAGAAATATCTAATTGCAATGATTGGCACAAATAAATAAAAATGTAAAAAACAATCTAATAAATATGCGTTGGAGGCTCACCAAGGGCCTATTCAGCCGAAACAGGAGAAAATATATATAGAATAACAATCAACATGCTTGCCATAAATACTGTCATCATTGACAGTATAAAAACATAAGATAATTTGTAGATTCAATAGTTTTTATAATTTAATATCTTGTGTAACATGGGTGATTGAAATCAGACAAAACTCTCACCTAACTGAGAACAGAACCCAGGGCATTGGGTTTATCAATTTTGTACAAAGCGAAAAGGATCATATTCAAAATACTTATAATTTAAAAAATACATTACACATCAATACTATTTAATGTTACAATAATGTTAAATTTTTTCAATATGTACATCTACAATGTCAATTCTCACTCTTACGGGGTGATTTTATAGCACATTAATGATAAAGCCTCTTTATTTACAATACAAAAATTAATAATTATGTTTGTACAATGTACACTATAATACATATCAGGTTTCATAGCACTGTAAGATCCAATAATCACAGTTATAATAGCCAAAATAACTTGTTTACAGAGTGATTAGTGATTATTTATTTTTATTTTATAATCTTTTTGTACCTACATACTTAATATATATATAAATATATTGCACACTGGCGAGTTTATTGCCATTGGGCAATTTCTTACAACAACCCATAGATAATACAGATTATTAATAAATACTTTTATTTTTGTAACTATTGTATAAATATTATCTTTTAAATTTACTTATAAAGAAACAAAATAATGTCCAAAGAAACAAATAATAGAACATAATTATTTTTTTAATATTTAAACAATTGCAATATTCACAATTAATAATGTTGGGATTTTTTACGAGAATTAATTTATAACGAATAAATTGCAAATATTCACCTGACCTGACTGAAAATTAGGTGAGACATGGAAAATAAGGCAGGTAATTTTAATAAGATCTGAGAATACAATAATTGTGCTAGCAAACTATTCTATATGATTTTATAAATATTGTTCATATGAGTAGTTGCAAATCCTAAAATTGATTAGTTATTTAGAAATATCAGTAATTTATATTTCAAGTTTATTTTTTTTTATATTTGGTGCAGTGAGAATTTATTTGATAAACACACATAAGGAAAATAGTATTCATTATAGGAATGTATAATATGCATTGTAATTTGTTTTGGTCAAATAGATATAACTTTTTGACATTTGCTATTATAAGATATCTCCAGATTTTTGTGTCTGAAGGTTCACTACTCCATATCAGTTATACCTATTGTTTGAATTGTCGTTTATAAATATAAAATAGTATACAATCATAAAATAGAATAGTAATTAAATTTAAATAAAATTAAGCATGTTATATAATGTTTAGATACTGTCATAAAACAGGAATTATTCCTAGTTAGATAGACAAATAGGAATCGAAAAGACAAATTGAAGGACCTCAAAAACATGGTACCTACTACCAACAAATATAAATTATAAGTTCCTGTATGTATTTTATAATGAATAAATTATTATTATTAGATAATTACATACTTTATTCTTGGGCTAATTTCTCAGTATCAAAAATAGTCTCTACAGTACTTACAAATTAATTATCTAAATGTATATTTAAATTTATCTGTTGCACATTGAAGATAATTATATTTAATAATAATAATTAATTATATTCAATGTGCCTTTTCTTCGTACTAACTATGCCGGGAATGTTTTTGTTCATAGAGCATGTAAACAGTTTGATGCAAAGTTCGCAGGTCTTGACATGTTTGGCTCACCGGGCATTTTTAAGAGTATGTTGAGGCTTTCTCAGTGATTGATATTCTATTCCTGATTTTCCCATTCTATTCCTATCCATTGTCCATTTCCAAACATCCTAGCTTGTATGCAACTATTTATTTGCTTATTTAATATTGACTGTTTTTTTATCCTTTTTATATTTCTCTTTTTTCATTTTATACTTATGATTGTTTATTGTAAGACCGTATGTTAGTAATTGGTGTTACAATCTTGTTTTGTATATGTAAATTCATTTTGAAATCTTATGTTAATTAAAAAAAAAAAACTGTATGTAACCTTAAATAAATAATGTAAAATAATACAATTTTTATAGTGCCATTTTATGGTAAACTGAACTGAATATTTGTGATAGTTAATTATTTTTTTATTAAAAAGAATGAATGTGTCCTTGTAGTAACAAGTACATATACATCCTCAAACATTCCCTTAACTAAGCATTAATACTTGTATGAACGAAAACTAGGTGAACAAAATTGGTCATGGCAGGATTCCAACTCGCGACCACTGGATTACTAACCAGTCATCTATCTGCCACAAACCATATGGGAAACTAACTAATATTGACATTATTCATGAGGTGCAGAACCATGGAAATTACTTTCAAAACACTCACCGCCTTACTTATATACGTAAACTATGAATAGTACCTGGTAATAGACTATCTTTATTACACCTTTATTTGGTAGACATCAAGTTAGGACAGGTCGAGAGGATGTTTAACGTTTGACTAACGCGTCATACCAAATATTTCAAAATGGCGGATCTTTCACATATGATCCGACGCATATTTGAGATTGACAGAATAATTTAATACTTAAAACGTTTTTTCTTGTTATTCTTCATCGCAATCGTGTTTGAATTAACTCAATGGCACAACGCGGTGTTTGTTTTAATTTTTCAATGTCAGTTATCCAAAAATTACATGCATTTATCCTATACATTTTGTTTTGTATTGATATATACCTATATAATATGTACTGTTGATATCTATTATTGTTGTAAAATGTTAGACTCAGTAAACTCTGTATTAAATGTCGCTCACAAAAATGAGATTATATTTAACCTCGATACAGGTTTTTTTCCTAGTGAGGTTGAATGCATTTGTGTATTAATTTTCAAAATATTATTTGTAAGATGAAATAAATAAAATAAAAAAACAATTTATCTTTTTTTTGACATCTGTGAAGTCAATGCGGCCATACGAAAAAAATATTTAAATGAGGGTGTTCATAAATAATTCTGTGAATAAGTTAGTCACATCTTAGTATACATTTATAAGTAAGATTTTTTAATACCGATCTTAAATATTTAAGTCGTTGCTAGTTGCATGTTTAGTAAGCTTTCAACGAAAATTAATAAGTAAGACCGTAAGTCATTATAATTACCAAGTACTAGGTTCTGGTTTAAATAATATAAAGATATATTTGAATGCAAGTAAATATCTTTGCACAATAAACGTTAATTATAGTTTTTTTTTTAATGATTCTATTAAATTATTGATTCAACTGACTTTATAATACATAAACAATATTGCACAATAATATAACAGATTTGAGAATAATAAATATATAACTACTATACCGTGTTTCATTTAAAAATTCACTTCATGGTAATGTTGGTTCTATTGTCAGTCAGTCAAACTGAATAATGTTGCCATATCGCCAAATTAAGTACATCTAATCTCATTATTAAAACTAAATGATAAGAAATTGTAAAAGAAAACGATCTGAAATTTATATGATAGAATGAAACATGTTGTCTTATTTAATTATTTTAAACAAAACACACTTATTTTTTTAACGATTAGCTGTTATAAATTATAATTATTTGTAATCAGATAAAATATTAAAAATGCGATTGTTAAAATTATTGTGTGTGAGCGCAGATTTTTGCAGGCGCATTATAAAATAAAATTTGTGTGATTTGATAAATAATATTCTTTATGTTACACTAAACATTAAATAATTTATGGCAATTACAAAAGAGACAGTACCTATACAACAACTAACAAATCAAGTCCAGAAATTGCATAATGGATTTGTATAGTAATATGAAAATATCTTAATACTACATTCCAGAATTAAGGACAGTTAAACTTAACCAAATGTAGTTACTTAATTTATTTGCTAATTACTTGCCACCCCAGAGGGTTATTTTTCCATTTTCAAAAGCCAGATTTTTCTTTGGCAACGGAACAAGCTGTCCTCTTTTAATCAAACCCATATCTTCTCCTTGGTAATACTGAAAAAAAAAAGTTTAACTTAGTTCAAATTTATGGACAATGTAACATCATATAAGTTGTAAATATTTCAATATAATATGATTGACTGCATGAAGATATAAATTATAATTCATGAGTGACAAAAAGCGCACAAAAATTATCTAATTGGTTTGAAACTTAGAGAAGTAATAAAAAAAATTCTGATTCAAACCATAGATGACTGAGTCATTTTTCTTTACAGAATCGGTATTCCTTTAATAAACTACACCCAGACATACTTAGAAATAAAGGTACAATCAAAATTAAATTCTTACCTGACACTGTGATATGAAAGACAACAAATCAGTCGAAAGCCTCTTGTTTGATTCACTTAGTTTAATAAGACTGTAAATTAAAAAAAACAATACAATTAATTTGTTGTTTAACATCTTTTGAGTGGTAGCAGTGACAGTAAATTCAAAATACATACCTGTCATCTTTTGACAGTTTGGTAACAATTGCATTACAAATTTTTTGGTTGGCATCTTCGTCAAACAGAGGAATACCAAAGTGACATTCCAATAAAGTCCATTGCTGAAAATTTTGAAAAATGTATAAATATAGTGTATTTTTGTAACTGCTTGAACTAATGACATCTCTATTGAAAAAAATATAAATGATTTAAAACTATTGTAAGTGTCATATTACTTCTACATAGATGTCACTACAATATAGCGCCAGACTTTATTAACAAATCTCTAAGATATTTACATTTATAACAAGTGACCACAGGAATTTTTCATGTTGTCCTTGAAAATGTTAAGAAATCTTAATAAAAATGTTAAGAAGTATCAAAAATTAATGTGAATTTGCACAGAAACTAAATAATATTATGAAGGTTACATGTGAACCAAGGTATAATTTTGTTGGTCATTATTTCTATATTAGTAACAAACTCACACAAAATGACTTGCAAATTCTAAAACTATGATGACTTACTTCAGACACTAGCTCCTTCTTTTCATTTTGTTCATCTAATTCGGAAATGTTATCTTGCTCGTTTTCTCCAGCCGCCGTTTTGGCTACATCATTCTTTGCTTTCTCCTGTTCAATTTCACTGTTGAGTTGAGAGAACATGGATATGTTCTCGTCCACGGGGCTCATCAGATTGTACATGGACTCCAGACACTTTTCCAGATTGGGTCGATACTCCGGACTGTCTTTGTCGCTCGGCAGACTCTTAACTTTGCCGGAGTCGCATGAACTGTTATTTTCTACTTCCAGCTTCTCCAGTTGGTCCAGCTCTTGACACAGAATAGTTGAACATTCGATACTCGTGAATCCGTTGGCCGGAGAGTGAGTCTTGCTCTGAACGACGGGTGTCGTAGCAAAGTGGGACTCGTTGGGCGACTGCAGACGAGTATCTTCAGCTGGGTTGTTTTCCAGATTCAACTTTTCACTTATCTCCTTCCTCAGACTTTCCTCGTTGATGGCTAGATCCTTGGATGGGCTCTTGGAATCCTTTGGATTGACAGCAGCTATATTTTCGTTGATTTTGTTGAATACATTTTGGCTCTCCTCTATGCTTATTTGGGATGAAGATGATTTTATCAATCTTGTCTTGCGTTTCAAGGAAGCTGAAAAATAAAGAAAGGTTGATTTCACTTGATAACTCTTTCTAATCAAATAAAAATCCCTTATTAACTTAAGGAAGAGCATAGTCTCCAATATTTGTGTATTTAACGACTACCTGTTTTCCTTATCTATAGAAGTTTATGTATTTATTTGTTCTGTTAAACTTAATTAGTGGTTGATGTAAATACCCAAATGTTTATATATATCAGAGTTTTTACAATAGTTTGCATGAGCAACATTATTCAGAGGAACATACACGTATAGTTTACTTTTTGTCTATGTTTGAGTATTTTTATCTATTATGATAAGTGGAATAAATTTCCCCCTGACATATGTGACTCATAGCATTGATGGCACTATCAGTAAATAACTTCACACATCTTATGCGGGTCGTTTTGCGGCCAAATTGTGCAATAAAGCAGGCATATTTCTGACATGACCTATAAATTATTATAGGTCATCACATACCTAAGTTAAGCCATGTCGATTTCGAGTTCCTCTTTTTTTTACAGATCATTTTGATAATCATTTACATTAAACAAGTATACAATCACATAAAGGCATTTACCCTGCGGTCCTTTTGATAGAATTACTTCGTTCGGTACATTCTGTATTCCCCAGTCGGATACACCGATATTCACCATTGTTAGGTATCCGCAAGAGTGCTCCAAGTCCACCTTGGAGGACAACCTCTTCAGTCCGGAGTGTTGCCACCACGATCTTCTGTTTTCATCTGTCAAAAAGTACATAAATATCTAGCTCTGATAAACAATATTTCAGATTAATTCTAAAATAAATGTAATATACCAAATACAATGAAATAATGGAGAGTAAAGGCTAGCGTCAATACAGGTGCAACGGACGGAGCGCATCAGACGTATTTTAGTATATTTTTTATAGGAATTAATACAAGTGCATCCACTGATCGGCATGGGACAGGACACGTGCATTGGAACGTCGTAATGGCGACACCGTTGGCTAGGAGAGGCAAAAATTCGATCTGATCTGTCATTGTTGTATGTGCATTTTTTATGGTGACGTCATATAGCCTTTTTTATAGAAAATTGTCATTTAAATTTTTTTATAAACTATATTTTATTACTTTGTATAAACTACATTATTAAAATTGAAATTGTGACCAGTTTCGGAAGTAGCTGTTCCCTCAGGCAGATTTTCAACATTTTTATGTATTTGATAGTGGAAGTATATCAATAATATTTTAAATGTTTGGATTTTGTTACTCAATCATGCGAAAATGGCTGAAAGATTTTGGATGAAATTTGCCATAAGATATGTACCTATATCCTAGAAAAAATTTTCATTGAATAAAGTCATTTATGAGCCAAGCATGCGATTACCAAGCCAAAAAAAAAATAAATTGTATTTGCATTTTCAATAAAAAATTGCCAACAAATCCAAATAATAATTGTGTGGGCAATCTGATTGGTGCGACTCTGTGGACACACTTCTACAAACAAATCCGTCTGATACGCTGCGTCCGTATGGACGCTAACTATTGGAAAATTTAGTTTTTAATATTTATTTAAAAAATAAGTGCAAAGGGCATGCACTTCATAAAAAAAGTTCAAAGACCAATCTGCTTCTTATTGATATCACTTATGTACCACTTTATCATTTGTCAATTGTTAAAAAAAACAATACCCATATCTTCGTTGTTTGGAGGGAATGTCACAAGTCTTGTTGTGGCTGCGTCTCTAACGCCATATGCTTGAATCATCACCGGACTGTATTTGAGGGTAGCATTGATAGCCAGGAAGTTACAGGAAGCAAGAACGACAGCTTCGTGTTGCCATGAAGCCACTAGCAGACGAGAAAATCCCAGGAACAGCCGAGGTAGATGTTTTAGTACTGTGCCTACAGAAAGAAATAATAAATAAAATGTAATTTTTATTATATTAAGTTATTATTTTCATTAGCGTGGAATAATTAAAAAACTAGAAAGAATATTTAGAAAACAAAGGTTTATAAAATGAATAATAAGATGGGTCTGTGGCAGAGCGGTTAGCGCGCTGGGCTAGTAATCCAGTGGTCGCGAGTTCGAATCCTGCCTCGACCGATTTCGTTCACCTATAGCACAAGCATTTATTTGCTTATTTTAGGGAACGTAGGAAGATGTATATGTACTTGTTTAACAAGGACATATTCATTTTTTATATTAAAAAAAAAAAAAAAGAATAACGACTTATTTTTGATAACATAAGCAAACACATCAAAATGTACATACTAGTTCAATACAAATCTTACCATTTATAATGTCAGCCACTGGCATTGTTCTTAAATTGCTTAGCCATGATTTAAAAATCCTAGATTTATCATAGTTCAGAGATTTATAGTTTGAAGTGGACTTTTATGTCATACCTAGGGTTGTTTTAAAAGAAAAATATAAAACATAAACATTATTTGTCTTACCTTTGGTAAGCATCAGTGTAGGAGGTCCGTATCCTGTGACATGATATATATACAACTTGAACCACAAGGAATTTGTCTCTGGAAGAGATGGCCCCAGGAAGGGTGGAGTTACGGGAGCGCCTTGGGGAGGACGCACTTCCCGAGACAGAGGTGCCATCGACGCTAATAACCTGAACACAAAAGTAACTTTTTGAACTACAATAGGAACCAAGTATTTAAGGGGCCATATTTAAACACCTCAATTTCAAACCAAATCCCTCAAACATGTTAAACAGTGTGTTTCTAGAAAAAATACCATAAGTCTTTTCAACGTTTCTCTAGTGAATGTTCGTCACACAATTTTAAATTCAGCGTCCTGTGGCAGTTACTGCGATCCAAACCATCACTGATGCAGGCACATGTTTTCGCATAGCAATTCGCAGGTCTAAATTGTCTTTTGATTTGCACTCTAACCAAACACGATCGTTTTGTTTGTTTACATATTGCTGAACTGTAAAAAAATTCATCAGAAAATACCAAATTCTCAAGCTAGCCACCAACGTGCGATTGTTTAACATTTGGATTTGGATTCCATTTCGATTATTCTTTTTAACTGCTATTTAAAACGAAATGCTTCTGTAGACTTGTTAACAACATAACAGACCGATGTTTGTCAAAAAATGACCGTGCTGTCATTAGCCGTTTGGTTGCTACAGAACTGTGAAGATGGTAACACTTCCAGTGCCGACCCCTGTATATTTGCCTTTAGTTGTTGTAAACAATAGGATTTCCAATGTTATTTTAAAATACCTTTGGTGTTTATTTTAAAATATTCTGATGAAGTTTGAATGAATGCTATTTGAATTATGATGATCATACTTTATGTTTTTAATAAATACATAAACAAAAGAAACAAACTTGTATTTATTATTGAGCAATCTAGCAGCTGTGGCGGCATCCAGAGACTGGAGGCTTTCGCATCGGACCAGGTCGAGGGGTCTGAGGGGGGTGAGTGCTCGGAGGGCAGAACGAAGAACAAGAGCATGCGTCCAGTAACGTTTCGCTTCACCTTCAATGTCCTGCCAACCAATCTAGGAAACGACATATTGCAAAAAATTAAATATATAATTAATATGGCAACAGAATCAAATACAACTCCCAATACTCCTAATATCTTGTTTATAGTCCTACTTGTATAATTTGGTGAAAAGCTATTTCACTCTGTAAAGATATTTTCCAGATGGTAGCACATATTGTATTAACACTGGATAGTTTTCTACTAGTATAATTTTGTTATAAGCTATTGCACTCTGTAAATATATTTTCCAGAGGGTGGCATATATTGTATTAACACTGGATAGTTGTTCTACTTGTATAATTTTGCGAAAAGCACTTTTCGTATAGTTTGGTGTTTTTCATTACACAGTTATTGTTGGTAACACTGCGAGATTAACGAGCATAGACCATTGATATCTATACTATATAACTAAGTAAATATGTCAATAACTCATAATGAATAATAAAAATTATGGTGCCTTTGCCTTTCTGCATTTTCCCGCCTTTTTGCGTCCGCCCAATTTATTCATCCAGTTACGTAGTAAAGAGATAAATGGGGTTAAAAGTATCATGGCGTCATGCTGTCAAATATTTGATAAATTTATTAGGACGACACCTGACATATATGTCAACAAAATGACACAAAAATATGTTGAATTTGATTTGCCAATAAATGTGATTTTGAACAATTGTAATTGATTTTTGAAAAATTGTGGATTCCAACAATTGTTTTTCGTAGAATTTTTATTTAATCTTTTCAAACATCTCATTGATATAATTCTTATAAACACAAAAGCATTTTGTAGAAAGGAAAGTACATACACTGTTGCTACAAAATTACATTGTATCCAAACAATTAATAATAATAAAAACACAGTATAAATTTAAATCAAACAACAAATAAAATACCTTATCAAGTTCATCTAGAAAACTATTGATACTTTCATCGCATAGTTTTCCTACTTCAAACATTGTGACTGCGTGGTTCTTTAAATCCTGAAATTACAATTGAGAAACTCATTACATTGAAAACAAAATAATGTATAAACTTTTAAATAAACAAAATAATAATGTCACAAAAATATAATTAAACTGTAGTAAAACAAATCGACCCTGAATAGAATTCAATTCTATGAAAATAGGAAAATCATAAAAGCGATCAAGATTTTTTGAATTAATATAACGAACAAACAAAATAGAGGAACGATGGATAAAGATGAATATAGACTTACTGGTGATAGATTTCCCATCATCAGGTATGCAGTTAATGTTGAGTCAAACAAGAACGCAAATCTTGGTCCCTTTCTGTCGTCAGTGTTTGTGTCTTTATATACTCCTGGAAAGATTGGCTAGAAAATATCCAGAAAAAAGATACTAAAGAGATGACATAACAAAAATTCAATAGAAAATTTTTATTGATCAGGGTTCAATAGACATGCTCATGGCTCACTAACTGTCATTTTTTTATAAATATAGAACCAAATGTCACATTCATGGGACATCTAACATTTTCCTCTTCCAGAATGTCTTTCACTTGGTTGTGTCATTGTTTTCTTGGAACTTGTTCCATTCCTGTCAGCTTTTTAAATTATTTTTTTCAGACATAGTCATAGATGACTCTGGCGAGTGAGTCTCTTCTGAATAAGAGTATCTCTCTGGTTCTTCTGACATCATATTTTGGCCATGTTTGTTTGGCAATGGAGCATGTGCTTTCCTCAGATCACCTCTGGTTAGCACAAGCAGTCATTTTCTCACTGACCCGGAGTTTACATGTTGCCATGGGGACTCCAGGTCTGCATCTGATATCATTTAGAGATAACAGGGTACCTGCTCTGCAGAGTTTATTTGCCCTATAATTCTCCGCTATATTACTGTGACCTGGCACCCACATGACATGTAGATTGAACTGTTCTGTTGCCCCATTTAAGATGCTGCTGCAGTTCAGGGCCACTCTAGAAGTCGCACCTACGCCCATAAAGGCTTTATCTTCATTATACATTCTTTTCTAGTGTCCTCATATCTTACCTTGTTATTTCATACATCAACCTATTACAAATTTTACAATTTTAATTTACAATTTTAATTACAACCTATTTATTCTGCTTTCGTACAACTTCTGCCATCTCCAAATCTTATTTGCATATGTCAAGGTTGGCACTACTGGCAACCTTGACTTATTGAGGAATTAGTAAATAAAAATACACACCCTTTCCTCTTTGAGAGGTGTTTCTGGAAGGTTAGTCAATACTGGTTCCATTTCTAATGAACTTGATGTGTCCAGGGAATTTGGATCAAATGTTAGGGGGGTAACTGGACGGAGGCTAAAATCAAAATGACATGAATTGATATGATGTAATGTTGACTCAAAATGAGATGATATAACAATCACTTAAATTATTCCAAAATCAATCTGTAAGTAAAAAAGTGCTACGGAATTAAGTAGTGTTAATGTGATGATCACAAGCACGGAACATTCAGCAGTTATATGTCATTAAGCAAAGATATAAGTTATGATTTGTTTTAAAAAGTGTAAAAAGTATTTTGATGAGCTTACACTTTTACTGGAGTAAGATTGAGCCACGACTGATGGATGTTGTTTATTGGAGGAACATCAATCTTTTGAGCGAAACCTAATCTGCAGTACAGAGATACGGCTTGCTTCACCAAGTCGACGTCAACTTGAAGCACCGAGGACAGCTCACCGACTGTTGTGTTTTCATCAATGGACACGAATATCTTATAAAGCAGTGTCTCAAAATAATCGCCCATTACACGGTTCATAACGAAACCTTGGAGGGGTGGGACACGAACTCGATCGACACCAGTTATCGGTACGTCCACATACACAAGACCTTTTCTGTAATTTAATAATATACAATTCAATATAATGTATGTATTTGGAAGAGATTTCCAATTGTTAATAAACACAATACTTTAAATAGGGTACAAGGAAGTGTTCGTTATTATTTTTATATTACATACATATATGTAAGGCCGGTATTACAGTCTCAGTTTAAGAGCTAAACTCAAGTTTTACAAAAATATAGCGTGTTACAGTGTCCGTTTAGGCCTAATCTTCCCTCAAATACATCACTAAAATGACAAATATTTAACTCAACGTTTCTGGCGGATTAAGTACTTAACGGTGAGTCAACTGTCATTTGCTAAGCAACGCGTGTAGTTTCAGTGTTCTATCACAAGAGCAGAGGCGGCTCGTGATTGAAATTATAGGCGGTGCATATTTACATAAACATAATAATATGTACCTACATTCATCTTTATATTTCTTACGCAATTCTTGCTTCTGTGGGTTTTAAACACTGTTAAGTTGGAAGAATTGCCAAATGCCACTTAATTCGCCACTTATGCAGGATGCAAGGAAGTATTTATTATTTTTTGACAAATTTATTTGATTACTAGTAGGAAAAAAGTCCAATCTATGCGTATATAGTATATGTTATCATAAAATAGTCGATTGTATTTTTTTTTCTCAAGCAATTTAAATGTACTTATTCAAATATTAATTTAACACGTACCCAATAACAAATTGACACTTTCTGGATAGATATTTATCGTCTCATAGAGCTAGACTGAAAACACAATTAAAACTATACCTCATCTGGAAATATAACCCGATCCTTTATATAACTCTATAAGTTGATTGGAATGAATCGCCTAATGGCAATAAGCTTACGAGTGTGTAATAAATTTGCATATATTATGTACAAAGGGATTAATAAAAATTAAATACACAAGCGAGAAATTCAAAATTTTTGTATTACAAATAAATTACTAGAGTAAGATTTTATAAGTTAATTTTAATTAAGATTTTCATATCGTTTGGCCAAATACATCACAATAAAAAAATATATAAAAACATTTTTTATTTGTATAAAAAATGGATATTTCTTATAAATTAAAGTTTCATTAAATGCTAGGTAGGCATTAAATACTGGGTATATCTAGATGCAAATGAAAAAAAAAACTTTCGACACTTTCATTTGTATAAACACTTCGATTACACGATTGTTTTAAATATGGATTTGTTTTTGGACACCATTGATAAAGCAATGAGACAGTCTTCTGTTATAATAAGAATATAATAATGTATTATCCTCAAAAATATTAGAAAAAATGCGTAGAAAATCACCGATGGCACTCCTCAGTTGTCATTGAGATTGTACAAATAATTGTATGATAATTTACTATAAGACTGGATCATAGGTATTTCAAATAGTTTTTAAATTGTTATCACTCCATCGACGTTGAAAAAATACCACGAGAATAAAGAACACGCAATTCAGTCGATATTATTTCATATCTTTATTCACTCTAGAAAGATGTTTTGTTTAAAAAACAGATAAATCGATGAATGACACTTTGTGTTCTGTGTGGACAACCGGTCAAACAGTCAAACTTGAATATTGTTGTATTTGTATAACATTATACGTTGTATAACATTATACGTCAGTAAATGTAAAATAATATTTACTAATCAAATCTAAAAGGTCGTTTTTACGCATGTTTTTGGTAACTCTTATTATGGACAGAATATGTCTTCAATGCGCATGTGCGGGGCAGATCGGGCAGTGCACGACAACTGAATGATTACATCTCTTTCTAACGCATATGTAGACCAATGAGGCATTATAACACCGACGATTTTGAACAAAATATAGAATTTGTATGAGGTCTCACATTTATTTACGGGCATTATTGAAAGTGCACATAATCCTTAATGCGCATGCGCGAAATATATTTCGTACTCATGGAGTTAGGAATGTTCCGTGTTCGTACTACAGTATACTCACGGTCACGACTACACCGCGCATTCACCATGTACCTACAGGAAATTTACTACATACATATTATTATTGAAATGTATGTTTACAAGTGTTTTGATAAATTTCTAGGGATATTTCTTTTTTATTTTAGTAAGCAGTGCAGTGCACTTATGCACACACTAAGAAACCGCCTGTGCACTAGAGGCGTTAGTTGTATCGACGGTGGAGCCACACAACAAAACAAACTGACAGCCATATTGAAACGAACATGGGCATTTAAAAGCATTATTTTGGTAAAAAAAAATTAATTTACCATGTTGGATAATAAAACAATAGTATTTCAAGTCTTAGCGTCCCGTTTTGTAGTTCGTATTATTTGAGCTTATTTAAAATTTGACAGATAATAACCACAGAAAAAGTAAAATATGTCTATAATTGGATTTAGTAACTGACATGTCATATTGCACTGTAATACGGAGATGGATTCAATCTCCCCTTACAATTAATCTTGAGTTTAACAAACTCAATGAGTTGAGGGCCGACTGTAATACCGGCCCATAGTCAGTCATACATTTGTCAGGCGTTCATCGTTCCTTCTCTCTGCATATCCGGACCATCGCAAAGATTTATTTTCATTCTACTCACAATATCTTTCAATCTTACATTTTCTTTTGATATCCTCATTCCTTATCCTATCATAAATTGTTTTGTCACACACTTCCTCATTTACACAGCATTAATAATTAATGCTGTGTAAATGTAAAATTATTTTACTCTCATGTGTCTTCTGCCAGTCCATGTCTCATTAGCATATGCATGAAGAGCATATGTAACATATTGTGACGTGCTAACAATCAATTTCGAAGAAGAAAAGGGTCACCAAGGGGACAAGTCCAGTCAAGCAGTGAAATCAAAACCCTTTTGACTTCTATAATATCTAATAATAATAAGATGTTATAGAACTCCATATGAAAATTATATCCTTGATATGGGAAATCATGAGGGTTTTGATTTCACCGTTTAACGGGACTTGCCCCCCAGAACAGATTCCGTCCACTAAGTAAAGTAAAACTTTACTTAGTTTAAATTTAAAAACTGATCTTAACTTAACAAATCACTATAAGAAATTGACATATTCATAGAGGGTGATTAACTAAATATTCGGGTGCATGGGTATATTAAGCAGAGAGGAAGGAAGACACGATTGGTACACTTACATTCAATATATTGAGTTCACTTAATAATTTACACACAAAATAAAATAAATAAATAAACTGATTTATATAACGCTACTCTGGGACCTAATCCACTGGTAGCCTAATCCACTAATTAAAATATATATAAATCATAGAATAATAATAAAACTATAGAATACTCATTCTCATACAATACCTCGCTGAAAAAGTGAAGCCGTTTTTTTGGCCGGTTCGTGTCAATATATGTATGACTCTGCTATAATTTAGCAAGTAATTTTGCTAACTATTCCGTAAATAATTTTGCAAGCAGTTAAAAAATTGCCTATTTCGAGAATGTATCACGCAGACAGCCAAATGATTACTGAATGCTCGTAGCAAAATGTTGACCAAATTAGTCAACATAAAGCAGTCTCATTTACTGCAGGCTAAAGAGTATTCTATACTATTATAATTCTATGATATAAATATGTATGTATACATTTATGACTTTAACTTTTAACTTCATTTTTGTATTACCTATACATTTTATTTACTCTGTATAAAGTTATATTGTACCTACTTCTTATATTATTCTACATGTAAAAAAGTATTTTAATAAATAAAAAAAAACAAAAAAAAAATATTTTTTATTTATTTTATTGCAATGAAAAACCAACAGTACATACAAAGATAAGATACAAAAGAAAACATACACCAGTTTTAGGTTTTCACGTGTTAACAAAACATTAATAACAAGCTAATGGTCAAAAGTCGAAAACATAACATAAACAAAAAGGATAAAAATAAAAGAATATATAAAAAAAAAAGTATGCAGGAGAAAGAAACCTCTGCAAATTGAAGAAAGGGGCGGGTGGGTTAATGTTCAGAAAATATTAAAGACAAGAAATTAAACAATAGAAATTAACAGTTTCATAAATTGAAAATAGCAATATATGCGCGGAGTGAAAGTTTCATGAGTATACCAGGTACCGAAAGAGATCATGTATGAATTGGTAGCTCGTTTATATAACCTCGTCCTCGAAGTTCATTGAAAAACACGGGGTCATTGAACATGCCATTGACAAGTGCCCTTGTGGGTAGTTCAATATGATAAAAAAATATTGTTGTAAAAACAATATTTGTGGTCAATGACCTCCCCTTGAGCGCGTTTACAACTACTTGCGGATGGATGTACTTCCTAAGTACGTATGTTGGTGAATCCACCACCACAATGCGATAAAGACAGCATTTATATAATTCACTTAATATTCTACCATTTTAAGAACAGCATTTTAAATAATAAATAACTTATGGCCATGTTCTATCTGCAGTGACAATTATAACATGTGTGATTCATACGGCAATAAAAACACATTAATTTTGTGGTTTTAATGTATTTGAATCACACACAACAATATTTCAATCAGACGAGATAAACAAAGTCTTGTGGTTTCCCTTGATAAAATCTCACATATAAATTAAAATAGAAAGAAAGTGTAGTATACATACTTGTATAAACTTTGAACAATATTATGATCGAGGGTGCCTAAAGTTTGTGAGCCTTCGTCGATCAGCATGTCGATCATCGTGCGTTCTTCTTCGTTTAAATACTGAAAAAAATAAAACAGTAAATAGAAAAACAAAAACACGTGAGTAAAGTTGTGGCAGAAGACGTACATAAATAAGATTACTGTGAGAAAATGTGTATGGTTCACATTTTCTCACTGTAACCAATAAAACTGTGAATGGTTTAATTCGATTCCCGACTTCCTTTACTTATTGTTATGATAAGTCGGTTAACAGTTGTATTTTCTATATCTTTTTGTGTACCATATAATAAACCAAGCTTCATTTTGCTTGGGTTGGTTGGAAGAGATTACCTTGTGATAAGAAACTCACCTTTGTACACTATAGTGGATTAAATAAATATAATGAAGAAATAAGATGAAAGGTAATGAAGAATTTTTTTTTTTTTTAAGATATTTATTTTTTAATAAAAAGTAATACATTGTTCTTTTCCCGCCAAACTGCAAAGCAGTTTTTTGGCAGAGCAGATTCTCTCTTTCACATAATTTTATACATTTCACATATAATTATTTCAATAAACTAATCTCAAATATTAAAGATACAGAGACCAAACAAAAATTTGAAAGAAAAAAAAAAAAAACTTGAAACTCGATAGAAAAAAAAAAAATTGAATTAAACCTTACACATAATATACATTAGATATACCTATAATTAATCAACAATAATAATTTAAAGTCTAACGAACGCTTGAATTCAGATACAGATGTTTAAGAGTATTTTTTATAGTAACTATTTTCGTTTCGTCAGACTTTAAAATATTTCTTATCCTAATCGGCAACGCGTTAATAATATGCGGTACAAGATGTTTCCTGGTACGATCTCCATACACGTTGTTTGTCTTAGGTACCTGCAGGGCTTAGATAATATGTTGTTCAGTTCCATTGAAAGAATGAATGACTAACAAAATAATACATAAGGCTGAAGCAAATGGAACGAGAAGAAAAGGTCAACAAAAGTGAAGTGTTAGAAGCTAGAATAAGAGAAGAGCATCTGTGGAGGTAGAATGGGGGTCGGTTGTTAGCCAGGATGTTAATGTTTGGGGTCTGGTTCTTTATACCTACCAAGTACGTTAATGAGAGTTGTTTAATACCTTGACATCGTCCTCGAGAACAAATCCTAGCTCCAACCTCCACCACGGTTGCAGAGGAGGTTGACACGGAAGGGCGGGTAAAAGCCGTCGTCCAGGTGAACGTTTCACTCTTCCCTTTACTCTGGCTTTGTTCATCAGCTCTATATATTCATTGCGTCCAATCCCCAGAAGCCGGAGACCTAAATAATAAAACCTAGGCTAAAGAAAAATCATAATAATCTGTTATCGCTATTGCAGAAAACAAATCCTCCCAAAGAAATAATAAAAAAATATTTGTTTTAAACACCCGCAAAAGTGCTACTATCCCAAATACGTCATAATGATGTGGGACGAATCACAAAAACTGTAGAAAAAGATAAATAATGACATCACAAATATGTCATTATTCAATTTATATGTGATGGCATGTTTTTCGCACATAATTATAAAAATTATTAATAAAAAAATTTCCTAAGAACATTGATATTAATTCAAACCATTTACTTTCATTAACATTCATGAAATGTGACAAAACTCAATTAGTGTATAGTTTTATTTTATTTTGTCAATGTTGATGTCACTGACATTTGCAGAACTCAATCTTAGGGTTTTAATTAAGGCTTAAATGTTTATTATAATATTTACACAAAATGAGAATAAACTTTAAATAAATTATTGTATTAGTTGCTTGATGTGGGAGTTAAAAATAAATAAATGAGCACTTACAATCAGCAGCAGTGAAATTGGGAAGAGTATCGTAGCTTTTTTCCATGTCCATTATTTGTCCAACAACTTCTTTGTAATAACTGAATGGTGTGATTCGAAGTCCTGAAGTAAATGATGTGAATGATTATTATTGAAGTAACTTTCAAATTCCTACTGTTCTATTTTTAAGATATCAAACTGGGGAGGAATGTGATGATGTTAATATTTTAAATTCTTATTTTTCTATTATTACAAAGTTATGAACAATTAATACAGTATTCACAATATACGGTAAGTACTTGTTTATTTTTATTTTATTTTTTAATTAACACAAACAAAATTAGATAGTTTGATTACATGAATTAATAATATATATGATACATCAAATATCTAAATCTAATGTCAATTACATGTGTCAAATACATTTTTGTTTGTGTGTGTAATGTAAGTAGTAAAGTATTTTAATTATTTATTTATTTAATTATTATTCCACTTATGAAAGGGAGAGGGTGTGTATATGTATGTGTGTGTGCTTATAAATTAAAATTGATGTTAGAATGACAGACGTTGGAACAATGCTCTGAGGTGAGCCCGCCTGTACATACATATAGCCTCTCACTCCGACACTCGTGCTGTTTCGCTCGCACACGTCAGTCAAAAATCTCACATATTTCTATAAAAATATATTTTTTTATGACAAATTTGTAACATCTCAATAGAGACAAAGTTGGAATATTATACGAGAACCAGGAATTCAAGGCACCTACAGGGCTTATGACCTGTCATCGGCTCACTATCATCAATTGTGCCTTCTTATTGAGTTCCATATCAATCCAATTATTGAATGTTCTATAAATTTTAATCATGAAAATCTGTTCGTTTTGAAAATACGCTGAAAACACCATCGCCATCTATGGAAGTGACGAAGAAACTTTATTGTAACGCCATCTATTGAGAAATTGGTTTGTAAACAATGAAAGCAACAGTCCTTATACATGAGGTGACAATACTTTTGCACAGATGTCACCCCTGAACTGCGCCAGAATTTCGTCTCTATTGAGACAATAACTTTTTTTCATAAAATATCATTGACTACCAACATTGACAGGGAAAAAATCCAATGTTTGCGTATATGCAACTATAAAAATATTTGATTTATTTAAATAACACGAAAATTTTGTTGGTTGTCAATTGAAGACACAAGTGGATGAAGGTGTTAAGTCGCAAAATTTCAATTTTCTACTTTTTTGTGCAGATGAAGGTTTTAAGTGCCGCTCTTTCATATGACACTAATAACAACGTGAAAAAAGTATCCTAAATGCCATTTTCACAGTGGATGAAGGTGTTATGTAACAAAATTATATTTTTTAAGACGGATGAAAATATGGATGAAGGTGTCAAATAACTTAACACCTACATCCATTGAGATTGCATTTTTTTTAAATCCGGATAAACACGCTATGGTATCATAACGCCTTCATTCACTGCGACGAATCCTCTTACGAGGAAAAATTACACGGATGAACACGTTATGCGATTTCTAGAAGTACACAAAATGCAATAAAGAAAAAAAAATATTCATATGTTTATAAGGTATCCTCAAATGGTATTGAAAAACGGATATGCAAAAAAGCTCTCTGCAGTATTTATCAAGTTGGGATGAAAAAAATTGATATCATGAAAAACAGGATCGATAGTGGGGTATCTGCTCCGGACCCCCCCAGATTTAAGGGGCAAGCACGCTAGTCGACCTCACAAAATGACCTAGGAGGTCCGACAAAAAATTATTCAACATATTCGAAAATTTCCGGTAGACGAATCCCACTACTCAAGAAATAAAAATACACATAAAAAATACCTTTCCCCAACTTTAAACCAAACAAAAATGTATGGGGCTTTTATGGAAGAATGTGTAAAAGAAGGATTAGATGCACGATTCAAAGTGAAAATGTGTTCATACTCTAATGTGTTTGCCACGCATTTCAACTATTATTTTGGATATCCAAAAAGTGACACCTGCAGCGTTTGTGATGCAGACAAAAGTTATGTCGTACACACTGAAAACGTGTCTGCGGCTATAGATGCTATGAAAAACGATAAAGAAAAAGCGAAATCCAATGATTCAACGATGTTTATAACGATGGATTTGCAGCAGACCATGCCTCTCCCTAAGATATCAACATCGAAGGCATTTTATCTGCGCCAATTGTGGTTTTATAATTTTGGTATCCACGTGGTTTCAAAGAATAGAGAATGCGCAGTATTCTGTAATTGGACAGAAGATGTTGCGAATAGAGGGAGCTCAGAAATCGCTAGTTGCTTATTAAGATTCATTGAAACGTCCAACTTTAAATATGATCATTTAATTATTTGGTCAGACTCTTGCGCTGGCCAAAATAAAAACTTCAATCTGATAACATTGTATCAGTTTTTAATTTTGAATGGGTACTTTAAAAAAATTGATCATAAATTTCCAGAAGTCGGTCACACATACCTAGATTCAGATCGAGATTTCGGAAGAATAGAAAAGAAATTACGGAAATGGGACACAATATTCGTACCAGAGCAGTACCGAGACATAATAAGGAGTGATAGTAAATATAATACAATAATAGACATGACACAGCATTTCAGAAAAATAGATGAGTTAGCTGGAAAATTAAATATATTCAATAAAAAAAAAGATGAATTTAACCAACCCGTTAAATTCAGAGACGGCATTAAATGGATAAGAGTTGAAGAGTTTGGATCGTATCTCTATAAGGAGAGTTACGATGAATTTACTCCTTTTAAAAGAGTAAATTTAATAAAAAATCTAAGAGGGGATGTACCAACAGTTCCCAACGTAGAGAGATATGTTGAGAAATATGGTAAAGTATCTAAAGAAAAAATAAATAATTTGTCCCGTTTAATGGAGTTTGTAAAACCTGAATATAGGTATTTTTACGAAGCAATATTTTAGTGCTTCGTTGAAGTTATTATCTTTTATTAATAAAATTTACCTATAAGAAAAAATTTGGTGCTTTTGTTTATTACCTATATCCTAATAAACATCATGTATTTGACAATGATTAATATGAACACATATATAATTCCACAATTTATTTTATTTTTCTCCCGACGACCGTTTCGGCTTATAAGGCCATAATCAACTGGTGATGTTTCAATTTTAGCCGTCTAAACAGTATACACTGTTCAGAAATATACGCACTTTTCAATCTTTCGATTGTGACGGCTTCTAATTTGTAGAATTCCATTATGACAATGATTAATATGAACACATATATAATTCCACAATTTATTTTATTTTTCTCCCGACGACCGTTTCGGCTTATAAGGCCATAATCAACTGGTCCAGTTGATTATGGCCTTATAAGCCGAAACGGTCGTCGGGAGAAAAATAAAATAAATTGTGGAATTATATATGTGTTCATATTAATCATTGTCATAATGGAATTCTACAAATTAGAAGCCGTCACAATCGAAAGATTGAAAAGTGCTTATATCATGTATTTGCTTAAACAAAAGAAAATTTTCATACAATAATCATATTATGTTATCTGCATTTATCGCTAAGACGAATTTGTGGTAAAACGATAGAATTAGAAATGAGGATATTAGACGAGAGTGTATGAAAGTGATATCGTAAGTAAGATGATTATAAATACCCTAAGGTGGTTTAGTCACAGAAAGAATGAATGATGATCGACTGACAAAAAATGTATATAAGGCTGATAGAAGAGCAACGAATGGTAGAGGTCGGCCAAGGAAAAGTTGGCACGATCACATAAATAGAATTTTGAAAGATGGAGATGTCAGAAGTAAGAATAATAGAGCTTATATGACACGATGCATGGACGTGAATGAAGCAAGAAATGTATGTCAATATAGAGGAATCTGGCGTTCGGTCCTCTCTGCATATCTCAAATAGAGAAACGACGTGATGGTATGGTATTTAAAAATACAAAAGGTAAAAATGGTAAGCATGAGTCATTTTTATACTTTAAGGAGATAAGGTTGTAACAAAAATAGTGGAATCTGGTGCATATGTATGTAAATCTTTGTATAAACCCTTTATCCACTAAGTTAACCGTTGAAAAATGTTTTGTCTAGTTAATGGATGAAGGTGTTATGTACATATTTTCTCTAAAAAAATGCATAGATCACAATTTTTGCATAAAATTAAATATCATAAACAAAATGTGAAGTATTTTATTACCATATAACTAACAAAATGTTAGCATAGCTCTGCAATAGAAAAAGTTCCAGCCCAAAATGTGTTCAAAACTTTAAACCCAAATATCTCAGCTTCATGAATTTGTAAGTTAACACCTTCATCCACTTGTGTCTTCAATTGTTTTTTTAGAATGTGAAATATAACTCTTGAATAAAGAACAGAGTAGGGTTATATCAAAAATATAGAAACTCGGATGTTTAGTTTCCAGCAAATACTGTGAGAATTTTCATCATGGAGAGGGAAGGTTTGCACATATACTAACCAAGCAAAAAATACAATTTTACCTAATATTCTTTATTTATTTTCTGCTATTTGTACATTCTATAGCAAAATTTTCCACTCATAAAACTTTTTCCTAGACCCCTTTTGTAGTATGTGTATAACTTCATTCATCTTCTCCATAAAAAAATATCCTAATTTTGTTTAATTTTTTTGATATATTAATTTATTTAACAATAATAATATAAATGAAATATCTTAAAGATAACTGCTTCACTAGACAGAGTCTGTTCCAAAGCAACTACCTGTAAAGTTTGTATATTTATAATATTTTATAAAACATGAGAACAACACAAAAAAGATACTTTACAATAAAAATATAAATATTTTTATAAAATAATGAATAGTTTTTATTTTTCATAAACTGGCAGCGTTGGCTAATGGTTCTTCAAAGAAACCGAAACTCGAAGAGTTCGCTGTAAATGACGAAAAGTTCATAAAAATAAAAATCAATATAATTTTAATTGAAAAGAGAAACAAACCTTTGACAATCATATCGGCAAGGTGGTATGGAAATAACATAAGCCTCTGTATACTATTCTGAACCAGAGCTTCATAATATCGACGTTCATCTTTTCTAATTGTTCGAACTGAAAAATAATTATTTCTTAAGAATTATTACATAGACACAAGGACCATGCTCAGTTATGTTGCGGAAGGACAAGCCTTCAACAGCAGATTTTCAGTACGATTCTATGACTCATTCAGCAAGACATATCGTGGGTTCAATGTTATAATACACAAATCATGTATCATTACTTTTAGAAGGATAGTATATTGTTGAACAAAATTGGTAAGAATTGAAGAAGCCACATGTATAAATTCAACTTAATATAATAAAATTATTTTTAAAAGATTAAAATAGTAAATATTTATTTTAGCGGTTACCATTGTTTCAGGGTATGTACTTATAATGACTAGTTATCTACGACTTGGAAATTCGAGTTATTTAAATATAGCATTGAACCCACGATATGCTACCTACACAGTACATAAAATAACTGGTCTTTTATATATTAAAAATAATATTTTCTTGATAAAAGTGTAGCGTAAACTTCCAATTGCGCTACTCGGTTATGCAACGCACGCAGACGCCATTTTGTCCTGCGCCGTACGCAGCCTCAGCTCACCTATATAAGGACGCCCACGGAGCTACGAATTCATTCGGCTCTATCCAGACCTATTGCTACGCCCTTACGCTGCTCGATCGCCTCGTCGTCGTTCAAAGTTGAATTTATATTTAAGTACTATATATAACCCGCGAATTGAATTTATATTTAAGTACTATATATACCTATCTGATTGCATTTAACAATTACCATTGTAAACAAGATATAATAAACGAGTAAGTTTCATTCTTGTTACAGTTTCATTCTGTATCGAATTGTCTTTAATATACGGTATCACAGTTGCTTGGTCGATCTATCTGTAGCCCAGCTGTCGGGAGACTCCGACAGACGGTATCCAGGTTCGAACCGGGCAGGTGAGATATCGTTTGGTTGTATGTAGCCAAAGGCGGACACACAGGTTTATACCTACACGTCCAGCAGACCGACTTTACCACCATTTATCTGTCACGGCTCCCGCCGACAGGTTTGCATATTAGCTTCAGCTGGTGTGCAAACGCTTACAACCCAAGTGGCAACTTTGGCCACTCTGGTAACTCTACATACTGCCAAAAAAGTACAAATATCTTCTCATATCGTCCCTCCTAAGGCAAACTCGCGAAACTAACATTTTTGACGAAAATGCATTTTTGGTGTCATTTTAATAGTTTTCACAATAGCTACACTCTGGCAAAGTATTGAATCTGTAACATCTTCCATTAAGCTTAGAAAAAAAGTTAACAGCATTATAAGATGGATTTTACATAGAGTGTCAAAGTTTGTTTTTGCTCTCCTGTAAAATTTCTTTTATGCAGATTCGCTAGTTTGTCATATGGAGGGACGATATGTTCCTTAAAATAAACAAATGTATATAAATATATGAACAATTTTAATCCAGGTACGATTTTAACACGGGTTCACTAGATTGGTTGTCCAACCCAATACCGTTCTGCCGACAACTCATTTTAATAAAGTTGCGTAGAACCAGTGCAGAATCTTGAGTTTAGTTCAAAATTTTATTTGAGACCAAAGAATTCTGCAGACTTTTTCTTAGCAATGATGCATGTATCTTCCAATTCAGTACCTAATTCGGCAATAATAAGTCTTAAGCATGCTTTTTTTAAGATGTGTATACAATCTGCTACTGCGAGGAAACACAGTGGAGATCAGAGAACTCTCCTTGATGACAGCCCCTGTTATATACTTGTTAACCAAGAGGAGTGATGCAAATTATATACCTTTGCATCCACATACAATGTGGATAAATTCCATGCTGGATCGAATTTCTAGGAAAGGGATAGTTTCATATTTAAATTTGTACATCTGCTTTATATAATAATTCAAAATGCTCTTTATGTGTAAACTTACGAAAACGGCACAATATAAGTTATTCAACTATTATTTACTTTAAACAATCTAGTGCCAAAACACATTCAAGAGCTGTGTCAGAGAAAAGAGCTATCTGGGAGGCATCTCACACTCAGGTCGTCTGGATCACAGAGTAAAAACTCGCAAAGAAGTTGGACAGAGTAAACAAAGCGGCTTACTATGACCGATGTTTTGGTGCGAGCGGTCCAATTAAGTGGAATGCACTGCCTCCAGATGTCCGCAGTGCTTGAAGCAAGAGCATTTTCACTAAAGGACAGAAAACCACTTTGTTTCTTAGAGCAGCACATTACTAAACTATCAGCGCCCTTGGAATGATCTTGAAGAATCGTTAAACAGCACTATATAAAATTCCCTATTATTATTATTGTTTTGTTCGAATGTTAATTATTTATCTATATATTAATAAGTGAAGTGAAAAAAAACTTTGATTCCTTTTCAAGCAAAATGTTAGAGATTTGGCATAGTTTAAGTTTTTATTGAGAAGGATTGCAGAAAGCTAAACATTATACATAATGTGTATTTTATTTATTTTAAAAGGTGAGTACATGTACTACATAAAAAAAAACAATGTAACATTCAATGTGTTACAAATATATTAAATAAAAAAAAATAAAAAAATACTTCATGTCAAGCCATAGAATGCTTACTTTCATACTGCCAATGTCAAACACATAATGTTAAAAGCATACATACATACCATCACGCCATGTCCCTTACGGGGTAGGCAGAGAGAACCGAACGCCATATCTTTCTATCCTGGCACACATTCATCGCCTCGTCAACATTCATGCATCGTCTCATACATGTTCGTCTATTGTACATGGTTCTAACATTTCCGTCTTTCAGAATATCGTTCACATGGTCGTGTCATCCCTTTCTTGGGCGGCCCAGGCCTCTCAATCCACTCCTATCCGCATTGTATATTTTCTTCATCAGGCGTTCCTCATTCATTCTACCCATGTGGCCAAACCATCTCAGTGTGTTCACTTTCATTCTATTAATGATATCTTTCTTCATCTTACATTCTTTCCTTATGTTCTCATTTCTTACCCTGTCATACATCGTTCTATTGCAGATTCTTCTTAGCGATCTCATTTCAACAGCATTTATTCTGCTTTTGTGCGACTTCTGCCATGTCCAGGTTTCACTTGCATACGTCAATGTTGGCACTAAGATAGCGTTATGAATGGCAACTTTGGCAGCCTTTGATATGTTGCGATATCAAAGGCTGTTAAAAGCAATTGTTTTATTTAACAAATAAGCCGGTTGGAGACCAAAATAAAGGTCATTTTTCATACAAGTGTGTAGACCGCAGACTACGTGAGCTAGTATGAAAAATGACCTCAGCTATGCGAGCTAAGCTAAACTAACTTTGCTAATCTTTTGGTCGGCAACCGGCTATAAAGATAAATTTGAATATAGAACATGTGCAAAGAAAAATACATATTCTTCTGTGAAACAATATAAATGATAATTAAACAATTACACTTTGCAATATGTGGAAAGAAAAACTTTGTACCTCTTGATGAATACATGATGTTTTTTTATAATAAATCAGGTACAATGACTTTTCATACTTAAAAATTTAATTAATTAAATCAGGTACAATGACTTTTCATACTTAAAAATTTAATTAATTTAATCATGTACAATGACTTTTCATACTTAAAAATTTAATTAATTAAATCAGGAACAATGACTTTTCAAACTTAAAAATTTAATTAATTAAATCAGGTACAATGACTTTTCAAACTTAAAAATTTAATTAATTAAATCAGGTACAATGACTTTTCATACTTAAAAATTTAATTTATGGTCAAATTTCGACCACTAGTATACATATCTGAATTAAATGTATTCTATTTATTTTTGTCATTGTTGTTTCATTAAATGACTTATGTTGAAAAAATAATAGCAAATATTAATAAAATAGTAGCTACCCAAATTTCCCCGATATCTAAGTTGATTCCTTATGCTGAATTCAAAGACATATCTTTGATATTCCTTCTGAGAATTTCCAAGTAGCTGAAATTAAAAAAATATATAACAATACATACAAGCAGATTATAAAGATAATTATGTGGACAGTTTGGAATTCCTAGAGGATAAATTACTATAGTGAAATTTAATATTTTGTACAACTCGTAAAAAAATATGATAAAACTTGGAATATCGACTGGAAACATCAATCAGAGAAAAGCATGCAAAATCAATGATCTCAGGCTTCTCAGCTAAAAGATCTAAACAAATTCTTACTCTTAACAGAGAAAATATAAGAATTCTAATCAGAACACTGACTGGACATTGTAGATTGAATAAACACCTATGCACAATGAACTTAGCAGACATGCATCTATGTAGATTTTGCCTAGACGAACATGAAACTCCGCTACACCTGCTCAAGGACTGTGAACCACTGATGCAAACAAGAGCCAGAATATTTGGCTCTCACATCGCTGTTGAAACACAAATCAGAGAAGCCAGCCCACTGAAGATCTTAAGATTCATTCGAGAGATTGGACTATGGGAAGACCTCTAGAAGCCAATCATTCACAATGAGCTACATATCGAGCTGACGTGAAGAAGCCTCTAGAAGGATTTAAAAAAAAAAAAAAAAATCAATCAGAGAAATCCTTGAGACATGATCATCGAAATTATGAGTGCGAAAATAAAGATTGTTAATGTGACATCAGCTTTTAATTTGTAAAAACAAAATCTCATTATTATTATTCTAAAATAAAAATATATTGATATGGTTGATATATGAAATGTTTTAGTAAACATATAATTAAAAGCATGTACATATTTTAAACATAAGAATCACAATCATTCATTCAAAATAGATAAAATAAGTAATTATAAAGTTTTTCATGATAACATATGAACAAATGATATGTAATAATGCATTAAATTGCCGATTTTTATAGAAAAAATAGGAAGGAAGAAACAAGTTAGTGGCTCAATTGGTTAGATATCTAATTGCTGAGCCGAAGTTCCGGGGTTCGATTCCAGGTGGAGACAAATCGTGTTTTCAGTTTAGATCTGTGAGACAATAAATATCTTATGTTGCCAGAATGTGGCGACTTATTAGATGCATGCAAATTAATATCAATGTGCAATGACTTCATTCTTTAAAAGTTTATACTTATTCCGTGATAATAATCACAATTTGATATTTAGTTGTAAAAAATAAATAAAAAACTTAGTCGATTGCACTTCAATACGTTAATAAAAATGCAGCTTTTGGAAAGTAAGAACATTTATTGTGAAAAATATTGATACTACAATAAATTGCATGGAAGATTCTCAAAACATACCTGCTTGATTTGTGCTGGAAGTTGCGCCCAGGCGATTTTATGCCGTATACATTCATCAACATCATTCATATTGAATGTTGAAATACGATCTGTGATCTGAAATTACATATTAAGTGAAAATAAACGGAAAACAATAACAGGAATACGAAAGAAATGTCATTAACCACCATGAAAACACGGATTGACAAGTAGGAAAATTTCACGTCAATGTTTGACAGATTGCTGTGATTGTGATATGAACTTGCCAGTATGAAAATTAAAAAAATATACATCACGATAAAAGTTTCTGAAACTGCCTAAAATCTTGAAATTCTTTGTTTATAATCAATTATTTATTTAAAATTTTGTAAATAAATAATAAAATTAATATAATTAGGCAAAAATAACGAGTAAAAAGCATGAAAATGTTTGTAGTTGCGATTTGATAAATTAACGACATAAATTTTCCATCACTAACCAACAGTAAGTTTTCAACGCAGTCAACAATCCTACAGCAAGCTTTTTCAGATTGTCAACGATTAGTTTCGTCGGCCATTGTTGACTGTTGTTGAGTATTGGTGAGTGTATTATGATTAAAAAATATAAGCATTCAAAGGCATATTTCAATATTTATTGATGGTAAAAAATATTTTTAATATGTATAGATTATTTATTGTTTATCAGATTTTTCATTCGGCACCTTTTTTCAAAACTGTTTTTTTCGTTTATTTATAGATGCTCAACATTTTCAACAAACACTTAACAATCTCATAAATAGTTTACTCAGAATGTGTAAACAATGAATAAATGATAATTTATTACAAAAATGAATAATTTATATAAATTTGTAAAGTTTTAAAGCTCATTAGAAAGTATAATATGATTAAGAGCGAAAGTACGACTGCAAAATAATTCACAATTAAATTAATGTAAATTTTCTGAAGAAAATACTTTTCCTAAAGTAATCTTCCAAAGTTGTCTTATTATATCAACACAAAACACAATATGATATTCATTCTTAGCATGATATTTAAAAAAATGTCTATCAAAATGTTTATTTATAAATAATATTATAAATTAAATGAAAATAAAGTGCAAATTTCTTTATTACATTCAGGATAAAAATGCATAGGGATAAGTATTTGAGGAACAGATTTTTGTTAGCTAGACATTTACATTCTTTTAAACACTTATCAATAGGTTTATAAAAAAAACTTTGAACTGATATTTTTCTAAAAAAATAGGCTCATGTACATCTAGATCCAATATTATATATTTGAAAGGTGCAAATAAGTTAAAGACCATTTCACCAATTATAATCACCAACTTTATTTTCCAGCAATAAAATTCATACTTACATCTCATGTGGGCAGATGTTAAATTTCTAAACAATCAAAGTCAAAATGGCAAAAGAAAGCAGTGAAAATAGTAAGTAAGTAAAATAGTAATAGTAAGTGAAAATAGTAATAGTAAGGGAAAATAGTAATAGTAAGTGAAAATAGTAATAGTAAGTGAAAATAGTAATTCTTAATTTTTTCATATTTTTTGTATACACCACTTGCGTTTGTGAGTGCCAATCTTATGTTGGTGAGTGACAATAATGCATTTGTGAGTGCCAATCTTATGTTGGTGAGTAACAATCATGCGTTTGTGAGTGCCAATCTTATGTTGGTGAGTGACAATCATGCGTTTGTGAGTGGTGAGCTCCTAATAGCGGACAAATACTTGTACGTAATATCAGTTTATGAATTCTATTTTTTTAACTAATTCAGCAATCATCATATTGAGGGCCTTAAAATGGACAAAATAAGGCTGCCTGTCCATTGATGCGGAGCGAGGCAGCGGAGCGGAGAAACGGAGAAATATTAACCAATAGGATTGCATAAAATTTCCGCGCAGAGATTTTATGCAATCCTATTGGTTAATATTTCTCCGTTTAATCCGCTCCGCAGCCTCGCTCCGCATCAATGGACAGGCAGCCTAAGCCCCTGAAGACTCAAAAGTATTTTTTAACAGATTTTTAATTATCTCAATAGAGACGAAGTTGGAATATTTATTGTAGGAGAACCGGGAAATCAAGGCACCTACAGGGCTTACGACCTTTCATCGGCTGGTTTACGTGATCACTTTATGCGCTTGCGCAACGTTCACCAATTATGCCTTTTTAATGAGATCCCTATCAATTCAATTTTGAAAGTTCTATATATTGTAATACTGAAATTCTTTTCGCTTGAAAATAAGGAATTTTTACTACAGCCATCTATGGGTGAAATGATGAACAACAATCTTATTATTTTTTATTTATTTTGTTGTAACGCCATCTATTGAGAGAATTGGTTTTTTGTAAATAATGAAAGCTACAATTCTTATATCTGAGGTGAAAATGCATTTTTCGCATAGAAGTCACCTACTTGTACCAATGTGTAAGTAATCGAATATATTTTTATTATTGCATATGCGCAAACATTGGATTTTTTTCCCTGTCGGGAGTCAAAGATATTTTTTAACAGATTTTTAATTATCTCAATAGAGACGAAGTTGGAATATTTATTGTAGGAGAACCGGGAAATCAAGGCACCTACAGGGCTTACGACCTGTCCTTTAATTATGGACAGTAATATTCTTACCGAAATCGCTGGCCTAAGATAACGTCATGACATTCATTACTTTCACTACTGTACAATATAATTAATAACACTAATTCACCACAATAGATTAAGGAAGAGGTTATTTTCTGACTGTACCACTCTAGATTTCCATTCATTCTAATGAATTCCTTAGTTCCTCTTTTCAAGTACAATCAGTAAGACTATGGAACACTTTTAGTTATGATATTACAACATCTCAATTGATTCAATTTAAAAAAAAAGATTAATTCTTTTATACATCTAATAACTTTTAATTGACACTCATCCTCTCTCTCCTCCCACAATCTCTATCTCCCTCCTTTCTTTGTTGCTGTGTATTTTCATTTAATTATGTTATTTTTTTGTCTTTCTATTTGTTTTTAATATAATTTAATATACCTACTACTTCCTTCAACCTCACATTGTTTTGGTTGGTTGGAAGAAATTGTCTTATGGCAATAAACCCTCCATTGCACACATTATTATAAACGAAGCTAGATAAAATATTCAGAATTAGATATTTATACTTGATTTACTTAGAAGCCCAGGGGCATATCATGAATTTGTGGGGTCCTCGGCTAAATACTACTTAGGGGCCTACCTATTTTTTTTTGCTCCCACATCACAGATCCACACATCAAAACCTGTCCAATAGGTGCACATTGATTATAACAAATTAAACAAAATTTACATTTTTGTAATTTTACCCAAATTAATAATTTATAATTACTCAACTAATTGCCATTTTTTCAAAAAAATGTTTTGCATAGTGATGTAGGTAGGTATACAGTTTAGGAAAAAAATAGGACAAATAAATATATTATTTATATAATATGACTATATATTAGATATATTATATTGATAGTTATAATGTTGGCTTTTTGAATAATTAAAATTTACACAATACAATCTGTAGCTCATGATTACATGAATAAATTTAAAGTATATATTTTTTTATCTGTTTGTTTTACACAAAATAAGTCTTATAATAATGCAAATATGTGACCTTTGTGGCTCGGTTGGTTAGGTGACTGACTGCTGAACGGTCCCGGGTTCAATTCTCAGTGGAGACACAGTTTTAAATTGTGTTTTCAGTCTGGATCTGTGAGACGATTAATATCATAAGTCTCAAGAATGTGATAACTTGTTATTGGGTATGTGTTAAATTAATATTTGACACAGTACCTGTTAGTTGCCTGAGAAGTAAAAAAAAAAGTACAAAAAATGCAATCTACAGGTTTGTGTCGTACAGTTACGTGCATTAGCTAGATGAATAGTGTTCATATACAAAGAAAAAATCTTAAATAGACCCAACTCTCAGCTCTGCAATGGTATTTTGTAAGCAAAACATAAGTTTTTTTAACGAAAATATTAATAAAATATTTTATTTATATAATTGGACTTAGTGTAGCCCAAAACAGATTGGCATGGAGGCGGGCCATACGTGTGGCGACGGACTACAGCCGCTATCCTCAGTCATGAGGAAAAGGACGAATATATACACCCTGACAGCTAATTTTTTACAACCTTTCTGTCATTCCACGAAACTATCTGCTTTTGGCCGCGCAGTTTTGAGAGAAACAGGGGTTACCATGATTCCTTTGCGAGGGGATTCCCCGTTCCTTTCGATAGACGCTTATTAATTTCAGATACATTTTTTTCTTCACAATATCATCTAATGTTTTCAATCCAGGCTGGGGGCCCTGGGCTGCAGCCCAAAAAGCCTTCAAGTAGATTCGGACTCTAATTTATATAAATAAATTTCAACAAAATCTTTTATAGGTCTTAATAAATGTGTCTGTCCTTTTTTTATAGGTTTTGTTCAATTCCAGTGTTGATTGTGTACAAATGTAATTTATGTTTTCCTATTTTTCAATCCATTGAATTTTTTAAAACAATATTTATTTTTAATTTGATTTTAGAATTTATATGGCAAGACAGATATGTGGCAATATTTATTCAGACAAGGTTGCAGCTTGACGATGAATTTGAAAATCCAAAAACGAGAAAATCTGTCATATGGCAAAAGGTCGCCGACCTGATGAAAGAGAAGGCCGGTGAGAGTTTGGAGGGTTTAACTGGAACTATCTGCGACTCCAAATGGAGAAACTTGCTACAGACGTACAAGAAAGTGGCGTACAAGAAGTCTGCCGGCATCCACTCATCGTGGATGTACTATGATATGATCAATAACGGTCTCGGAGAGAAGGTTGTTGCTAAGACGACTCCATGGTATGAAAAAGAAGATGAAGATAAATGGTTTGAAACTTCGACGGAAGAGGACAAATGGTTTAAAAAAACCGGCAACAAATCGGACGATCCCTTGGTGGGAACAAAGAGGACAGCTTCTCCGGAAGTGGAGCAAGTGGAACAAGCTGAAGATTCTGACGATGACAAACCAATTTTGGATAAGAACAAAAAGAAGAAAAAGAGACCGTCTAGTTTGCAGCTGCTGAGAAAGGAGATAGCTGAGAAAAGGGTAGAAGATAGAAAATTTTATGAGGAGAAGAGACAGAGATGGGAGGAAAAAAAGGTTATTGAAAAGGAAAAGATTCAAGCATTATTACATTTAACAACGGCCATTAACAAATATACTAGTAAAAAATTAGAATTAGTTATTTCACAAAAGAAAGGTTAAGTTACTGTGGGTTTTTGTTGTAATCAATTTTATACACACTCAAAGTTAATTTTACATAATTGATGTGAATTATTAAAAAAAATTCAATGCTATTTATTAAACTCAAATAACAAAAGTATCCGTAGGTATTATATACTATTTTATTCCAAGGACTGAATATGCACACGAAATTATACTTTCTGTAAGGATTTCTTTTGTTTTTTCCATGGTATTGTTTAAATTAATTTTGAGTTACCAGTAGGTAAAATAATAATGTGAAAAAAACATATATTGTGATATAATTAAATAGGTACTACACCTATTAATTTTCATTTATATTGAAAGTTATATGAAACGTTTTTTCTTATATATTCACGTAATTATAATGTACATAATATAAATAAAATATTTAGTTTTAATCATGTAGTGTGTACGCAATGTGTATTTAATTTTTAATGTTTAATACGATTTAATAAAATATTTTTTTATATTCCTGTTTTTGTGTTAACACATTCTTTATTGATGAAAAATGTAACCATAAGTAATGGTGTTTTGTCTAGAAACTAGTTGCATGTAACACATGAGATCCAACTATTGATGGCGATAGTATATATAATTGAAAACTCCATCCATCCATCCGATGGCGCTACAGCCCATATCGAACCTTGGCTTCCTGTAACGTTTGCCTCCAACTCATTCTGTCCTCGGCTGCCGTCCTCCAGCCTGTCACCTGAAGGAGCTGCTCTGCATCCCTCCTGACCTCGTACTCCCTGTTGAAGAAAAAGGGACATTTTCTTGTACTGTATTGTCTGTGTTTGAATAGTGTTTGACTTGACTTGTTTTGTACTTGTACAGGAAGGTGATTGCTGTTAAAATATTTTTTAGAATAAAGAAACCATCGTGTGTGTGTGGTAATCTTTCGTCTTTTACTTTCATAAAAAACCACTTATTTGCACTTGAATATCCCAACAGGTTATGGGCCCAGGTGTGTGAACTTAAAAAGAGTGCTAATAAGATCGTGGTTTATAATTTGTGTTTTATAATTTGTGATAGTGACAGAAGCACGTGTTCTTTGTACGCGGCTATGGAGACCACATCGCAAATCAAATTCGTCGGTAACAACTACAGGCAGTGGAAGTTTCAAATTTCCTGTGCATTAAAGGCCAAGGGTGCATATGATGTTCTGAGTACAAATAAACCGCCAAAGGAAGAAAAGACAGAGAGAGAAGTATGGGAAAAGCGTGATGCTCTAGCAATGTATATAATGTCTTCAGCAATGGACTATAACATCATACATGTTATAGAGTCATGCAACAGTGCGAAAGAAATCTTGGAAAAATTGGATGCAATATATGACAGAAAGGGTGAATTAGGAAAAATATTGTTGTATGAAAAATTCTCTACGTGCAAATTAGATACTAATGAAAATGTTGCTTCGTATATTTCAAGAATTGAAAACATTGCAAAACAACTACGAGACGCCGGAGAAAATGTTAGTGACCTATTTATAATTACAAAAATTGTTGGTGGACTACCAGAAAAATACAAATCATTTCGACAAGCATGGTTATCGATGGAAGAGGCTAAACAAACAATAAACAATCTTACGGCCAGACTAGTCGATGAAGAGATGTCAAATAAAGAAGAAATGACTGCATTGTCAACTTCAAAGAAGTGGGATCAATCCAAAAAGAAATTCAAGAAGATCAACATAAAGTGTTTTAATTGTAATAAGAAAGGGCACTTTGCGAAAAATTGTTGGGCTGATAAAAAGGACAAAGAAAAGAGAAATTCAGCATTTAATGTGAGTGATGACTGCTGTGATACAAGTGACTGGCTACTCGATAGTGGAGCGTCAGCACATATGACAAGTAATCGGAGCTACTTTACAAATATGAAAGAAATAGAACCACTTTCTGTTATACTTGGTGACAACAGTGAACTACAAGTGATAGGAATCGGAAATATAAATATTAAAAACTATGTCGATGGACATTGGTACGATTCCATGATGAAGGATGTATGGTACGTTCCAAACTTGAAAAGGAACTTGTTTTCTGAAGGTGTTGTAACAAAATTAGGAATGAAGGTTACAAAAGAAGGAAACACAGCAAAAATATTCAATAAAGGTAGTTTAGTTTTGATTGCTCAAAGATCTTCTAACAACTTATATAAAATGTTAATAAAAACAGTTACAAATAACAAAGAACTGAACTCTGTAGACATTCAAAGATGGCATGAGAGACTGGGACACATCAATTTCAAAACAGTGAATGAAATGATTAAATCTGGTGTTATTAAGGCCACAAGGTGTAATATCGAACAATTTTGTGAAGCGTGTTGTTATGGGAAGCAAGCACGTAAGTCATTTAAAACGACAGAAACTCCGAACATTAGTAATGGTGAAGTAATTTTCAGCGACCTGTGTGGACCGTTCAATGTAGAATCAGTTAGTGGAGCTAAATACTTTATAACTTTTACAGATGGGAAGAGTAATTATAAAGTTGTTAAATTCCTCAAGTATAAAGATGAAGCTTTAAGCGCTTTTCAAGCATATGTTGCCTTTGTGGAGACTAAATTCAATATACGTGTCAAGAGACTACACACTGATAATGGCACTGAGTACTGTAACCGAAACTTCAAACACTTTATAGATACGAAAGGCATTGTTCATGAGAGAACGGCGCCATATACTCCTGAACAAAATGGGAAGAGCGAGCGCGTCAATCGAACCATAATGGAGAAAGTGCGCTCCATGCTTCATGCTAGAGACTTGCCAAAATACCTGTGGGCAGAGGCAGTGAACACCTCCGTGTACATCCTCAATAGGACAACTGACAAAGATGGTACGTCTCCATATGAAAAGTTGACAGGAAGAGCACCAATTGTAACACACTTAAGAACATTCGGTTCAACTGCATATGTACATACACCAAAAGAAAAACGTACAAAACTAGATCCAAAGAGTCGTAAATTGATACTCGTTGGGTATGAAGGAATTTCAGAGAATTACAGATTATTCGACATAAAAACAAGAAATATAACAATATCTCATGATGTAATCTTCAATGAAGACGAACCGTGTCAAATCCAGGAGTCAGAACATATTGACAGCCTGACTCCATTATTATATGATCAACAAGAAGATGATTACTCATTAGAAGTCCAGGATACCAACTCTGATATCACATCTAAACAACCAGAAGACACATTGCTAACAGATGATTCTGTAAAGGATCCTAGTGAAGATGAGATTGAAATTCGTGCCGAAAAAAGTACTAATTTGAGACCTAGACATAACTTAAAAAAACCAAAAAGGTATGAAATAAATCTAGTTGAAAGTATTCACATTCCAGAAACATACCAAGAAGCCATAAACAATGAAAACTCTTCAGAATGGAAGAAAGCTATAGACGAAGAACTTGATGCTCATGAAAAAAATGGAACTTGGAAATTATTGCCTCGACTGGTGGGTAAAAGAGTCATCGATTCGAAGTGGATTTTCAAAGTGAAAGAAGAGACACATGGAATAAGGTACAAAGCAAGACTTTGTGCCAAAGGTTGCTCACAAAAAGAGACTGATTACACTGAGACATTCTCACCTACTGTAAAGTATGATTCAATTAGGTTAATGTTTTCAATAGCTGCAGAAAAGAATTATAAGATGATACAATTTGATGTCAAAACAGCATTTCTTTATGGAGAACTAAAAGAAGAAGTGTATATGAACTGTCCAGAAGGAACACATGCTGACCCAGGTTTAGTTTGTAAATTGGTCAAGTCATTGTATGGTCTGAAGCAAGCTCCAAGATGTTGGAATCTTAAATTTAAAGAAATATTACAAAAATTTGGTTTTAAACAACTTGATTCTGATCAATGTGTGTTTAGGACAAACAATGACTTTTCCAAGACTGTATTTTTGTTGCTATATGTTGATGATGGTTTGTTGATGTCTGAAAGTACTGATGAGATGTTATCTATTGTAAAAGATCTGTCGAGCAATTTTAATATTATTGTTAACATGAAACCTACTTGTTATATTGGTATGTTTATTGAGAACCTCGACAATGGTATTTTCATACATCAGTGTAAATATATAGATAAAATTGTTGAAACTTTTGGACTAAGTAATGCTAAGTCTGCGGTTATACCAGCAGACCCAAACAAGTATCGAGGTCTGGTTAAGGGGGAGCAGAGCGATGAAAGTGTTCCTTATAGGGAAGCTGTAGGCTCACTTCTCTATATTGCGACAGTGAGTCGACCAGATATAATGTATGCAGTTAGTGTATTGAGTAGATTTTTAAATTGTAACAGTAAAATACATTGGACTGCAGTAAAGAAAGTCATAAATTATTTGAATACTACAAGAGAATATGGTCTCTTTTATAAACAAAATATGTCTAACAACATAAGTGTATATTCAGACTCAGATTACGGGGGTTGCATGGACACAAGAAGAAGTACAACGGGCTATATAGTTATGAAAAACGGGGCTGCTATATCTTGGTCTAGTAAAAGACAACCAAGTGTAGCATTATCTACTATGGAAGCCGAATTCATGGCAGCATGTGAAGCAACAAAACAGATTTTGTGGACAAAACAATTTTTAATTGATATTTATCATATTACAGAAATATGTCCAATTACTTTGAATATTGATAATCAAAGTTGCATAAGTTACATTAAGAATGGTAATATAAATAAACGTTCCAAACACATTGATATTAAATATAACTTTATTAAAGAAAAATATGATACAAACATTATTGCATTGGAATATGTTCCTACAGATATGCAGCTGAGTGATTTGTGTACTAAAGCACTTCATAAAACTAGATTTGAATTTTTAAGGCAATTGATTGGAATTATTAAGATGTAGATATAATAGTATATTAAAAGTATACTACTTATGTAGTAAGTTTCATTGTTAGATTGATTAGATTATAAGTAATCTACTTTTAAGTTTATGTTATAAAAGAAATGTCCTTTTTGGGGGAGTGTTGAAGAAAAAGGGACATTTTCTTGTACTGTATTGTCTGTGTTTGAATAGTGTTTGACTTGACTTGTTTTGTACTTGTACAGGAAGGTGATTGCTGTTAAAATATTTTTTAGAATAAAGAAACCATCGTGTGTGTGTGGTAATCTTTCGTCTTTTACTTTCATAAAAAACCACTTATTTGCACTTGAATATCCCAACACTCCCACCTCAGCCTGGGTCTTCCCACTCGTCTTCTTCCACCTGGGTGTCTGTTCACTATTCTTCAGTTCAGTATTCTGGCATTCTTTGTACGTGTCCAGCCCATCTCAACCTAACCAGTTTTAAATGCGTTGAGATGCTTGGGGCCTGGTATATTTCGTACAGCTCGTCATTTGTGCGAATACGCCATTGGTCTCCCTCTTTTACCGGTCCACAAATTCGTCGGAGAATCTTTCTTTCAAAATTGAAAAATACATACTTAACTATAAACCCAAAATATTAAAATCCAAATTATTCAATATTATAAAAAAAATTTCAATACAAAACATCTAAGTCAGAATAGGATAGTGTGGAGGTCAGTCCTATTTTCCTACCCCGAATATATAATGGTATATATGTAGAGTATCAAACTATTGAGTCCCGTAGACTTTTTTAGTGTATGCTGCAATACAAATTGTATGACACAATGTCATCACTAAATTGAATTTTTATAAAAAATGTTTGAGGTGTACTACGAAAATGCATGTACTTTTTATAGAAAATTAAATTACCTAATTGGGGTGTTTCGGCATTTTTCAATATTTTTGGAAATATAGGGAGTTAAACACAAATTTATCAACAGTTGGAATATATCAAGTAAATTATCAAATTCTAAGTATATTTATAAATTCTTAATATTAATTATATTATAACGCAAATTATTACATGATTTTTTAACTCGTGACCACTGAATTACTAATCCAGCGCGCTAACAGTGTTTTCAGCCTGAGAATTATACGAGAAATAGTTTTTAGTTAATTTATTTTCTGTAGAGAATTGAAACCAAGGATATGGGCAGAGAAGTCAATCAATTTACCAATATATGCTAGGATAGTTGACATCTTCTATACCTATAAGAACCGAGCAAGTTTAATCTCATTCGTGGATATATTTCATATTTTTTTTAGTTTTTGCCTTCTTATTTTTCATTTGTGGTTGTGCCATGTTTCTATAAAAGACTATATTGGTAAAATTTCACTTAGAGTTGTTTCTACCACAACCTTATATAAATAATTTCATTGGCATTCAGAAAAAATCAAATATAAATCAGTCCCATCAAATTATAACCAAAAATATTTGTGTTTCTCTTTTGTATAGAATCCAATATTTTCCCTTTTGTATAGAATACAATATTTTCCCTTTTGTATAGAATACAATAAGTAAAAAGATAATAAAACTCATTTTTTTTTCTTTCCTTCTATCGGCTTCTTCACGTCAGATTTGCTGCATAGCTCATTATGAATGATGCTATTCTAAAATATTTTTAAAATCACTTTATATCTGGGGCCAGGGATAGTAAAATTAGAAGCAAAATTTATTTTAAATTTCATTTATTTCTATTGAAATGAATACATATTTTTGTTGCTAAAATATTTAGCAATCATTACCAGAAAATGTGCAGGTAAGCACCACTATGGGTAACTGTAAAATCAACATTGAGAATATTGCCATAAGAAAATAATTTAAAAAAACCAACAAACATATTCATAAAAAAATATAAAAAATAAAATAAAGCGCAAAATTGCTTTGCATACAAAAGTATTTTACAGTATTTAAAATAATAATAAAATATTGTTTAAATGTAAGTAGGTACTATAAAATATCAATAGAATTAATATTACTGGAGTAGAGTCTATCAAAATTTAATGAAGCAAAAATATTTTATAAATATTTAAACCATCAAGTATTTTAGAATTACTGATTCATTCTCATTGTCTTACACTTTTATTCCATCATATTTAGTACAAATAATTGGTTGCAACTTAACCTAGTGGCTTTATAGAAGCCATTTTATGCCTCACTTACAGTTATAGACTAGGCAACATGATCTAGATACCAACATGACAAATTTAATATGCAGTACTGACCATAGACCATCTCAGGGTATTCAACAAATCTATGGTCTGTTGTGGATTAAACAATTTCTTCGACTGCATGTTGTTTTTATCATACCAGGAAAATATCTTCTTTACTATTAATTGGTTTTTGGGAACTATGTATATACACCGTGACAATAATGTCCGGTTACTGGATATAATATTATTATGTAAATGAAGGCAAACTAGTGAAAACCAAACGCTTTCAACAGACTGCTAACTCTGCTCGTCTACTATATTAAAACTATTTCATTATAAATATAATATGCTATTTATTAAAAATGTATCAAGAAAAGTATAACAATGTTCAATGGAACATATTAGCAGAATAATAATTGTATATGTTCAAACTAATGTTTGACACTTCTTCACTTATCCATATTTATTTTATAAATAGATCTTTTTCAAATAAACAATTTGACCAACAACTGTTAACGGTAAAGCCACGTTGACTACCGGATGTAAAAAGTTTGTATAAAAAACCGATTTAACAATTTTTTTATTAAACCTACACACAATAGACATCTTTGTCTAGCGAAACCAATATATATTTTATTCAATTTATTATTTTATATTCATTTATTTGGTTTAGTATATAATAGCAGTATCAAAAATTTTGTATCAACCAATGAACTGACATTGAAAATCTTGTGTTGACAAATGAATGAGCATAAAAACAAACCAAACCAAATAAATAAATACATAGCATTGATTTAATGAATAACTAGCTGAATCTCTAAATACATAAATAATGAACTGGATGTATTTTGAAGTTTGTGTTCGGTTCAATATAAAAAATGTGATGCAATATTAAAAGAATGCATGGATGGTCGAAATTTCATATAAAATACAAATATTATAAGCATACAGCATTTCCACAAATGGGACAAAATTGAAACAGCAGTAAATCTATTTAGTATCCTTAATTTTTCTATATACACATTTTCTAGTCATGCCATTTTTAGATTATAATGCATTTTTTAAAAATTAAATATAAGTATGTATAAAACACTTAGATCTAAATTGTTTTTTTATATATATATATATAACCTAAATAATGTCTTGAACAACAAAATTGAAAATCATAGAGCGATTCTAATATCTTTTACTGACGTCTATAGAATATTTTTCTACTTTGTATCATGATAATAATAATAATGTAATTAAGTTGTGAGTAATGAGAATTACCTTTATTATTTTTGAATAAACTGTGTTGTCAAATACAATAAATGAAGATTTGATTGAGAATAGAATCAAGTTGTAGTTATACTATTACATATTTATAATATGTACACACTATATAATTTCAAATAAAAATAATAAGAAAAATAATGTATCAAAGCTTTTGATATGACAACAAAAAATAACTCAATAATTATTTCCATTTGATATAAAATAATTTTAATTATCTGTGAATTAATAGATTGGATATTTGGAAAGTAATTTATTTAAATGAATAAAGTCAACTAGTCAACAGTTAAAACGAAATGTACAAAAATGTACATAGTTAAAAAAATAAATTAACCATTACTGAAGTTGTCAGTAAATAGCAATAAAAACAAACAACGATAAGAAAAAAACAGTAAATCTTTGAGAAAATTTAAAAAATAATCTAGAGCCTCTTGAATCAAGTAATTCTACAAATTAATGTTTGCCGTTATTGACAGTAATACTTAAATCTTTGGTGTAATAAATTTAAATGTAATTAATATTTTGGATTATTTGGGGCAATTTGGGGAGTATTTCATATTGAACGATAAATAATTGTATTTCGATAAAAACAAAAAAATATAATTTTGTAAAAAAATCACATTAAAGTTTAAACATACATTTTCACTGCACTAAACATTAATAAAATGCATACGCAAATTGTGATTTCATTCCATACTAATCATTCTTCAGTCAGTCTTAGTAATATTGGTTTACAACTAAACTGATAAACTAATTCTAGCAAAGTATATTAGTTTGATATTATTTAATTTATGATTATAAAAATGTTATTGATTATACAAATGAGAATGTCCACATACATAACATCCTAAATGTTTGTCTGAATCATGGAATCTGTTATGGAATGTGATGTCTGTTATGTTGAATATATTGTACTGACAGACTAAAAAAGTCCAAGTCAAATTGTTTATTAAGATTTCGATAAAATAATAAACAATAAAAAAAAAACAATTAAATTTTCTGAACATTATATTTTATAGACAAAAAATTAAAATTACTATTGACAAACAATTGTATTAGTATTATTGTTGGATATTAGACTAATTATCAAAAAATATTCATGCGGTATTACTTAATAACCAGTCAGACCGCATTTAGCCAGATTAAGCCATTGCCAAATAGTAAGACCAATGGAGTTTTTGTATATTTGAATGGAGAATGCAAATTTTCATGATTGTTGACAAACATTTCAAATGTTTTTGGAGATATTTAAATGTGTTTCTTTAAAGTAGGGTAAACGATATAGTGACGGGCCACCCACCAGTGATGGGCCACTTCAAAATATATTTCCAAAAATAAGAAACAGATGACCTGTAATTATAATATTGTATAACAAATGTCTCTGGTGACATGTTATCTTTGATTTAAAACTAAAATATATGATATAGTTGGTAACACTGATTAGTCACACTTCATTTTGTTTGGCAAGGTGACAAGACGCGCATTGTGCTGTGAAATAATTCATTTTTTGTTAAGGAATTGTCGTTGTTTGAAAGGTAACAATTTGTGTTGTTTTTATTTTGCTTAATTTATTTCTTCAAATTTAATTAGCTAATGGTATTGTTTAATGTTTTTTTGTAGTTTTAATAAATATTTCGAAAATAAAAGCATACTTTATGGGTGGCCAATGACTACACCAATATTTTTATAATAATTCTATGATGGGCCGGGGTGGCCGATCACACAATTTCTTTAAATTCGTAAATATGATGATACAATGGTGAACTACTACTATTATTTGTATTCTATATGCTTGAAATTTGTTACAATTTAGTTATTTAACCATTTGACAGTAATCGGCCGCCGGCCCATCATTGTATTTTGTGGTGGCCTATCACTGTACTTTGTGTAACGTACAAATGTTTTTCTTGTAGATGCCTAATAAATTATTGGTGAAATACGATGAGAAGAGCATGGAACTCGCTATCGAGCATCTCCAAAAGTACGGTGTATCGTTACGGAGTGTTGCGAAGAAATTCGGTGTTCCAAGGTCAAGTTTGCAAACGAGAATGAAATTTCCCAATGCTAAACATTCTTTCGGCCCCTCGCCAGTATTGTCCGGCGCAGAAGAAAATAAACTGGTTACGTGGATAATAACATTGGCAAAAAAAGGTTTTCCAAGAAAGGTTGATGATGTTAAGGACAGCGTGAAAGCTTATTTAGACAAAAATCCAAGGAAAAATCCATTTATTAATAACAGACCAGGAGATGGGTGGGTAAAGGCTTTTTTTAAACGACATCCGATATTGACACAAAGGACAAGTGAAGGAGTTACGGCAGCAAGTTCATGCGTAAGTGAAGAGGACATTCGGAAGTGGTTTCTTGAAATTAATTCTTATTTCACAGAAGAAAATCTACTGGATGTGATTCAAGACCCGTCCCGAGTTTTTAACGGTGATGAAACGGGCTTCCAAATCTGCCCTTCGTCTGGCAGAGTGATTGCTCCAAAAGGATCAAAAAATGTATACTCTGTAGAACAAGGTAGTTCCAAAGAAAATTTGACAGTGATGTTTACATTTTCAGCAAGTGGTATGGTATGTAATCCTATGGTGATATACGCATACCAAAGAATTCCTGAAAAGGTCACACAAAGTATGAATACTTCATGGGGAATCGGTCGCAGCGACAACGGATGGATGACCTGTGAAAATTTTTATGAATATTTGGGAATGTTTTTTATCCCAACTTAAAAAACGCTGGTGTGAAATTCCCAGTCATCCTGTTTGTTGATGGACACAAATCCCATCTATCTTATCAGGTGAGTGAATTGTGTTACAAACTCAAAATCCACTTAATAGCCCTTTACCCAAATGCCACAAGAATTCTTCAGCCTGCAGATGTTGCAGTATTCCGACCAGTGAAAGCAGCATGGAAAAAGTCAGTTCGTGAGTGGCAAACAGCACATCCAGGAGAGATGTTAACCAAACATACGTTTGCTCCAGTACTTGAATCATCTATAAGGTGCATTCAGCCTAAAATACTTGAGAATGGTTTCCAAGCATGTGGCCTTTATCCCTTCAATGCGAATGCAATAGATTATTCGAAATGTTTAGGTAAAAGTTTTCCTCATAGCAGTGTTGTTCAGTCATGCGGTGACACTGTTATTAGGTCAGAAGAGCCCAGTTTGACAAAAGAAGAGTTTATTGGTATTGTTGGCAAGGAAACAATAGCCAAATTTGTCAACATTAAAAACATTCTTAGTGAAAAAAAATTAGAAGAATTTTTCGTTCTCTTTCGTTTGTGGGAAAAGCTCACAAAAGATAAAGAAGATTCCCCAATTGAAGAAAGTAACACTGCTTCTTCAAACAATTTGGAGTTATCCACAGCTGAATTGAATAGACCACATTCATCAAACACCACAGTATCTGGTGATGATCCTGGATCATCCAGCACTCTCCATGAAATTTTATTGTGGCCTAATACTCCAAAGAGAAAGGGAAAACGGCAAGCCAAGCGAATACCATTTGCAATTACTTGTGAGAAGTACAGAACAATTTGTGAAGAAAAAAATAGTGAAAAACGAAAAGCAGAAGAAAATAAATTAGAGAAACAGAAAAAAAGAAAACTGGCTCAGGAAGTGAAAGCTTCAAATGTACAAACTAAAAAAAATAAAGAAAACTCCTTAACAAAAATCCTGTGCTTTATATGTAAAATGACAATCAAAAAAAGTTCTAAGCTACAGTGTTCTGAATGCAGTAAATATTTACATTTAAAGTGCATTCCAAAAAGTCACAAAAAACATGTTCCAGATGATGAAGGTGATCTCTTCATTTGCCATGAGTGTTTTATCATAGAAGAGGATTTGGTTAGCGATAAATCGTTTGATAACGAGGTGGATGAAATATTTGAGAATGTTAAACAAAATAATTTGTAATAGTATAAATTAATAAACGGCACCTTTATCATTTTATTTAAGTTTTAGTTAAATTAGGTATTAATGAAAACATGTCAATTAGTTATTAAGAACGTATTTATCTTGTTTTAGAAAAAAAATTGTCTTGGAAAAAAACTTTGTATAGGTATTATACTTATTTTTTTATGGTTTTTGAACAAAGGTAAAACTAATGAAGCCCTAAATATGGCAATTATTAATAAATTTTGATTTTTGTTATGTTATATTTTTAAAAAGTACATGTAGGTAGCTATTTGTATACATAAAATCAGATATTGGCAAGTGGCCGATCACTGTATTTTTGTTGGCCCATTACTGAATGAAGGTGTCCGATCACTGAATTTTTTGATACCTTTTCATATTGTATATATTTTTTGAATAATAAGTAACGACCAATCAATATTGTTTCAATTTATGAACAAAGAACTCTTTTGTTAATGTAAATAACATTGTATTTTCAATAAAATACCTACTATAAGATTGAAAGCTACAGTTGAATGAACAAAAGTCCTTAACTGGCCGATCACTATATCCTTTACCCTATTTGTGACAGCAATACAAGAAATTAAAATATATTATTTAAAAACATTAAATTAAATGATGAGTTGGTATGCAATTTTTAATGTGTTTGAAATATTAGTAAAGTTGAAATATTGTTAATTTAGAGAGAAGACAGACAATTTATAAACTAATTGCAACAAATTTTCAAATTGTAACTAGAAATTAAAATATTTTTAAAGCTATTTTATAAGAACAATTAAATATCTTAAAAAAAAACAATCTAATGTTCACATTAGTATGATACCTTAACAATTCACAGTATATAAAGTATAAGAAAATGATAAGTTCAGATTTTTTTGAATTATGATATAAGAATAGACAAAATATTAAAAATAGGATATTTTAAATCATTTGTCAAAATTCTATCTTCTCACTAAATGGACAAAGCAGCAAAGATAGGGTAAGCAGTTGTGAGCTGGCCCCCAAGTCAAATTGAAAACGCTGTTCGTTATCGCCAAGCGCTAATTTTTTTTGTAACGGATTTGACGTTTGTTGTTTGTTATTGTAGAAAAAATTTCTACAACAAACGTCAAATCACATACAAAAAAAATAGCGCTTGGCGATAACGAACAGCGTTTTCAATTTGACTCAGGGCCATTGTTACATAAATTCAAATAAAGAACTAGTAAAATACTTGGATATTTAAATAAAGAACTAGAAAAATGGTTACATATTCAAATAAAAAACTTGTAATATTATTGAATATTCAAATTAAGAACTAGTAAATTGTTGGCTATTCAAATTAAGAACTAGTAAAATTATTGGACATTCAAACAAAGAAAGAGAAAAATTGTTCGCTATTCTAATAAAGAACTAGTCAAAGTAAATAAAGATAAGAATCTATTTCAAAATGACAGCTCACTACTGCATTTAGATAATATGAAATAGGGAACATTAACTTTAGTGCTTTTTTTTCTTTTATAAAAAATGGAGGGAAATTTATTAACAATAATCTGTTAACCTGAAAATGTTTTAAACAGCTAATATTTACTACATTACACCTTTGAAGTAAAATTACCAAAATATCTACTGTGAATAACAGTCAGTCTGGATGACATGATGTCGGGTGACATCGATTTTTTTGCTTTGTTAAATTTACAATTGACATTTTTTATTTCATATATTATTTATAATATGTCATGAATAAAATTATATTAAAATGATTGCACTAAAACATTGTTAATATCAATAAAAAGGCAAATAATGAAAAAAATTCAATCTAGCAAAATTAATAAAAAAATAATATTTGTACAAACTGATTATATATGAATTTGATGACATTATTGGTAGACTAATTTTCATTAAAAATAATCTAGAATAGATTAATACGATTTCTTTGAGTCTAATTAACAACTGTTCATACATTACATAATATATAATAAATAATTTAGGTAAAATATATATTTTGGAGAAATTTTATAACATATTTGCTTCGCGGAGTCATGAAATATGAAAATCAATCCCAATGCACTGACATGTCTGTTCATAATAAAAGGAAATAAAAAGTTTGGTTTTTCATATTTAAGTAAGCAATTAATTTATAAATAAAACATTGAATTTTATGAAAAAAACCCAACAATAAATGAACAATTATGAAGTTCCAGACATGAAAGTGTACTACAATGTACAATTATTGAGAAGAGAATTATATAATATCAACAATGAACATCCAATTATTAGAAGAGTTAAAATATAGATATCCTTAAACTTTTGAAAGCAAATACGATTAGTTGTTTAGAAAAAACACAATTGTAAATGTATTTTTTTAACTTAAAAATGGCACAAAGTGATTATTAATACAAAATGTTATAAATTACCATTGAATGTTTTAGATATTCTAAGGTTTGAAATAGATGCTATTTTGATATTACATTCCTCATTGATTAAGAAATTTTAAAATAAAGCCATAGAAAAATAAATAGATGAGTAGTTCAATGAAATAATGATAACACGCTTAAAAAAAGAAATAGTCACATAATTCATAGTTCACCCTATTTAGATAATATCAAAATAATGGCATATATATGTAATAGAATATATATATTATAATATTGTATCTTTCATCTATCAAAATGTAGTATTCATTGACACTATTTTACTAAAGGTCACAATATGAAATCTTTCCTAAAAATCTAACACATTCATAAGAAGCACTTTAATGACTGAGAGAATCAGAGACTTATCTAAGTATTAAGAATTAAATGTGTCACAAATATATTACGAATATAATAATATATTTACGAGTTTTGAGTAAGTACCCTAATTTTATAAATAATTCATTCACTTATATGTGACCAAGTGGATAGATTAAATATGTTTTAATAATAGCGAGTCTAATAATTTTTTTTTTAATAATGTATATAATATAATATAATAATGTACTCTTCTAAGAGAAACTAAACATCAAAAACTTAATCTATGCTATGATAATATTTTATATATATATAAGTGTAACAAGATTTTATCAAAAATTTAGACATACACATTTTTCTTCTCGTGAACTCATAATTGGAAATTGATGAAAAAATAAATGTGTATGTAATTAATTATTTACAAAGTCTATCTAGTGAGTAAATAGTGATACAAACACAACGAAATGTCGAAAATAAAATAATAACCTCAAAATAATGATACATTGCACGCAATAGGCTCAGAGTGAGTAATGTTATACCATTTTGTGTGACGTTGAAGCTATAAATTAATAACAGTCATCGTGCACAAATAATTTCTTCGACAAACTGTACAAAAGTATAAAGACTTATTGTGTTTTATATAAATTACATAGTATTCATTTTCCGGATGATTCTTATAATTAAAGCTTTAAAACATTCACAAATAGGTCACTCGATAATAACTGTTATATTGAAAAAAAAAAAATTAAACCAAAGATAAAAAAAATATATAAATCTTTTTACATATAGCATACTTATTGTCGAGTTTTTCTCATGCATATTTATATAACTCCAAAAAAATAATATAATATAAATTTAATATTGTACAGTTTGGATTTTTTTAAGAGTTATATAAGTACAGAAAAGAAAAACAAAATATGACAGGAAGATAACTTCTTAAAAATATTAAATGCTATAAACTATTATAATATGTACAAGCAATATTGTAATAAAACTATGGAATTTGGTATAATTTTACTTAAATATATTTTTAAAGTACTTATGCGTAAATTTCATCAAACGAAAGAAATTATACGTCTCATTGACTGTGATGCGAACAATGTAAATACAATAATTTTATATACACTAGGGAGAATGTTGGCCAGTCGAAAAAATTAAATTCCTCAGATGAAGAACAAAATGTTCCCATAAAAATAACTTAATCTTCTACGAAAATAAAGAAATGAAGTATTTGTATCTAGGCCAAATTATATTAAATTTAACACTTTACACGTTATATTATTTATAAATAAAAATAAAATCAAACACGACAAAATGTTTAATATAAGAAAATCTTTGTATGATATATTCAATATATTTAATGATTCAAACACATTTTGTACTAGCCTTAGAATATACGTATTACATAGTAAGGTAATATTTTCTCTTTCACTCATTTGTGATTGAGTTATTTCTTTATTTAAAAAAATATCTATGTACAAAACAAAATAAAAATAAAACCACAGGATAAATTGTCAAAGTATAAAAATTAAACAATAATTCTAAATTAATAAAGCACAAATACAAAAATAATTGTATTATAATAGAGTATCAAAAACTTTTACTAAAACTGAAAAAAAATACATATACATAGGTACATATTAAATTACATTATGTACAGTATTATATAAACATATTACAATATAACAACCGTTCCCATCTGGTCCATGTATAAAGTCATGCTAGAATAGAGAAGCAGCTTTAAGTCCAATAATGTGAGAACGGAAGCAATTTTAAGGGCATAACATCCTCAGTAATTATTTTTTATCATCGCACAAAATACAACTTTCAATATTACTAATAAATTATTTAACAAATTCTCATTACAATAATTGTAGGTTGTTATATTATATAATAATAATATAAATAATTATTCCAATGACACATTGTTCGTTATTAAAACTCATCCGATTTGTTTCATACGGCAACACTTTGTCGTTGTAGCAGCAACAGAATCAAAGTACACAATCATTTCTATTTTTATAATGCTAATTTAACAATTTGAATAAACAGTTTGAAATATTATTATATTATCAAATTTCCATGGCACTTCCACCATTGACAGATTTTTAAATCAGTCAAATTTTGTTTGTTGTTTCCACATTCATCACAATCAAAATGTTGTGCAGTTTTAACGCTTTAATATACTGACCAATATTAAACACAAGAATTTTTGATTAAAATGGATATTGTTAAAAATCTGTAATCTATATAAAACTCATCTCTATTCTAATACAAAATTATTGATAATTTTGATTTATGGAGTTTTTATATAGATTGCCTAACACAAATTTTACATTTAATCTTAAGTCTCAATTTAAAATTGTTACGAAAACAAACTTCTAAAACAACAGAACAAAATGAGAGTCAAATTTGTACATTTCCAGCCAGGTATCAAATCCCTCAATGTTAAAACATTGAGTACATATCATTACGGAAGATAAAATTACGAAATGTTGATACTTCAAATATGGTCAAACAGAAAATTAATGATTTATACATAAAATAAATATTAGGTAGGTACTCATCACAAAATTCAAATTGAAAATAAATTCTATCAATAATTCTAATATGTTTGATAATGGTCATCAAAGAAACTATTGAAGTGTGATTAATAATAATATTGTCACTCAAAAACAACAGTGTTTTTAGACGCACTAGGAATGTGTATTTATTAGGATATTAGTTTTTTCGTCTTACGGGAACTGTAATTTGATTTTTTTTATGGAAACACTAATTGATTTTCTCTGCTGGAAATAATTGTTTTAATTTTGTCTGACGGCTTTACTGTCCGTTTAAGATCTGTAAATGTAACTGCATGCAGGTGGCGGAGGAGTGCGGGGCCGCATGTCCTGTAGTCCAGGGGGCGGTGGAGAGGGGCTGCTGGATGGGGGGGAGGGGGAGGGGCTACTACCCCCACCGCTCGCAGAGCAAGAGCCGGAACCACTGCTGCGTTGTGACACTGAGACAAGGAAAAATAAAAACGCATATTATAATCCTGTTCAAGGTAAATAAAGATAGGTTGTCACATGCATAAATAATTACTTCTTAATTTCAAGGTTGTCAGATAAATTAATTCGTATTAAAAATAATACAAATTAAATGTCAATAAACTGTTCATTCATTCATACAGGTGTGGGTATGTGCATTACCTTATAAAAGGAAGCATGGTTGTGCGTGTAAATTAAAATATTGTTAAATAAGGTATGTACTTATAGCAAACTCATCATCATATAATTTATACATAGGTTCATTTCAGTTTTTAACAACAAGAAAGAGTTGAGTGAACAGGGTGCCTAGACAACGTGTCACTTAGCTCAAGAAAAGATAACTCAATGTATCTTTTCTTATCTATCCTTGTTTCTTTTCTTAAGCTAAATGACACATTGTCTAGGGGGGCTGTAAAGATAAGTAAAATAAAATTTTTAAAATAATACAGTAATATTAAAAATTTGCATTTTTAATTTTTTTCAAACTGACAGCATTGGCTATGTAGATTTCTATTATAAAAATTAAATTGAAATTTCAACTAGTTGAAAAGGCATTCACCAGGAGAAACAGTTGTCCTGGATAGGAATAAAATAATTGCAGAAGAAAAAAAATCTTTAATTTTTATTTTTATCATGTAAAATAAATTTAGGTACATCACCCTATTTATATATTATTTCATACATGTCCATCTATTGTTCAAGCTTCTTATGTATCTGCCTATCAATATATTGTTTATATGGTCAAATTGTTTATATCTCTTGGTCTGTTTCAGCCTATTGTTCCATTTCTAAGCGGAAAAATGTTTAAACCATCATTTGAATTACTTACATGAAATGTTTTCGAAGCAAACCCTTTTTAAACAACACAAAAAGGTTTAATTGTGATAGAAAGGTTTCTTAAGAGGTTATTGACTAAAAAGATGAGAGTGATTTACCCAAAGTATGGTGATGCTGAGTGGCTGAGCGATGGTGGTGGTTGCGATGGTTGTTAGGTTCCCCCCGTCCATCAGCCCCGCTTGTTTCTCAGAGGTAGACTTTCTTTACACTGCGGGTCGTAGAGAATCCATCGTTGCCGCGCCGATATCCGTCTCCCTGGAAAATAACATTAATTAGTCAAAGTGGACATCTCTACAACATTCAACATCTTCACAAGTAGGACATAGACCTCCACTATCTATCGATTCCCATCCACTGGGGTACAATGAATCTTTTAATTTCGTCCATCCATCTGTTAGGTGGCCACCCTTGTGGTCTCTTGCTGCCTCTCGGTCTGCACTCCACCAGTCTATTCGTACATCTATTGTCATTCACACTTTTGCAAGGCTATTCTCTCAACCACATTGGACCTTTTTCATACAAAATATAAATTTTCATACAAAATATAAATTATCACAAAATATAAAATTTCATACAAAATATAAATATCCTACTACAAGATGTCTATCAAAATCTACATTTGCTAAGAATCCTATACACATTTTTAAATATTGTATTATTATTCTTCCCAAGTTGTCCGCACTGCTTGACATTCAATGCCAGGCAACGCAGGGAATATACATATATGTCTGTAAATATATTATTGTATCACTGGTTTTTTTTACAAAAATGAAGGCGATATACAATCAGATAGGTGGTTACAAAAAAAAAATGGTATCTGGCAAATCATGTATGTAAAAAATGGTTATTATTTATAAGATGTATGGTGGCAGAGAGCTGGGTTTGTAATTCAGTGGTCCCGAGTTCGAATCCTGCCACAACCGATTTCATTCACCTATAGCACAAGCATATGCTGAATTTAGGGAATGTATGAGGATGTATATGTGCTTATTACAAGGACATATTAATTCTTTTTTTTTTCTTCTACTTCGTGCCATATTAGGTCTCCCCGATATTAGTGATCACTGCTGAGAAGGCATCTCTATCCGCCGCCGTACGGAACAATTCGCCGACGTCTTTGAATGTTGCGAAGCCAGATGACATCTTCCTATTCCTCAGCGTCCCTCTATTTTGCCCTTCATATCAATTAGAGCAGCCTGTACTTTTCACCTCGCAAAATGTGAACCAAATATGTCGCTTTATTGAGTCGCCCAGCTCGCGCTCGACATTTACTCTCTTTTTTTTAAAAAAAATCTAGATTTAGAAATCATTGAACTTTTTTCTTGTCCTTGTAATTATTAAAATCTGGTGAATTATATCAGACCTGATGTGAGCGAAGGGTTCCAAAATTATCCCTCCCAGGTCTGTATCCGGCCGCGGCGCCATCTTGCTGGAACTGGAAGAGTGTCTCTGCATGTGGGTGTGGTGGATAAGGGCCGTGCGGGGGCCCCTTGGGCAGGCCACCTCGTAGGGTGCTGCGGGGAGAGTGGGGGCCCTTTGGGGGGGCGGAAGGGGGAGGGGCCAACACAGGCTCAGCGTAGGTCACTTCCTCAACTTGGGATAGCAATTTTGGTTCAGCTTGGATTCTGAATATTAAAAAAAATAGTATCTCATAATTTCAGTAAATATCTCAATACTTCATTACGCAGGTATTTCATAATTTCAGTAAATATCTTTATTATTTTAGAAAGTAATTCATAATTTCATTATCTCATAAATTCAGTAAGTATTTCATAATTTCAGTTATTTCAGAAAGTATTTCATTATTTCAGTGAGTAATTCATAGTGTTCAGTTATATATATTCTTATTTACATGTTAAATTTCATGAAAATTGATGGAATAGTGAGAATATAATGATTACTTTTTTACTGAACACTAAAATGCAAAGATAACTGAAAAAAATATTCAATATTTCATCGATACACTATTTTGTAATTATTTTGGGTCGTCATATTAATAATATGATTAACAACAAGAATATTGCATATTTTTTTAATTTATTTGTACTGTAATTGTGAAGAATAATTGAAAATTCATACCTATTGATGTTTTGTCTCTGTTCAAAGTATTCATATTCAGTGTCAGGATACGGGAGATTGTCATCTTCATCCTTGTGGCATTTTCTTCCACAGAAGTATCCGGCCACAAACCCGACAGCGAGGGCGGCCAGCGCCCCAGCAGCCACTGCAAGGGCCAAAGTCTCTGCAGAATATGCTGGTGGAAGGTTATCGGCTGCAGAAACTGCCGGACCTAACACAAGAAGTAACATTAACATTTGTTCATTTCAATCATTATTTACCTATAGTTAAATCAAGAGAATAATTCCATTAATTCATGTCAAAAGAAATATATCTATAAGTACTGTGGACTGTCTTTGTATCATCAAATCGTCGTATAAGGTCTTACATCGTAAGTCAATATCGGCAACTTTACAGCGGAGCAAAATACATAAAAAATCGGCAACTTTACAGTGAAAAAAAAAAGTAATATTACATTTGAAAAAATATAAAAACACAAAGCCATGTGAGCTGACATGCTTTTTATTAATATTTTCAAAAGAAAGTACATATAAAAGTCATATAATAAGAATTTAAGGTTTTTTGCTCAACTGTAAAGTTGCCGATATTGACTACTGCGGTGATAGAAACCTTATGTGATGAAATATAAGTTTTGAATATTTATTTACTTAAAAATTAAAAATATGTTTTTATTCTATCAATGTTGATGGCATTATTTCGGCTACCTGAATCAAAAGAGGAACAAATTAGTATCCATATTTGATAAAAATAACCCTAGTTAAAAATATTTTCTGGCTTGAATGTCTAGTCAATGTATCAATTTAGCGACGGAAAAGAAAACTTAATGTATGGAAGTGGCAGTTGCCTGTTACGTGACAACTGTCACCTCGATACATTGAGTTATCTTTTCTTATCTTTTCCATTGCTAAATTGACATGTTGACTAGGCACTCTGGCTTTAAGGTCCCATTGGACATGTGGACTTAGTGATCTCGAAAAACAATTACAAAGCCTTCAAACGATTTTGCCATATATACGGTGCCTTATTATTCGAAGATTCTCACTGACTTGTCTGTTTCCATAGATCTTCGTCACTTTTCTGATGCCCTATATATATAAGGATCTGAAGTCGCCGACAGTCCGCAAGTGTGAATCTCAATTCGCACTTGTTGATTGTTCTTTTTGTACCATGGTGCCGAGATTGCTAATCTAGAGGGCTCCATGAGCTACTCTTCGTGCCATGCATTGTTTTTTTTTGTCGTTCATTCTAGCGTTCTGCGAAGGGGCCGTTGTCAGTCCCCATATGCGGAGCGGGTGGTGGTGGAAGTAGTGAGGCACTCTGGTCTATTGGACTGCTTGGCAACGGCCTATTGGACTGCATTTCAGCTTGAAGCTTATAAGCCCCCTAGGGTTGAGCTTTGGCTTAGTTAGCCTATATTTAAATCTACCCATGGATTTGTCTAAAGAAAATACAATTAATTTATGTATGCTTACCTTCTGGCTGCGTGTTATGGAACTCTTTATCCTGCATGATGTTGATGACTTCTCCCCTGGGCTGTTCCTTGCTGGGCCTCGGGACCTCGTTGTACTTTGGCTGCGACGAACTCAGCCCTCCCACGCTGCCCGCATCTTTACCAAGAATTTTGCCTGTTATCAGATTATTGCATTAACGAGCCTTGATGATGCTGATTAATAAATGGAAAATGAGAAACAAAAAGTGTGGATGTGAATGATAGACTAAAAAGGAATGGAATTGTAAACAAAATCTTAATGGAATACTAAGACAAATGGATGAATATAATACTTAAAAAATGACATGACCATCCATAAAGTCGTAGGAAATAAAAAATACTCATAAATAGACTTAAATTATACTCAAGGTGAACTCTCACGAAAACGGCGCTATATAAATAATCCAATTATAGCAACATAAGACAGAATATAAGCACCCTTGAAATGATCCTGAATCATTAAAGGCGCCATATAAATGATTTATTATTATAATATTGTAATGATTTTTGTCTTTAACCAAATGAGCATAAAATATAATGAGATTTCTTTGTCAACAGTTAATTCAACCGAGAGTATTTAACACAAATAAAAATTGTATGTGTATCGTAAAATCAAAATAAAGCCAACTTAAGGGAGTATATAACGCTAAATCGAGTGACTGAAAACATGATATATTAAAACTACCTAATACACTATGAAGTTACATGTTAGTAAGAGTAACTATCGTGTGCATTTAAAGGGGATTTTACATTATTTAAATTATGGGAAACCCATAATTTGTTTATTTTTTGTATTTTAAGAGCAAACATGACTTGGAATGAAAAAACATAGTCATTCTCTTTGATAATATAATGTACTCTTTAAGCAAATAAGAGATTTATTTTTCTACAACATATAGGCTATGGAGAATTAAAAAATTTCTGTAATCGAGGATATTATTGATATTTTTTTAGGGGAATTTATGGTGAGTTTTAATAATTTATGTGACAAACATTCACAGAGAAATTTTGAAAATACTTGGTACACATTTAATACATCTGACAATTATAATTTTTGTTTACAAATTGTAGCTAAAAAAAAGTATGTACTAAATAGAATATTTATGAGAGTTCACAAGAGAAGGATAATAAAAAAAATGATTAAAAAATGAAATATTGATAGTGTAAAGAATATTGATAGTGATGAAAGAAGTGCATTAAAAATGATTTTAAAGTAAAAATAATGAGATGTGTCGATATGACTTTAGCCATGCTTCGAGTTTTTATGTTGAATATCAAGTTGATAGCGCATTGTAATATAGAAAATTATGTCATAAGTTTAGGTATTAAACAGATCAGTTTGCAGAATGAAGACATACTTTGAGGGCAGGCGGCGTGTTGTCCAGTCGAGATACTCTGATAAAAGAAGTTCTCTTCCAGCCATCGTGGTGCCCCAGCAGCCCGGCAACGTCCAGCCAGTTTGTCCCAGGCGCAATAGGGATCTTGGAGAGCAACACACTCGCTGGAAATAAAAAAAAGTAAAGCTAATAATATGTTTGCCCAATATCTCTTTTTCAACTCAGCATCAAAATCCAAGAGGCACCCGTTAGTAAAATATCCTTATAAAATATGATGAGTATCCATCGAAATCTTGACAAAATCCAAAGTTATAGAAGAGTCTGGTTTGATTGACACTACAATGTAGCGACGGTGAAAAATGAGTGATCCGTATTATTTGACCGGATCATTAAATTGAATCGGTGACTCACGGTTCACATTGCCACAACGATCCGCTCATGAACCAGACATCACTCTCACACTTTCTTTCTCATATAAAATATATCGTTAGAATGCGATACACAGACCGACTCATCGATTTCGGATCATGTGTTCTCTTGCTCTAATCCACGTAAAGTATATAGTTAGAATGCGATACACAGACCGACTCATGGCAATCTTCGATTCACAACTAATTCATTATGGTTCATGAAATCTAATTCATTGCGGTTCTTGAATATGTTAAGCAATTTTGACCGCAACACACTTTGAAAAACAAATACGTAACGTCTATAATTGTATATACTGTTTAGAAGGCGATCTGTTATCTCATAATTCTTTTGAGATAAAGACTGATGGCAATCTTCGATTCGCGACTAATTCATTATGGTTCATAAAATATTTAAGCAATATTGACCATTAAGTACATTGAAATGCAAACATTTTAACGCCTTCATTTGCATATCATATTTTGAATCGGTTTTGTTTTCTCTGTCATACTACGTACATGTTATGTACGATAGATAAGGATAGCCATATTTGAATCATATTGAATCGAAGAGCGAATTGATGATCCGCATAAATTTCATGAATCGATTTGAAAAGACAGGATCTTAAAAAAATATCGAACTTTGCACCACTACTACAATGAAAAAAAAAGATTATAATGATATCTATTTATATCTAAATCTATCCCAAATTGCTCACACTGTGTTGCCTGGTATTCAATATCAATAATATTCATAGATTTTTATTATAATATACTAGATGTAGTACTCCGTGCATAAAGTGAGTCATGGAATATCGCGCGTTTGACGTTTTGGTTGGTAACATATTTCAGTTTTCTTTACATTTAAACTCATCCTAGATAACTGTTCTCTAAACCCTAATAATTAAAATATTTTTTAGACATATAAATCCGAAAACAATTCACATTAGTCGTTATTCTCTACAGAAAAACGATGTGGTCTGGAACCAAAACGTCATAAATCCCCCGGAAAAATGACTCACTTCGATTCATACAAAATTTGCTAACTACGAGATCTAGTATATTATAATAAAAACCTATGATAATATTATGTTCATAAATATGACCATTATTTCGTTGTGATTAGTTATTTCGTTGTGTTTATCAGAAAATATATTTTTCTAATATCATATTTTTAGTAAACAATTATAAAGTTAAATAACCTTTTTCCTCGTTTTTGTAGTTTCATCACGTGACTAATGATAACATTTACCTTGTAAGAAAAATAGTCTATATTTTAACGCCATCAAATGGAAACGAAAAATGGCATTTTTGACAATCGGGCTCTAATGAAGTATTGTAATTATTGACAGCATTCAGTACTTCGTCAAGTAGGAGTAAACAATGTTGTGCTAAATGGAGTATGATATTTGTTAGTCCCCCATGCTTAGCTGTCAATAATTTTAAGGAACTTCATGAAATGTTTAACGGTCAAAATGGTCATCATACATTGTCACTAGTAGGTATACAAACCTGCATGATGTGATCTTGTCAGAGTTGCATCTGTGCAACCTCAGTGACTGCACCTGAGAATCCGACACTGCTATCAATCTGGACGGAGCCCCGTTGCCTACTCCCCTCACAACCCTGAGGGCTCTCACTGGCTCCTGCGCCCCAAACACTTGCAGCTCTTCCACAACCACAGGCGATACATGGCGAACGGAATCGGCTGAGTTGGCGTTGATCGCCTTTATCACTTTTCCACTGTCTGCAACGAAAATGAAAACAAAATTGTCTGTTAACAAAACAGAGCTTGATAAATTTACAGTTATTTTGTTAAATAAGGTCAGAATAATAACATCCAAAAATTTGATCTATTTTGAGCAATAAAAAAATAGAAATGTTTGAAATAGTCTAAAGAAATAAAAAATTGTTTAGTGAATGAGTTTTAGAAGTTAAATTAGTAACTTAGTGGACTTCAGTTTAAATCTGAATTATCATTGTATGATAAATGATTGACATAACTATCTTTACATCTACAGGTATGTGGTCATAATCGAGATAACGAAGAATCTCTTGCATCTTAAGTACATTGTATAAAGATGTTTAAGTAAAAGTAGTACCTACTTAATTCATTTTACATTTACTTGTAATTGAATCTTAATAATGGCAATGATTCTGGCTTTCTGTCAATATTTTCTTCATCCCTGGGGCCTAAGTCAATTTGAAAAACACTGTTCGAAATCATCGCAAAGCGTCATTTTTTTGTTTAGGGTTTGACGTTTAATCCTATAAAAAAATCGCTTTGCAATTTCAAAAAGCGTTTTGTCAATTTTACTCAAGGGGCCGTGCTAAAGTTTTTTTAGAAAAAAATCATAATAAATATACTTTTTCATGTTTATTTCATATATTTATGTGACTATACAGCTGTTAACAGTGAAATTTCAATTTAATTTTTCATGATGTCTAAATACATAAACATAGAATGAATATGTCACCCAATACAACAATTTAAAACATTAAATACTATACTATAAATTACTATAAATTTTTAAAAAGTTACATACCTGTACCAATGAAGAGGACATCATAGGTTTTTCCACCCGGAGTCTTGACTTGGGGATCCACAGCTATCTGTGTAAATCTGTAACTGTTGATAAAAATATAATTGAAATAACTTTTACTTAATAAAGTTATATTGATTCTTTATTTATTAAACACATTTAGACAGGCGTAACCAAATTCACTGAATGGTTAATTAACTTTTTACCACTATTTTCACCACTACCCGCTCTGCAAATGGAGACTGTAATCAGCGTCTTCACAGAAAGCTAAGTGAGTATAGAATAGAAAATAATAGTGCAAAAAGAACAGAATAATAAATTCACATTCGTGGTCGGTATGACTAAAATCTCTGGAAATAATTAACTTAATGGGAATCTTCCAATAGCAAGGCACCGTATCTATAACAGAAGTTCTCCAAGGCTTTAAGATGAATATTTAATAATAATTAGTAAGTTTTGTTTATTAGAAATGATTTTAGTGTTTCATGTTTTTAATTGAAAGACTTACTGAAAACTAGTTCTGATGACTATAGGCTCTCCGAAGAAGGCCGGTACAGATTCGTCCATCAACGAATGGGTTTTTATAAAGTTCAACGTTACATCCGGAAGTGTACCAGAGATGTTGTTACAAGATCCCGGTCTCGGTTCAGGAACCTAAAATGGATAAAAGAGTTTAAATATGGCCATATTTTATGGAACATGTGTAAGAATAAATATAAACCTGCAAGATAATAATAATTCTGAAACTCCAGTTGTTAAGTCTTAAAATAGTAAATTAATGTATACTAAAAACACTATTGAGTAGGTAACTTAATAAAGGGGAACTACAATCTACAATCATGACATTACATTTTTTCGTAAATTAGAGAAGTATTGCCATGAGACATATTTTTTTTTTTGCGGGTGGCAGTTCTTGAGGAGAACACACTTAGGCCAATTGGCCCTTTGTGATACCACAATGGGGCTGTCCTCCCACTCACTCATTCCCCTTGAACCAGTCAATTAAATCATCATAGAAGAAACTTCCCAAGGAGCTTCTCCTAATTCTAGAGAGAGCAGGAGAGTGACAGAGGAAGTGGACCACCGTCTCCTCCTCCTCCTCGTCTTGGCATGCTCTGCAGTAATCGTATGCCTCCAGCCCTAGCCTTCTGGCATGCTTTCCTATAACCTATATTGTTCACCATTCTGACGATACTCAGCATAGAGCGATACCGGTGAATGGGAGTCGCGTTGCGAAAAATTTAAATAAAACTTAAAATTAAATATAACTTTTTTCATAATTCTAGTTAGTGACTTTCAAAATTTTTTGATACTTACCGTTAAAAACATTATCATTATTAAATTTGAAGTAATGGAATTGAAAAACAACCAAGAAAATAAAAAAGTATCACAATAAAATGTCAAGAAATATAAATTGACTTGGTTATTATAATAATAATTAATTTTGTATGTACTTTGAAGTAGAACAGAAACACGGAACTATCTTAAGTTTTTATTTGTTTCATCTGTAGCCTTTAGTTAGGAGAACACCTGGAATATGAAGCAAAGAAGTTTCAAATATCATTATACCTTAGCACTGTTGACAGGAAGCCAATTGGAGTTGAGAGCTGTCTGCTCTTTGAAGTTGCCTTCGAAGGTATCAGCGATGTCCTGTAAGCTGAAGGCACAAACAGCACTGCCAGAAATACTGTTGGGTGGTGTCGTGAATGTTCCATACACTAATTGCGCTGGAGTTCCTCCGTAAGAGCCCTCAATCAACTCCGTCATTGATTCTGGAATGTTTAAAACAAATCAGAATAAAGAGTTACAATAATAAACAAAATATTATAAATGTTTATCTACCTAATTAATAAATTTATGTAAAACATCAACACGATTTTTTGCAGTAGTAGGTATATTTGTGTGAGGAAACACTACAATTATTATTGTAAACGAGATGTAGTCAATAAGAGATAAATATTGTTGAAATAAATTAATATTTTTATGATAAAAATATATAAATAACAAATATAAATTATAATTGAATGTTTCCTAAGTACAATAAAATGACAACATATTTTGTTCAAATAAATATTAATACACTTATAACAAAAAAAATATTTCAAAATTAATGGGTATAGGTATTTTATCTTATGGAAATAATTGCTGGGTGAAATTTGTAAGTGACTAATCAATTCCAACAATATATCTGAATAGTTACTGTTATTAAAATTAAAGTATTATTAAAATTCACGGTCCAGAGTTATTCTTCTGATACCTATATATATTTTCAGTTTGAGAGACTGATACTTTTTAAGAATTATCAATGATTTGATTAATCTTATTGCGAGACAGTAAAACAATGAATACGTACGAATTTCGTTGAAATAAAATGGAAAGTCTCCAGCAACTGAACAATTGAGTCTGCTCTTGAGGAACGATGTCCAGCGATTTCTGAATCTATGAGGACCACCTCTGTCGTTCTTGCAGACCCGAGCCACACGAGAGTACACCGACTGGAAATAATAAACAGTAAAATTGATAAGGATTCATTTGTTTATAGAAATTAGTTTGACAAAATACCAATGCAGATTTAACAGGCCTTGTTAACTAATACAATGATTGGATTTTAATCACATAAAAACACACTATCTTATAGAAAATCTGATAAATAAATTCAAATTTGATAAAAAGATGAAATTATTGACATAAACAAGTGACAGGATAGGTGATGCAATATAATATTATATCTGTAGCAGCGCCTTGTGGGCTGCAACATGTATGACCCGGGATTCTCCAATACTTCCGAAGATTTACGAAGATCAACGAACCACCATGTTAGCTCGTTTAATAATGATATATTTGTACATAAGACCGAGTATAATATCATGTTGTACATTTTTTTTTTTTAAATAGCATGTTACTAAAAATAATAACACTCAATTATTATTATTACCATTATAAACTTCCTCAAAAGAATTAGCAGATCAATGCGTAAATTGAAAATTATTTATTAGTTTTAAATAAAATGCAACAAACGCACCGATCAAGCATTCAATTGGGAATAATTCACCCATCCAGATACTTAACATATCAAAGGATTAGGCTCTGAGAAGGTCGCTATACTACCTAACAACCCTACTGATTCCCGAATATTAGGGTCGTATTATTTAAGAAAAATGCAAGAAAAAGGTAAGGTCCCGTACTGCGAGAATACTGCTCACAAAACCTCAACGTTTTCTTATATTTTTCTCAAATAACTCCAGTAATACGACCCTTAGGCTGCCTGTCCATTGAAGCGGAGCGAGGCGGCGGAGCGGAGAAACGGAGAAATATTAACCAATAGGATTGCATAAAATCGCGGAGCAGAGATTTTATGCAATCCTATTGGTTAATATTTCTCCGTTTCTCCGCTCCGCCGCCTCGCTCCGCATCAATGGACAGGCAGCCTTAATGTTTTAAAAATCTTTAACGATTCTACGTGTAGATATTCATTATTACCGATCTTTGCAGGGAGTTGTTTATTGTTTATCTGTGATCCAGACGACCTGAGTGCGAGATGCCTCCCAGAGAGCTCTTTTCTCTGACACAATTCTCAAATGTATTGAGGTGCTAGATTGTTTAAAACATTAAACATTGTCTAACAAATTTTGTAATCAGTTCGTTCTGGACACTTCAACCGATGTAATTCATATAGTAGTGGAGTTATGTGTGTTCGCGCCATTTATTTACTTTAATTGTCATAAAATAAAATAAAATAAAATGCACTGTATTCGATGAATTTGATGTCTTTGTGTATCGCCAGAAGAAGTAATGCACTAAGCCAATGGCCATTGGCAATCAAGAGGCTTCTTCTGGGATTCATCGTCTTCATCTTCACTCATCACCGCTTCAACTACCGCTTTATAAAATAAACCGCCTACTTACAACATATTGCAAATATTCACGCCTATGTGTTGGCAACGTTATATCCTCTTTGTTGGCAACACTAAAAACTTCGTCTTCCCGTTTGTCATTCGAAAAGTAAGGATCCATATTTTTTTGTTCGTGTCTGTGTGACCGCCGCTTTTCGCCGCTAATTAATTAAATAAAACCCGCATAACTTTCAACCGCTACTTTTCACCGCATTATCTTCGCTTTCTTCATCGCTATTTTGTACAATAACATCGCAGATTCAACAGTTTTTACCCGCTACATCAATAATAAAACGCCCGTTATCACTGCAGGAGAAGAGTGTCCTCTGCCCAAGGATCTGCCAGCCAATTAAAAGGTAAGTGCATTGTTTCCTTTTGGCTTATATACGAGGTATCATATTTATTGAATTGCAGTGCATAAAAATCGCTTATAAATTCAAATTTTCCAATACCAAATAGGTCAATGTTACAATGAACCAGCAAACCCCCGCTACACCAATGTGACATCGTTTTTCCGCACCAAAAATACGCTTTCATAATCGAATCTAAAACTTCATTCAAACATATTTTTTTTTAAATGAAAGTTTAATAGGTATGTAATTGTCATTAGTTTGGTGAAAAAAAAACATAAATGCGTAAGAAAATAACAACTACACTCAGAATGCTTTTGCGTACCGTGCTTGCACGGTGTACAATGCTTTCTTTAATACACTCGACATCTCTGCGAGCTCTCTCAGTGCATTTAAGACAGCTGTCTCCTATCTTTTCTAGTACTTTGATTTAATCAGCTGTCTTATTTTAGTGTGTTTTTATGTGCTAGTAAATTAATTGTATATCATTTGTAAATTTTGTTTTTAATTTATCCTATTGAATAATGCATATTGAATATTGTAGTTTTTACTGGTCCACTAATAAAGCAATGCAACATTGTCTGTTTTATAAATTATGTAGAATGTATAACTCTCGATCAACCAATAAATAAATGAATAAAAACACCTAATTAACCAATAATTTTTAATCTAAAAGATTTCTCAAGTGTGAATCTAATCTTAATCAACTTCATGAGTAGCTCTGTAGATAATTATTGCTTTTACGCATCTGTCTTAATTACCATTAGGTAGGTAAGTACATAGTAATATATTGGATGCAAGATATTGCTGTGTCACTGTGTGTGTGTGTGTGTGTGCAGTATTAATTCATGCATGTAATGAGTTATGTAATCGTTTATGCTGGGGGCTTCTAATTACCAAAATCGATCACCTTTGAAATGCGCTCAAGATGACTACTTATTGGAAACAGCTTAATAGTGAAGCGACTGCAAGTGATTTGAAGTAGTGGCGGGTAAAATTAGATACATACGATTTATCTATCATATAAATTAGGATGTCGAAACAAATCAAAGGCTTTGAAAATGTTATTAAAAGCTCCTTATGAAGGGAGAAATAGAGGGACGCCGAGGAATATGAATACGTAAGCTCTAAACAAGCAATAGGAAAGCTCTAAACAAGCTTTTTTCTTTGATTTCAATATGATTTCATATTATCCTACACATTAGAAACACACTGTTTGATATATTTCAGGAATTTGATTTCAATTTGAGGTGTTTATAATTACGTATAAGTTATGTATGTGCTATGTTCCAATCCTTTTTTTTTGCTATGATGTTATTTTTTCTATTTTTTTTTATTTATCTTGGTGTTATGTATATTTTCTTTTATTCTTTTGTAGCTATCATTTTTTGTTTATGTACATGTATAATTCTGTCACTCCTTAATCTGGTTGGTTGAAAGAAATTGCCTAATGGCAATAAGCCAGCCAGTGTGTATTATATTTATTTAAATTATGTACAAAAAGTTAAATAAATAAAAATATGTGCTGTGTGCTGAGTGCTATGTATTGTGTGCTATGTATCGTGTGCTATGTATTGTGTGCTATGTATTGTGTGCTGTGTGCTGAGTACTATGTATTGTGTGCTATGTATCGTGTGCTATGTATTGTGTGCTATGTATTGTGTGCTATGTATTGTGTGCTATGTATTGTGTGCTATGTATTGTGTGCTGTGTGCTGAGTGCTATGTATTGTGTGCTATGTATCGTGTGCTATGTATTGTGTGCTATGTATTGTGTGCTATGTATTGTGTGCTATGTATTGTGTGCTATGTATTGTGTGCTATGTATTGTGTGCTATGTATTGTGTGCTATGTATTGTGTGCTATGTATTGTGTGCTATGTATTGTGTGCTATGTATTGTGTGCTATGTATTGTGTGCTATGTATTGTGTGCTATGTATTGTGTGCTATGTATTGTGTGCTATGTATTGTGTGCTATGTATTGTGTGCTATGTATTGTGTGCTATGTATTGTGTGCTATGTATTGTGTGCTATGTATTGTGTGCTATGTATTGTGTGCTATGTACGGCGTGTTTATTTTACTTTATCAATTATAGACTAAAGTGCTCATTTGATTCTTTTCAAATTTAGCAATAATGTAAATCTAATACTCGCTTAAACTCCATTAGATTTTGAAGGACATCGGAATAGTGCTTCTTATTTTTTTTAAACGTCAAATATTTTAAAGTGACCCCAAGGTCAGGACACTTAAAATTTGATTTTTATTTTCAAATTGGTAAAAAGACACATCACTTTCATAAAATGGCATTGAAGAATTGTCAAGTATTCGCAAAAAAATATTTAAATAAAAAAAATATTGAGCAAAATCATTTCATGGAAATGCCTGAAATTTTCCATACAAAATTTGAATACTTTATGGAGTGACTTGTTAGTGAGGAGTATATCGTTGGCCACAACCCACTCGTTTTACATAAAACAACGCCTTTCAATACAGAGTAAAGAAAAAATATATTTGGTCTGTGATGGCAAACTTTTTTTGTGATATACAAATAGCATAATTCCAGGCGTTCAAAATAATTATTCCGTTATTTCTTAAAATTATCATTTATCATCGCCTCTTTCTTTTATTTATTTATTTATTTCATTATCTTATTGTACATAATATAAGTATATAAGTTGGCCACAACCCACTCGTTTCACTATGATTTCAATCTAAATTTATTTGTGAGATAAGTAACATTATATTATGCAGGTAAGTCTCCGAATTATTGTGGTATATTCATTTGAATAAAAAATTTACATGTACTCTTAGCTGCTCGACAATAAATATAAAACATAATCTTTCATGTAAAAAACAGATTCCGAACAATCATCTCCGAAATGTAAATTAAGAGAAATCAATACATGATTTAGATTTGCAAATTCCTTTTTCACTATCATTGATAATATGCTTAAAAAATTTCCATAATAAAGATTTCAAATTCTTTGAAAAGTTACAAACTAATAGAACTTGGTCATTCTATAGCTTCGATTATTGGTTTTAATTAAAAACACTATTTGAACACTATTTTCTATTCAAACACATTTATTTATATATAACAATTATTAAAAAAAAATAGTTTGATTCAAAATTAAGAATCGCCATCGTAGCCAAGTTTTAAGGTTTTAAGGCTTTTTTAAGGTGTGTTCTTCTATCTACCAAAACAGTATTATAGAAGGAGAGAAACATACATACATGAATCGACATTACCTAGCATATGGCATCCATCCAAATGATCATCATTTTTTTAATAATTTCCTCCATATTTATATGTCGTAGATTATTATTTTTTTTAAATAATATGTCCCTGTTAAACAAGTACATATACATCTTCCTACATTCCCTAAATTAAGAACAAATGCTTGTGCTATAGGTGAACGAAATCGGTCGAGGCAGGATTCGAATTCGCGAGCACTGGATTATTAGTCCAGCGCCTAACCGCTCCCCTATCGACCCATCTAAATGTGCTTAAAGAGCGAGCTTTTCCATTTATTTTATTTATTGTTAATACACAAACATTTGTACATATTTAGGTTAAGTAAGTAACGCCCCACTAGGCTAAACCTGTTCTGGGGATGTTACTAACATAGAGAATATATAATTTATAAGGTACACAGAAGTTATATGTTACATTCAAGTAGTTTTTAAAAAAGAAAAGATTACAAAAGATTAAGAAGTAAAGTTTAAAATAAAATTTAAGAAATATTTCAGGTCCGGTTTGTTCTTAAAGTGCAAAAAAAATACAACAAACTTTGAGTTTCCGATAATTTAAATAACGTATCAACCCTTTTAGACGCATGCGATAGTTACCCTTATTAACATGTAACTTCATAGTGCATAAGCGGTTTTAATATAATATCATGTTTTCAGTCATTATATCATTGCCAGCAAAGCTCGTTGTGCACAATGCAATAGTCATACCTTATGTATGCAAGTGAGACATGGACATGGCAGAAGACGCATGAAAGTAAAATTAACGCTGTGGAAATGAGGTCCCTAAGACGAATGTGTGGTAGAACGATCTATGATAGGATAAGGAATGTGGACATCAGACGAGAATGCAAGATTGAAAGATATATTGTGAGTAGAATGAAAGTAAATACACTACGATGGTTCGGACATGTGGAGAGAATGAACGATGAGCGCCTGACAAAGAAAGTATACAAGGCTGAAAAGAGTGGAATGAGAGGTCGTGGCCGCCGTAGAAAAGAGTTGGCATGATCATATAAATGAGATTTTGAAAGATGGTAATATACGAAGTCAGAATAATAGGAGAGCATGTATGACGCGATGCATGGATGTAAATGAGGCAAAACATGTATGTCAAGATAGAGGTGTCTGGCTTTCGGTCTTCTCTGCCTACCCCAAGTAGGGATACGGCGTGATGGTATGTATGTATGTTTTCAGTCACTGGATCTATTGGTAGCGTTATATACCCCGTTAAATAATAATAAGAAGTTTCTTGTAGAATGGGGTCATTTGTTCAACCATTAATTCTAATCAAGCACACCATTTTATAAAAAAAGAATAGGAGGCAACACAAAGAATGTCGTAAACAATCGACGAAAGAGAAAGAATATAAAAATAATTTTGAAAATATTGTAATTTTCATATAATGAACTGTTTGTTATCTTTGCATGCCGTCTAGAATCAACAGCAGCAGTAACAGCCATGTTTAATGCTGGCAGTTTCCACCCCAGTTGCCGTTATTCGGGAACCCATCGAATTGGGAATAATTACTCCGCTTCCACGATGGGAATTAAGAATAAGACAATTGACGGCTGCTACGGCTGGAGGGAGGGTTCCAGTCGTCTTACGTGAAGACGTGCTAATGGATTTAGCGTTTACTATTGCCAGAGAAAACACTCCAGACGTTCTTGTGTTTATTTAATACTGCTGAAATGGCGCGGGACCATTATTATTGGACCGTCTTGTTTATACGGCCATATTGCTTCGTTTCCCCCTTTAGTGTTGCCAGTCAACTATGAAGACATCATTTTACGGATAAATATTTCGATTTGACGAAGATAAAACAATGTATTTTATTTTTCGAAAAAAAGAAACCATAACAGAAAAATATTTGAGAGGATGATTGATTGGGAAAAGTGTTGAATGAGATGATATATTATGTACATTACACAATAAGTAGGGGAGAAGTGGCATGAAAGGGACATTTTCGTTGTAGAGGCTCTAGTTAATAAATTACTGTTTTTTTTCGAAGTTGGATCTGAATTAGAAAGTTTAGATATTTAGTTATTGGAAAACAAAAATAAAAATTAAAGTTTTTAATAATGATGTGTTGTTTTTCGTATTCTTGAAAAACATGTACTTTGTCCCCTTCATAAATAAATAGTATTGTAAGGGACGCGACAATTTATGAAAGGGACAGTACATAAATATTACGGAAAATCAGACTACTTTACGCTTAAAGTATTATAAACTTAAGCATTTAGTGATGGAATCACAATCTATGGATAATTGAATAAAAAACACTTAGCTTTGCTTACCAATTTAAATCAACTCACACCTTATAAGATGCAAGTGGATGCTCGTAAACTGCGAGAAAAATTTAAAATCAATAATAAAGATTTATTTACAGATATTTCGTTTTTAATAAACTAAAACAGAATTCTAGTTTTTGGATCAATACTTTTTACACTTTTTTACTTACCTTCACATGTCTGTACCGGAGGTGTCCCTTTCATAAATATTTCTTGTGTCCTTTCATAAATATTACACTCAAATCCTAAATATAACCACAAAATCATTATTTTATAATAAAAGTATACTGACCTTTTGTTATCATATAGCTATGTAGCTAGTCTATCATAAACAACAGTAAACAATTTAATAACTAATGCTCAGCTTTTCAGGAAACTTATTTTAAAGATAACGAAAATTTACTTTTTTCTACGAATAAAAACAAACGCACGCCATCGCCGTCTTTGAAATGACAGAAGTGTGAAATAAGGTGCGAATGGACATGCGTTGGGCTTGTCATCAAATAAAAATAGTGTTGATTCGATACTATTTTTATTTTACCGGAGATTTAGATTGTCCCTTTCAATACGTGTCCCTTTCATGCCACTTCTCCCCTATTTACTTTAACTTTTTTCTATATCTTCATGTCTTGGACAACAAAGAAGACGATGCGTAACAATTAAGTTGCAATGAATTATTTTAAAAACTAAACTAAAACTAAAAATCTACATATTTGAATATTTTTCATTATGTTTTTATTTTCCCCTTTTCTTTGTTTATGAACACATACGAGTATAGATAACCCCAAACATTTTGAATTTCTCGGCCTGAAGGGGGGTGATTTGCGCACACTTGTGATCAAACCAACCAAGTAAAATGTCTTCTGTGTACACACATGATTTTGATTTTTCTAGATGCTTGGAGATAACTATATTATGGATCTTTTAAGTTTACACAATATGCAAGTAGGTACCTATCTATAATTAGATGGGTCGATGGCAGAGCGGTTAGCGCGCTGGGCTAGTAATCCAGTGGTCGCGAGTTCGAATCCTGCCTCGACCGATTTCGTTCAACTAAGTACAAGCATTTATTTGCTTATTTTAGGGAACGTAGGAAGATGTATATGTACTTGTTTAACAAGGACATATTCATTTTTTTAAAAAAAAAAAAATATTCATTATTAATAATATTGACACCAAAAAAACATTCATAACAGGCAACTCGGCATTTTGTTAACACGATGCGTACAATATGAAAACTAATTCAAACAAATGTTTTCAAATAACTGGTGCAAATTAAGAAAAATAAGCTAAAATATGAAACAAAATAATGTTGATAGAGCTGAATCTCGAAATAATATTATGCGAAGGAAGAAAAATAATGGATATTAGGCAATAATCAAAAACATTTGACAGATAATATTTGATGTAGTTAGGTACTTAGTTTAACGACTGTAGAAATTCTATGAAATCACAGAGTACCGGTCTATCAAATATCATTATCGTTTTAAATAAACCGACACTGTGGTCAGAGTCATTGAAACATGTATAAATTGTCAGTAAAACTGTTAATCTACATAATATTGTAACACAATTTATTATTGAAGTTGGTAACATTTTCAAATTAAAATTAGGTACTATAAAAACAATAGAAACTAAATAAAAGTATGAAATGGGTGTTTTGACTGACATTGGGCGCCATCTTTGTTAAAACTTATCGGCCTATAATGTCTAATCGATTTTTACCGCGCCAGGAGGGAAAACTTTTAATAACGTTTGGGAACAAGCAGTAAAACAGCAATCAACATAGGGATGTAAAAATCTATGGGTTGTATATTTTAGTGTCGCGATTGAGACTTGGAAAATAAATAGTGTTCATTCAATAAAGCAGTGTATACATTCGTCACAGCAGCATTGGTAGATAAAATACCTACTAGAGTTAGGTAGGTACTTTATAACCAATGAAATAAAAGTTATGCTGCATTTAAAGTTAACAACTTACTTACTAACAAAATATTTCAGAAATAAGCAACAAAGTTAAAGAAGCAGTGTTCTATGTTCAAATTGTTGGTGATTCCATAAATTAATAATTATTGTTCTCTGCTACAACAATATTTGCAACTACGTGACTATAGGTAATATATAAATATTATATCAAAATGCGTTTTAAAACGTTATATTTAACAGTCTGGTTTTGGGTTACCATATCTCAGCATTTGTCCTGAGATTTCAGGATTTTTCTACTTTTCTCAGGATTGCGACCGGATTTTGTAAATCTCATGATATCTCAGGATTTTCAATAAAACACAGCTTAGATTTTAAAGATCTCTTTAATTAAAAGTTAAAAAAACTACAAATAATCTTCCTTTGGTAATAATCCAAGTAAGTACTTAATCAATTTTATCGTACTTAAAATGTGAAGATACCTTTTAAAGTAAGGTTTTTTCTTTAATTATTGATTTATAAAATGCCTCACATGTCAAACTCTTCAAATTATATTGAACTAAAAGTATAGCTCGAACTGAAGACACCTTTAGTCAGTTTCTTTCTTTCGACCATTGAGCCCCCATGATAGAATAAACTCTTTTTACGTTTGCATTCTGGACTGTAATTGCAAATATATATTGACAAATACGCAGTACCTCTGGTAATCGTTAAATACCTATTGTCTTGAAAATGTTTGCCCACAACGCATAAAATCTCAGGACTTTTCCATGGAAATCAGGCCTTTTCTCTGGAACTTTGATTTTTTCATCTGGTAACCCTAGTCTAGTTGGCAAAAAAACATGGTCCGTTGGAGATTATTCAGTTTTGCCAGCTGCTTCTCCGTTTTAAAATATATACCAGCAGACTATCAAACAAATAAATAATAATAATTCCGTAGATCGAACAGGAACACAATTTGTTGGTAGAAAATAAATGCGCGAAGAATTAATGGGAGAGCATGAAAACAAAATATATAACGCCATTTTATATTATTCCCATAAACATTTCAACAGAATTCCCGCGGGAAAAATCCAACCATGTCGATGAAACGACGCATGGAACGGCGACTTTTCAAATAATCCCCGCCAATCAGAGTGTTTCAAACTATGTCTAGTGTTTCCAGTTTTTGAATAAATAGTCGAACTAATTGATTAACATCAACTAATAATTTGAAAGTAACGTAATGTAATACTAAAATGGTTCCCTGGATAGGTAACTACCTATATACTAGGGAAAGTACTTGATGGCGCCAATGAGTGAGATATTATCAAAGACCTTATAATGTATATTATTAGGTCTTTGGATATTATCGACTACAAGTTGTAGGAAGATATTATAGTAAGTAATTACGTTGGAACATCTATGTAAATTCATGAGATTCGATATTAAATTTGGAATAAAAATGTTCTTATATCCATCGAATCGGAAATAATAAAATAAAATGCATACTGTGGTTAAAAAGTCGCACCGTACCTGTACCTACTCATGTTTGAATTTGATCATTTGAATTCATGTTTGCAAATTTGAATAATTCCACATAGATAAGTTAATAAATAAATAAATAAAAAATGGGCAATCACGAATAACATAGGTACATACATACCATCACGCCATGTCCCTCGCGGGGTAGGCAGAGAGAAACGAACGCCACTTATTTCTATGACACACATTCATCACCTCGTCTTATACATGTTCGTCTTTGTTCATGCTTCTGACATTTCCGTCTTTCAAAATACCGTTCACATGGACGTGCCATCCCTTTCTTGGGCGGCCCTGACCTCTCATTCCATTCCTGTCCGTAATGTATATTTTCTTCGTCAGGCGTTCCTCATTCATTCTCCCCATGTGGCCAAACTATCTCAATGTGTGCACTTTTATTCTATTAATGACATAATTTCTTTATCTTACATTCTTTCCTTATGTCCTCATTTCTGACCCTGTCATAAATCGTCCTATTATAGATTCTTCTTAGCGATAACATAGGCCAATTATTATTATTAATAGACTGCTGCAGAATTTTCATAATAATTAGCATGTCAATATCTTCCAACAAAACCATTTTTTCCAGCCCAAAGAAGCAAGCGTTACAAGGAAAATGTATCTTAAACAAATTCCTCCTTTGATTGAATTCAGAACGCCAGTACAGAAGTCAAATAACTTATCACTGCCGACGTAAAAAGTGCTAAAGTTTTTGTGTTATCAGAGTAGAAATCCATTATAAAAATTAACGAATAATGCCGAGACACCTTGGCGAAAACGTTCGGATTTGCGGAGAAGAAAATACTTTTTTTTAATAATAAAAATGAAAATGTCCTTGTTAAACAAGTGCATATACATCTTCCTACGTTCCCTAAAATAAGCATAAATGCTTGTGCTATAGGTGATCGAAATAGGTAGAGGCAGGATTCGAACTCACGACCACTGGATTACTAGCCCAGCGCACTAACCGCTCTGCCATCGACCCATCTAATCATGGTGTGGTGATTTATTAACGTGGCAACATCTATGGAACATTCCAGAATAATCGTAAAAATATAAATAGTCGTTTTTTCCTTCGCCCGCCATTGCTCTCTCGATCTGTCAACGTACGCGTCAATCGATATTTTATCAGCCGTGTGAAATTATAAAATCTTATTGTAAATTAATAAAGTAAACCAAAAGATTGTTATAATAAAATTGTGGATTTCAGTAAGTAATATTTTTCATTCAGTTGACCCAAAACATTTCTTTGTATTTGAGATGAATTAATATTTAGAGGGAGTTGTTTGTTGAGATACATAAATCAATTATTGAACACGCCTAGTAAAACCTTCAAATAATCAATTAATATTTAAAATATAGCAATAAACAAACCTCTAAAATAGTATATTACCGAAAACCATTACAAGATACCAAAATAGATTTTTTTCATTTGTGTTCATTTTTGGGGATCGGGAACTAATTTATCTACAAAAACAATATGTAGAAGCTAAATCGTAATCGCACAAAGTCTAAAATAGCCTTGTTGTTCGTGAAATGTAAAAAAAAATTAAAAAACAAAGTTCAGCGAAGTTGCGACATGTACGAGAAGATTCGCCATAACTGTGCAAATAATGAAGAACGAATTAAATTAAAATCCGTCGAACGAGTTTCATAAATCAAGAGGAAACAATTGTGACTTGGGCAGATTTCCGCGCTCGGATGGAGCGTTGAGAGGAATATCCATTCAGCAAACTGGCCTCGAGCGGATTGTAGGATGTCGTGTAGTCTGTAGTCTATAGTCTGCCAAGGCAAGGCGGCAATGGCGGCTTCATCTATGTATGTACCTAATATGAAACGATATAAAATCTAACGTTATCGAGTAACATTTAAAACGCGACGTGGGTTTAGAATCGACTACTGGATTTTATACAGTTCAATAAGACATTGTGGGGAAATAGCGTCGCTCCGAAGAGCGTCTATAGTAAAATACGTACCTACGCCGGATCTAGTACTTTTTAAACTTTCCGTTGCACAACTTTTGCGCGAATCAAAGCCGTAAAATTCATATCGCGTACGATTATATCTATGGTGAATGTAAAAAGGCGTCGAACATAGCATAATATAACATTTAAAATATTCATAGAAAATATTTTCTGTATCTGCTACCTATAAAATAGAGATGTGTCTTCAAAATCATAATGTGCACAATACAATACACGTAAGTACATAATAATCCTGGCAATGTTTTTTTTTATTTCGAAACATATGTTTTATTTTATTTGTCATTAATTGAAAATTTTCTCATGGCAATCAAAAACAAAAAAAAATATTAAGAATACATCCAATATTTCGAATGGAATTTTAGAATTGGTAATCATAATGCAAATAAAATTAGAAATGATATTTCGTTCTTTCAAACGAATCATTTTCGATTTTATAATAACGGATAAAAAACGCTATTTCATGTCACAAATATAATAAATTCTTTTATCTTATTATGATTACCAAAATTAATAAACGTCGCGGTATATAAAGATAAGTTGGAGAGAAATAACATCAAACCTAAAAATTTAAGTATCCAAGTGCTGAGATAAGCAAGATTCTCTGCAGTATAAAATTAAAGAACTGCATAAGGTCCCTAAAACACTAATGAAAACGAAATTTTTATATGCAGGTGCAACGAAATTTCGTAACGAAAATATATAACTTTCAAAATTGAATTGATAGGGATAGCGAAAAGAATTTCAGTATTACAATATATAGAACTTTCAAAATTGAATTGATAGGGATCTCATTAAAAGGCATAATTGGTGAACGTTGCGCAAGCGCATAAAGTGATCACGTAAACCAGCCGATGACAAGTCGTAAGCCCTGTAGGTGCCTTGATTTCCCGGTTCTCCTACAATAAATATTCCAACTTCGTCTCTATTGAGATAATTAAAAATCTGTTAAAAAATATCTTTGACTCCCGACAGGGAAAAAAATCCAATGTTTGCGCATATGCAATAATAAAAATATTCGATTTATCATCATTCGTGATTTTTCTATGCATCTCTGTCTTATTGACTCGGAATATAAATCGTCCATCTTAATATTTAATCTGTCTTGTAATTTAGCCTTAATAATTAAAAACTCAACAAAAAAAGATTGAAAATAAAGTATTTTTACATACTTTATATGTTTGCAAAAGTATAAAGTATATTTACCAAAAATAAAGTAGGATACGTTTTTATAAAGTATGGTTGGCAACCCTAATGTCAACTGATTATCTATAGCGGTGAGTAGTCAAATGATCATGTTTCAATAATTCACAATTTAAATAAGTTATTTCTAAGCTGAAAGAACACACGAAAAGTCTACACCCTTTTTAATTATTCAAAATGACTTAAAACCAGGTGTGAGTTATTAATACCTACTTATTAATAACATCTACATCATTGTGAAGGTTTATATATTAATCAAATTGGTGTAGGTGCCGACCGCCGTGGCACAGTTGGTAAGTCGTTTGGTTTCTGTGCGGGCGTCCTGGGTTCGATCCCCAGCAGAGGAGGAATTTATTTAAATTCACTTCTCACGCTAATGTTGCTTCTCTGGGCTGGAAACACTGGTGAGTTGGAAGAAATTGCCATATGGCAATAAACTCGCCACTTGCGCAGGGGGCAAGGTAGTGTTTATATATCGTAGATTTTTCAAAATATGATATTTTGAAGTTAATTTTATATTAAATATATGTAAAATCAAACCTAACTTAACTTCATACCTAAGACGAGGGTGTATCAGAAAACAAAATATAACTGAAATGATGAAAAGATTAAATCATTTCAGTTCTGCTCTTATTATTGTTACCTGCCGCCATTTTCTTCTGATAAAGCAGTTTCCTTCCTCTCCGACGGCACAGCATTAGAGGCCTGAAACGACTGCTATCTCCATCTCTGTCTATCTATGTCGCTGCCGTCGTTCGCTATCGTATGTATTGGCGGGAAAATAAGGTAGACATTTTCTTGTGTTCGCGTTCGAACCATAGAGAAATTCACAACCTAATGATACATTTCGAAGGTGAAATATGATTTTGAAAATGGAATAGGAATCGAAGTTCTAATCGAAATACATAATAATATGAAATGGGAAAAGTTTTGTATGAACTAATTTCGACATTTATCCTGGAGAGTAAAAATATTAAATTAAATTTATTATGATGTAATCTCCAAACGCCTGATTTTCATACGAATTATTTTTTTACACCAATATGTCTCTTTCTCTAAAATGAATATTTTTTGAACAATATGTGAAATGGGTTGATTCTTCAGACAAGCTTAATTGAAATTGAACGTGTTTGCCATAGTACACTACGCTATATTCCTTTTCCTTGATGTATTTATAATGAATTTTGGTGGATAAAAATATCGAACTTTTGCCTCTATTTCTGCTAGTTTATAAATATAGCTATTTTTGCAAAAACAAAAAAAAAATTGAATCCGTTCTTAAATTCGAATTCGAAAAATTCGATTTGCTTGGATTTAAGAACACAATTCAGTACATGTACATAAAACGAGTCTATGGTTTGAGAAATGAGAGGCGAACGTCAGAATCATTAACAGGAAACTAGAAAACTCTTATCGCGATGAATTATGCTTTCAGCCAAATATTTTTATCGCCAATTTCAATCTTAACTTATTCACGCACCTACCATCATAATCATCATGGCGACGTATAAAAAGATGTCATCAAGCTTTTTTTCCGCCCGAGCAAAAATAGATAGCGAGTTGAAGTGTCACGGGAGATAAAATACAACTTTTGTTACAAAGGCTTCACGCAAAATATTTCTTATTCATCACTCGAGCTGCTTACGATGACATTTAAGGGAACTTTTCAAAATACTCTCGAGAAAAATCTGATTACGTAAAATGTCAAGTAGCCGAGGATGACACAGATGTTGAGGAGCTTTCGTCAGTCATCAATGTGAATATTTCATAAAAAAAATAGGTACCTATATCTAACCGGGCAAAATAAATATAAAAAAACACGCCCTATCAAGTTGAGAGAATCACAATCTCTAACGTAGGAGACCTTTATCCTATAACAAAGGTCTCTTTGGTTTTCAATGTCATAAAAATCGACTGAAACTGCCATTTTAATTGATGAGAAATTTACATTTTTTTAGTATCCTATTTCTAATAATTTTTTCGTGGTATTCTTTTTCTAATAATTCTTGTAAATATTTAAAGAAGTTTTAGGTATCATTTGACTATTTTTCGATATATAATTTATTTAATTTTTATATGATCAGTCTGGATGAAAATAATTGAATCAAGTGCATTAAAGTATATTCTGAGAAACCCGCCAAAAGATTACTAAATATGATATTGTGTTACAGAATGCCAATCAAATATCGAATTATTCCCAGATGAGGGTTCTCTTCCTTACCTTTCCACAGTTGATATACTCCACGGCTGTTTCTCTGAAGAAGAAGTACACGAAGTTTCCTTGAGTCATCGAGCTGACGAAGTCGGGAGCTGAAAGGAGAGCATCACAATTATATAGAGTTAAATTTTTTTCGTATAATACACTACATTTGAAAAAATCGTTCAAAAAGAGTGAATTGAAAAGCTAGCCGATATTTATATTTTTTTCAACGTATTTGAGTCACGATATTTAAACATTTTATGAGGTTATTTGCAAATGTTGCCAAGGTGAAAAACTACAGCAATATACAGACCTTTTGGGATAGTCCATCTACAAAAACAGGACATATAATCTAATAAGTACACGATGAACTAGAGAGTATCACAATTATATAGAGTTAAACTTGTTTCGTATAATACACTACATTTGAGAAAATCGTTCAAAAAAGAGTGAATTGAAAAGCTAGCCGATATTTATATTTTTTTCAACGTATTTGAGGTGCGATATTTAATAATTTCATGAGGTTATTTGCAAATGTTGCCAAGATGAAAACCACAGCAATAGACAAACCTCCTTTTGGGATAGTCCATCTACAAAAACAGGACATATAATCTAATAAGTACACGATGAACTAGAAGATATTAAAACTAGAACTTGTTGATTAAATGAATAAAACTGGTTTAATATCTACACGTTAAATAAAACTTTAATAGATGGATATGGTCAGTTACCAACAATACGAACAAAAACGGCAAATGAACAGCTTTTATACGACTTCGTTTTATAAACAAATACATCATAAGATGAAATACACAAAAACATAGTTTTGAAAACGAAATAAGAAGAAGAGATGAGAGTGAAAAACATGAACAATTTAACGATTCAAACCGCAAAAACCGTTTGGGCAAGTACCTTTATGAAACTATATCACAAATAATACTGTTTAAAATATCAAGAATAAAGGTTTTCAAACGTATTTCTGGTTCTGGAATATAAATATTTTTCCCCGAGCAGACATGTTTATTTGAATTCCCGATAGATCTATTGATATTATGTATATGAGATACAAAAAGTAATAAAGATATGACATACCGTTCAAACTCATGGAGTCATATTGTTCAGTCTGCAATGGTTCTCTATAGATTATTGGATCCATGCCACTGAAGTCAGCAACTGTTCCCGTATACAATTCTCCACCTGTGAAATAAACATTTTTTAGTTATTTATTAAGAAAATAATGGATCAATAATTATTTTATTCTTGAATCTCGTAAAATACTAAGGGCAATGCAAAACTGATTAAATATTCACAAGGTTTTAAGAATTTCTGTTTTCAAAATGGTTTCTTCGTCCACCACCACCCATTCTGCTTATGGGGACTAATAAGAGCCCCTTGCAAAACTCTGAAAGAACATAAGAGCCCGGAGTACTCTAAAACCTTGCAGACACTGCACCTAAAGTGCCAAAGAGAACTGATTATAAGAAAACAAGAGGCTCATCGTATACTGAAGTGATGATTGGAGTGCACTGTATTCTTTCAGGATAAAAAGCCTTGAAAGCGCTAAAAGAGTTTATTAAAAAAATGTAAAACTTTATCTGATGAGGTTTATTGGTGGTCTTCGGGAGAATATGAAACCGGTATTGAATTGAAAGGGTGATTCACAATATTGGTCGAGAATATGGATGTTTCTTCGATGTATTTATGATAAAAATCATTCTTTAACAAGTTTTGAAACATGTGGTCAGACCATGTCAGACTTACTTGCATAAACTGCGGTGGAATTGTGTCTAGGGTCATACGGGCACATGGCCTGCGCTGGCTTTTCCCACTCCAACGCGTACCCCTCACTGCGAACAGTGTACTGTCTGCAGGCTGGTCGGAAGGCGTTAGTGCCGCAGGCGAGGAGCCTTCCAGGACTAGGAGTCACCAAAATGCGGACGTAGTTTTGACAGCTCTCCTGATGAAACAAAAATGATAAATTAGAACATGGAACGTTTAACTCTCGAAAATCCCACGACCATCTGCTCTGTATATGGGGGCTGTAATCGGCCCATAAGAGTAGCTTATGGAGTCCCCTAGATAAGTAACCTCGGCAACATAGACAACAAGAACAATCGGCGAATAGGAATAGAAGATTCACATCCGTGAACTATCATTGAGTTATCTTAATGTTTAATTTATTCAAGATACACGAATAATCAATTAATCCATAATAATTAAAAAAATACATATATAATTTGTGAAATGAAGTATAAAAATACAAGTCTAAGAACTTCCTTAAACACACCCAGAATCATCACAGGCAAAAATCACTTAATTTAATAATCTAATATATATGAAAAAAATATTACTTAAATATAAAAACTGAATAGTAAAATATTAGTTTGTTTTTACAATAAAAAATATAATTTTGTTTTTTCAATGTCACTTTTTTCATATGTACCTATATTAAATATTTCATACACTTTCTAATCTTACGTTACATCTGGCAATTCGTAATAAATTGTCGAATTGCCCGCATAATGCCCGGCATTGTACAATATGCATGCATTTCATATATATGCATGCATAATATATTATTAATAAAATTTGTAACTGTCCCGTTTTATGTTTACCATGCTCTTTGAGCGATACATAACATAAATGATATGTTTTGATTTGATCTGCGACGCATGCGAGTCATATCAAATACATCAACGCACCTGTTGATAGAAAAGCTCTTCTATATGGTTTTTAAATGTCAAATCGCGTCGGGAATCGATTTATTGACACGTATTGTGACGGGCATTTTGACCTGAATGACCTGTTTTATGTTTATTGAAGTAGTGGTTAATTAGTTATTAGTACAAAGTATCTTGATTGTGTGCCTACCTAATGTATGTAGAGCGGAAACTATCATCACCCAGTTCATAAGTATATTGTCACTGTTTAATGTGAGCTATGTGTCTGTTTTGTCTGATGTTTATTGAAGTAGTGGTTAATTAGTTATTAGTACAAAGTATCTTGATTGTGTGCCTACCTAATGTATGTAGAGCGGAAACTATCATCACCCAGTTCATAAGTATATTGTCACTGTTTAATGTGAGCTATGTGTCTGTTTTGTCTGATGTTTATTGAAGTAGTGGTTAATTAGTTATTAGTACAAAGTATCTTGATTGTGTGCCTAACTTATGTATGTAGAGCGGAAACTATCATCACCCAGTTCATAAGTATATTGTCACTGTTTAATGTGAGCTATGTGTCTGTTTTGTCTGATGTTTATTGAAGTAGTGGTTAATTAGTTATTAGTACAAAGTATCTTGATTGTGTGCCTACCTTATGTATGTAGAGCGGAAACTATCATCACCCAGTTCATAAGTATATTGTCACTGTTTAATGTGAGCTATGTGTCTGTTTTGTCTGATGTTTATTGAAGTAGTGGTTAATTAGTTATTAGTACAAAGTATCTTGATTGTGTGCCTACCTAATGTATGTAGAGCGGAAACTATCATCACCCAGTTCATAAGTATATTGTCACTGTTTAATGTGAGCTATGTGTCTGTTTTGTCTGATGTTTATTGAAGTAGTGGTTAATTAGTTATTAGTACAAAGTATCTTGATTGTGTGCCTACCTAATGTATGTAGAGCGGAAACTATCATCACCCTATCACCCAGTTCATAATAAGAATAATAAAAATAATAAACACTGTCTTACACCCTGCGCAAGTGGCGAGTTTATTGCCATATGGCAATGTCTTACAACTAACCAGTATCCATAAGTCAATTGTCACAGTAAAATTGTAAACTGCTAACCCTAGAACAGGGTTTCCTAGTTTGGCAGCAGTAATCTACTTATTGGTATCATTGTAAAAAAATATTTTCACATCACATCAAATTATGGCGCGAGATAAATATAAATAATTAATTAAAAAAACATGTATGTAGTAAAAACGTTTTACCACAAACTCAAAATACGCGATGAATTCTAAATATGATTTCAAAATTCATAAAGGAAAAATTAATTTAAATGTGAAAATGTGAATAAAAAAAATATTCAAGAACCACGAGTCATTAAAAATAAGATGAAAATTATCGTGGCTGTATTAATTCCGAACAACGAAAATGAAAGGTGGCTAATTTGCAAATGTCGCCATTTGCCGAACATTGTTCGATATATAACTAGACACGACATTCGTTCAACGATTATTGTGGAAATAAAACGATATGGTGGAAATATTTGAACGAGCAAATAACAAACAGAATATTGAATAAATTTTAAATAAAATACGCGATAATATTCTTTTATTTTCGCTGCGGTGTTATAACCTGTCGTTATATTTGATTGTCGAAATGTGCAACGTGCGAAAATTGTCGAACAAGTTGACGAAATTAATCAGAGGTTATAATATAGCAAAACAAAATAGAGTCATCAATAATTGATGACTCTATTTTGATGACTCTAATTTATCTGAATTACAGTTTTTTTTATATTTAATTTATGATGTATGTAGTGAATGTAATAAGTAATAATATGCAAAGGAATGTGAATATCAAGTGTGTAAGTGTAAGTTGTCTCATGTATATCGTCTAAAGCATTATCATTTTGTTATTTTATTATGTCTTTTTCTGATTCATTTCTTCCTCTATCAATGAGCCACTTGGTCACCAATTTTGCCAAGTTTTTCCCACTTGGGGAGATTGAGTTGGCAAAGTTCGTTATTATTTTGTTATATATTCTTGGGCCCAGGAAATGAATATATAAATGAATATAAATATATCTTTGGGCAAATGTCGTTTGTGTAGTAGTTGGCTCTAGAAGTCTCCTATTTCGAGTATCCATTGTAAGTAAGTATTGTGGTGTATATGGTGTGGTATTTGATTATCTGAAGATTATTCAATGAATGTGTTTGATTATCTGAAGATTAATCGCAGTGTCGTTAGTATGTAGCGATCGCACAATCAAAACTGCACATTTTTATAATAATAAACCTGACTTACATATAGCGTCGTTTTTGTGTGTCCACTTCAAGGGTAATATAAATTTATTCAAAGAATCAAATTTTCTTTGGACGATATTAAAGGTATACTTTGGTCGAGGAGAAGGGGAATTTTGCATCGCGATAGGAACAGGTTTAGATTAAAAAAGTTTTTCTTCATCACATCATCTGTATTGATGGATTTTTATGGAAACGAAATTAAAAACGCTTATCGTATTGCCGCTAAGCTCATTGTACTTATAAAAACAGAGGGCTGTTAATGAAACACGAAAATAAAGCTAATGTGATATTTTACTTTGATTTTGTTGAAACTTTTTACGCCAAGCCACAATATTAACGACCATTTTTCATAATTTGAATTATCTTTAGAATTATTTGATTACTTCCAATTTAAAAATATGATTTTGAATATCTTCTGGATGTCATTTTTACCTTCACACGATTTTAAATAAAGGTTACAATACAAAAAAAAAACACACACATACACACACTCCATTTACATTTTCAAATTGTATTCGTGTGATTATTTCGTTTATATCATTCTGTTACAATACCTAATTTACAATTTTATAATTTAAATTTTTTTCGAAATAAAATAAAAGTAAATAAAGTGAAGATTATAGCCCTTGGGGGAAGTCTGGTCAACACTTTTATAGCATTTTTTTTAAAAGAATGATTTATCCACTACTGACACACACGAATACTCCAAAAAAGGATATTATTCATCCAGTTTTGGGCACTTTCTAAGTTGCTCCGTAAATAATTTAGCTTTCGAAAAATAACGCATATTTTTGTATAATTTAAGACAACTTTTATTAGCCGCTTCAAACATTTGTTTCAGAACAGAGTTTAAAACAAATATATTCACATAGCATTATCCAGATACACCGAATGGACCGTTCTGATGAGATCCAAAGAAATGCTGGTCGTGCAGAAGAAAGGAAAGAATCGAAACACTCTGCTCCAAGAATTGGTATCAAAATCTTGGATTATATTTGGCGAAGTGCCTCCGGAAGGCTGGATTAGTACAAGTTTCTATACGTCTTTAAAGAAAAAAGATTGGGATGAGAATGGAGAAAGTATGGGGGTGAAATTATACAGTTTGTAAGGCCTGTTTCTTTCTTATCTCATCCCCGCAATCTTTCTTCTTGCTAATTGCTTTTTGCTTTCTATTCACCCCATACTTGGTACTGTTCCTAGTGATGTTGATACAAGTATGTATGTATATCCGCAATGATTTTGGTCTCAAACTATAAGAGCCTGTCTTAAAACTTACAAAACAATACTAATAATAATATCTAAATAATCAAAAACTTTTATTGTGATAAAACAACGTGGCGGACTAATTGCCCGCAGGCAATTATACCAGTAAAACTCTATAGTAAATTCAATCAGTTACAGGAATAATTTACAAGAGAATACAAATAAAAAAATAATAAGAAAATACATAATACGAGATTAAAAGACTTTGGCATTCTCGTAAAATAATAATATTACCGTTCATTATTTCAGCCACTGGCATTATTCCAAAATCGTTAATTCGTAATTTAGATTTATCGAATAACTTAATAATAAAAATGCAAAAAACGGTAATAATGAATACATGTTGAATCGTTAAAGATTTTTTAAACGTTAATATTCGGGAATCAGTAGGGTTGTTAGGTAGTATAGAGACCTCCTCAGAGCCTAATCCTTTGATATGTTAAGTATCTTGATGGGTGAATTATTCCCAATTGAAGGCTTGATGATGCGTTTGTTGCATTTTATTTTGCTCTTTTAAATAATTTACAATTTACGCATTGATCTGATATTTATTTTTTCATATCTATTTATCTCTTTGAAAAATGAAATGACATTATTCGATGATTACCGAAAACCTACTAGGGTCGTTGTTCTGGGGATATCATTTAAATATTCATTCAACCTTGATTTGTATTCTTTTATTTTATGTAAATAATTATTTAACAAGCACCCAATAACACGTTGCCACATTTTGGAGACTCACAGATCCAGACTGAAAACACAATTAAAAACTGTGTCTCCACCGTGGATCGAACCCGGGACCCTTGTATCGGCAGTCAGATACCCAACCAATTGAGCCAAGAAGGCCGACAATTACTCGATTAGAATGTGTTAGTTCATAATTGTTACGACTGAACATTGTTATATTATATGAGTTAAAATTATGTTTATACACTCGTACATCGAAAATAGACCGAAATTTAAATTATTTAAACCTATATATTATAACTTTTTTCAACATTTCTACGGACAATTCTTGGTAGAACTCCATTTCAAATAATATATAAATTTGGAATGGTAAAATAAAACCAAAGTTTTCAGTTCTACGAAATTAGTAGAACTGAAAACTTTGGTTTTATTTTACCATTCCAAATTTATTTATTATTAAATATTATAAATTATTTAAAATATTATATTACGTTGAAGTAAGACATTTGACTTGACTTGCATGGAATTTTGGTCTTGAACTGTTTTGGACCAAAATAAATTTTGTCAATCTCTATACGCAGAGACTCGCTTCTTTCTCGCGTTTTACCCCGAAGCGAGCCGATATGCGCCAGGCTCGTATTAAATCTTGCAACTTGTTTACGACACTCTTTCCTATTCCCCGTTATCTTGTATATTCTGGATGCTGCGGCAGAGATTACTCTTAACTTCTTCATCTGCTCGGGGACGAACACCGAACACTGAAACAAATTTGTGCCGATAAAATTGCCACGCGACAATTAATTGTACAACGTTGGGCGCGACAGACAAAATGGTCGAAAAAGTCGACAAAGAAGATTCATTGATGATGTATACAAATAAATCAAATATATTACCAAACTGGGAAATGGCCTCAGATGCTTAACATATGAAGAACGTCTGAATGTGTTGGGCCTCACTACTCTTGAGGAACGGAGAAAGAGAGGGGTTCTCATAGAAACCTTCAAAATACTAAACCAATACTATGACTGTCCTGAATTGAAGCTGATGTTCTGCCTCAACCAAAATACTAATTTAAGAGGTCATAGTTTGAAGCTAGAAAAACACAGTTTCAGGCAGAATCCCTGGAAGCATTTCTTGTCCAATAGAGTCGTGGATGCGTGGAACAGTTTGCCACCGGAACTTGTTGTTGCACAAAGTGTTAATGTGTTTAAAAATAGACTTGACAGACTGAACAAGTGAATACTGTTGTGAGATCAGACATATCAGCATAGCTGCCTGTCTGATAACATTTAATAATAATAATAATATTTGGATGATACAACACACGAGAAACAAAAAAAAATACATAATTATTATGATTATTTTTTACTAAGCACATTTCTATTAAATCTATGCGATCGGTTTCGTAACTAACCGTACCCTCTTCGGGCTAATTTTCAATATATGAGAATACAATCAATTTGAGTAAAAAATTGTTACTACTTCGAATATAAATTTTGTTAAAGAAAATAATATTTTTCACCTGTCACGAGAATCTGTTTGCTATAACAATTTTATTTATTTTAGTGTTTCAACCACAAATGAGTTATGTTATACAACATTCCGAAACATGTCGCGAAGTGACTCATAATAAAAGTGGTTTATAGCAAGTTATATAATTAAAATATGGTTAATATTAATATACCACAAAATATCCGTCGAATCATTCCCAATTGAAAGTTGATGATGCGTTTGTTGCATTTTATTTTGCTCTTTTAAATAATTTACAATTTACGCGTTGATCTGCTAATTCTTTTGAGGAAGTGTATAATGGTAATAATAATATTTGTAGTGCTTAATTGTTATTAATATCATTAGTAAATCGGCCAGCGCCGTAAAAAAAAAAATGATATTATTTATTTTTTTAGTTTTATTTTCACGGAAGTAACTTTGTGGCGTCATTATAATTTTTATTTTATAATATAAATAATAACTTAGTATACACCACTTATGAGCCTGTACTCGGATGAGTTACGTACGTAAGTCATCCTGAAGATGAGAACATCGTTCTCGAAACCGGTCGACAGTTATTTGTGCTCATAAGTGGTGTATACCTACTAAGTTATTATTAATATTATAAAATAAAAAAAATATTTATTTTTTGTTTAAACTTTGAATGGGATTCTGTGATTTATTTTTACATCTTCCTTTCTTTTCAAATCAAATCAAATATTTTTTTTTCAACGAAAATGCAGTTTGCACACATGTTGAAAGTCAGAGTGTATATAAATAAAAAAAAAACAATTACAAACATATAAATTGATACAAGATTAATTTACATTCTTTCTCAATATCCTCATTTCTTACCCTTTCAAACATCGTTTTGATACATATTCTCCGCATTGATTTAATTTCAACTGCATTTATTCTGCTTTCATGCGCCTTCTGCCATTCCAATTTTTGACTTATTTATGTAATGCAAACTGCGTGTTTTCTATAACTAAACAAAAATTTCTTTTTGACTTCAAATAAATTAATTACTGCAGAAAAGTTTTATTAGAAAATGAGAAAAATAATAAAATACGACAGAGTGATAATGTACTCAGTTTGGAGTTTCCTCTATTTGACAATTAAAACTATTTCAGGAGTTTGTTTGAGAGCCGGAAGTTGAATACTTGTTGTGCTTTTGTGGTCAAGGCTGGTCTACTAGTGGAGCTTAATTGGTTATGGAGAAGCTCATTGCAATAGTCTACGTACCGTGCATAGTTGACAAAGGAAATGTATTCTGAAATTATTAAATAAGCTGCGGCTATTTTGATTGCACGTATGTCTGAGAGGTGTGTTCATTAACAAAAAACAAAGACAATTATATATTCTTTTTGTGATTAGAAATGAAAATGATAACCATAAAAATATAATTAAATTAAAAAATGTATTTAAAGATATGTAAAATATTGTTATTTTATAACTATAAAAAATAAAAAAACAACCTAGATGAAAAGAAATGAAAAGTGACATCTGTGGAAGCTGTCATAAATTGATTAGTTGTTTAGTTTGGTTCAAAACCATTTGAGTGATTATAATGAAACGTGTTGCCAATGAAATAAAAAAGTATTTAGACATATGTCGCGCAACTGGAAAATGTAATATTATTTATTAATTATTAAGCTGTTGTTTCTATGTTAGGGTGAATAATTGAAATGAATAAATAATATTGAATGGGGAACAATAAAAAGTTGTAATTAAGAAATAAAGAACAATAGAAAGGCTTTCTAGAATTCCTTCTAGAAGACCTCTTCTAGTAAACACCTTTAATTCTAACTTGTATACAGTACCATTTAGGGCCGAATTTATAAACAATTCTCAAATGGTGACTCTGAGAATTCTCACGTAAGCACTACTCAAACGAATCTGAGAACTACTAACACTGTCCTATTAATAAACAATACTTTCAGTTTACTCAGTCGAGAACAACGTTTGTCAATGAGTTGTATTTTTTGCTTTATATTACCAACACATTTAAGGGCCGCTGCGTTGGGATTCTGAATACTTATTGCATAGACACGTGTGCACATTTATAATAATAATAACAACTAGATATGGGATGGTGAATTGACAATATAATATAACAATGAATCTCCATTGCCTCTCTAGATAAAAAAAATATAAAGAGAATTACTAATTTTGAATAACCATGAATAAAACCAAAAATATAAGTACATAGTAAAAAAATGTATTAAAAATCTAGCAATAAAACATAAAAATAATAAAAAAACTATGGTTATGGATATTTATGTATATTTTTACTATGATGGAAAAAAATACAAATTGTTACATCTATAATAGTATAAATATTAATCAAATATATATGCCAATTTTTATTGGCATATATATTTGATCATATTATAAAAAAACAATCAAGGATCATATAAAAAAACAATCAAGGTAGGTAGTTTTACAGAAAACATCACTCTCCCTATTCAACACATCATAGGTATTTAAGGCAAGTATCAGTCAAATAAAAAACCAAATAGATATTATACAAATTGGAGCTCAAGGCGAAAATTTAACGAGATGCAATACACGAAATTGACAACTGTAAATTAATATAATGGCGAAGTTATGTATACGCATATTATCATCTCTTTCACTCGGTATAGCTCTGTCCCGTTCCGTCTCTCTGAGTAGTTCTCCAAGGCAGGTAGCCGGGCGACTTGAGCATTCGATATATTTCTATAGACTGCGCTGCAATGCTTAAGTACGCGTTTACGACATAAGCATTGCATATTGTTTATTAATACGCTTTTGGGGTGCTAAGCATTCAGCACATACTAAGTACGTTTTATAAATTCGGCCCTAAGTCTTGAAAATTGTTTTATTAAAATCGATATGAAAATATATGATTATAATAAACTAGATGTAGTACTCCATGCAAAAAGTGAGTCATGGAATATCGCGCGTTTGACGTTTTGGTTGGCAACATTTTTCAGTTTTCTTTACATTTAAACACATCCTTGATAACTGTTTTCTAAACCCTAATAATTAAAATGTTTTTTAGTCATATAAATCCGAAAATAATTCACATTAGTCGTTATTCTCTATAGTGGTCCAACCTTGTTGTCAAAAGTACCGTGGAGAAAATCATCACTTCGATTTATACAAAATTTGCTAACTGCGACATCTAGAATATTATATGAAAATCTAAAACTGAATATTATTATAGAATTCCACCTACAGATGTCACTTTATGACCTACTCAGTGAAAGAAATGAAAAATTTCCACTCGAGTGAGATTTTTAATCCGATTCTTCAAGTTGAAAAAAAAATATGATCGCTGTTATGATACTGACGCATCCCAGCATCAGAGGTTGTGAATAAGTTATATTATTATCACGATAATAAAACTAAAAAAAAAAATATGATCGCTGTTATGATACTGACGCATCCCAGCATCAGAGGTTGTGAATAAGTTACATATATTATTATCACGATAATAAAACTAAAAAAAAAATATGATCGCTGTTATGATACTGACGCATCCCAGCATCAGAGGTTGTGAATAAGTTATATTATTATGACGATAATAAAACTAAAAAAAAAATATGATCGCTGTTATGATACTGACGCATCCCAGCATCAGAGGTTGTGAATAAGTTATATTTTTATGACGATAATAAAACTAAAAAAAAAAATATGATCGCTGTTATGATACTGACGCATCCCAGCATCAGAGGTTGTGAATAAGTTATATTATTATGACGATAATAAAACTAAAAAAAAAAATATGATCGCTGTTATGATACTGACGCATCCCAGCATCAGAGGTTGTGAATAAGTTATATTATTATCACGATAATAAAACTAAAAAAAAAATATGATCGCTGTTATGATACTGACGCATCCCAGCATCAGAGGTTGTGAATAAGTTATATTATTATCACGATAATAAAACTAATAAAATAAAAGTGAAAGGGGAATGAATGTTTGGTGTAATACCGAGATAAGATATTTTATTACAAGAAGCGGGAAAACACGATATTGGGGGATGACATCGTTATTTGGTTTACGACTTATTTATACTTACTTAACCAAGGTAATGCATTGATTAAAATAAAAGGATTTGTGATTAATTGAAACATACGTCAAATACACCCCTTAACGAATCAATGTGATATAATTTTTATATTTCAAGTTCAATTTATTTCTTTATATAATAATATACTTTTAACTGCTTACTAACCAAAGGGATATAGTGGGGAGTTATGATTTCGCAATTTTTAAGGGTATTTTTTTTTGCAGATTATCAACTAGTATCATGCTGATATTGTATTCTGAAAGTTTCATCACAATGTATCTCTGTGTGTGTGCTATGTGCTATGTACGGCGTGTTAATTTTACTTTATCGATTATTGACTAAAGTACTTATTCGATTCTATTCAAATGTTGCAAATATGTATATCTAATACTCGATTAGATCCCATTAGTTTTTGAACGATATATAAATAGTGCTTCTCAATTTTTTTAACTGTCAAATATTTCAAAGTGACCCCCAAGCTCAGGAAACTTAAAATTTGAAATTTTTATTTTCAAATTCGTAAAAAGGCACATCACTTCCATAAAATGGCATTGAAGAGTTATCAAGTTTTCATAATAAAATATTTAAATAAAAAATAATTTAACAAACTCATTTCATGAAAATGTTGGAAATTTTCCATACAAAATTTGAATTATTTATAGAATGACTTGTTAGTGAGGAGTTTAGTGTTGGCCACTACCCACTCGTTTTAAATACTTATCATTTATCTTAGTGTAATGTATCTTTTTTTGTTTTTCTTTGCTTTCATTCTTTTGTTAATTTACCTACGTATATAATTGCAATCAGGATGGTTGGAGGAAATTGTGTAATGGCAATAAGCCCGCCAGTGAGAATTATATTTGTTTATAATATGTACAAAAAGATAATGAAATAAATAAATAAATAAAAGAAAGAGGCGATGATTAATGATAATTGTAAGAAATAAAGAAATAATTATTTTGAACGCCTGGAATTACGCTATATGTATATCGCAAAGCAAAGTTTGCAATCCCAGACCAATAATATATTTTTTTCTTTACACTGTAATAAAAGGTGTTGTTTTATGTAAAACGGGTGGGTTGTGGCCAACGCTATACTCCTCACTACCAGGTCACTCCATAAAGTATTCAAATTTTGTATGGAAAAATTTCATCATTTTTTATGAAATGAATTTGTTCATTATTTTTTATTATGAAAACTTGATATTTCTTGAATGCCATTTTATGAAAGTGATGTGCCTTTTTATCAAATTGAAAATAAAAATTTCAAATTTTAAGTTTCCTGAGCTTGGGGTCACTTTGATATATTTGACAGTTAAAAAAATTGAAAAGCACTATTCAGATAGTCTTCAAAAACTAATGGGGTATATACAAATTTGCAAAATTTGAAAAGAATCAAATGAGTACTTTATTCTATTATCGATTAAGTAAAATAAACACACCGTACATAGTACACAGCACACACACAGATACATTGTGATGAAACTTTCAGAATACAATCTCAGCATGATACTAGTTGATAATCTGCAATAAAGAAATAGCCCTAAAAATTGCGCAATCATAAATCCCCACTATATCCCCTTGGGTTAGTGAAGAGTAAAAATGTAGAAGAAATTTTATTGGAAAGGCCATGCCAAAAATTGACTGTAGGTACTTATTTACTGTATACCACCTACATGAAAACATGGCATTTCACCAGATATTGTTATGGAGTTCTTACCTCGTCCTTTCCTTTGATGATGCACATCTTTACGTCATCTTCTGGCGTGAACCACGTGAGACGTCGCTGTTCTGTCAGGTCCACCAAACTAAGGTTGTGAATGAGGTTTCTGGAACAAGAAAAAGAAGCAATTAGAAAAATTTGAATTTATTGATACGAGGCAAGGAGCTGGTTTTTAGGTAAATTGGTGTTAGGTAAAATTGTGTACATTTGCCTAACGTCAAGTACACCAAATTCGAGAGAAAGTTGTTTATCTATATGACGTGCAGTGATGCTATGAATGTATGAATGTTTAGAGAAATATCATTAGCAGTATTTGCTTGTGTTTTGGTCTTGCAAAATATCCCAACAAGAAACAGTGAGCTCAAACACTGATCACAAATAAGCGCTTTATATCCAGACGTGGTCCTTAAACGTTTATGGGGGAATAATCTTAAAGTGAAACGGTATACATTTATTACGATATATTCCATTAAAATTAACAAGGCTATCGCAAATGTAAGAGATGTCTTATTAGCGATAACCCATATCGTTAATCGATATCTCATTTAACGCGTGATCGAACGCTTTGCCGATTCCCGTGGGACGAGGAGCAAAAAATATTATATCAAAGGAAATTTACTCCAAGCAGCGGTTGCTAGGGAGAGAGCCACTCAACTACACTTCTCAATTTTTTTGATACTTTCCCAGAAACCCGACACATTTTTTGCGCCATTCTGGAGCAACACTCGCTCCGTAATTGGAAACTGTTGTCGTGTTATTTGGAGGACAATAGTACGAATAAAGGAATAAAATGTTTGAATAATATTTAAGTAGTTATCTATTTATTTAATTTTAAAACAGACACGCACAGAGAATCAACGGTACACAATAAACAGAGTACATATATAAAAACAAATAGATCTCGTTAACCCTACAATTAAGCGCGTCCACAGCGTGCTTAAAATTAATATTTTATGACGCCACTTTACATACATACATACTTACCACACTTACATAAAAATAAAGATAAAATATTAAGTTAAGTAGATTATTGTTTCACAGATAAAAACACTATGGTAGAATTTGGTGTTACGGTCAATGTCATGAACATAGATTTTGTATGAAATGCCTAATTCTTAAATATGTGGTATTTTTCCACCATGTGGCATAGTTCTGCAATGTGGTTCACCACCAATTCTGAACATTGCCATTTTAGGTGAGACGAGACTGGTGTGTGGTGATACACGCAGGTGTCGTTTTTTTTTCCTTTTTGTAAGGTAGTGCACACCTGTCGCTTTCTCTATAGATGGCGTTACAAAAAGGTTTCTTTGTAACTTCATAGATGGCGATAGTAAAAATGTCTTATTACATAGATCTGTTCTTCATTTATTAAAATATATAGAACTTTCAAAAATTGTACTGATATGGTAACTCAATAAGAAGGCATAATTGGTGAACGTTGCGCAAGCGCATAAAGTGATCACGTAAACCAGCAGATGACAGGTCATAAGCCCTGTAGGTGCCTTGAGTTCCTGGTTCTTCTATCATTATTAATTTGTCAAAATATTACGAGTAATATTAAGGAACGTACATTAATAGTAGTTAAATTTTACAGTAAATTTTATAGTTTTGGTTTGTTAATTATACTGTTTCCATTATCTTGGTTTTTTAATTATACTGTTTCCATTATCTTGGTTTTTTAATTATACTGTTTTTATAATCTTGGTTAGTTAATTATGCTGTTTTTTATCTTGGTTTGTTTATTATACTGTTATAAGCTTCACCGAACCACAGTATTGGAAACAGCGTTCATGGCTCTTGGATCTTGAGGATATTATGATGGTTCAACTGTTCACATAATATGATGTCGATTATATATTTCCATTTTGCAGAAAAAAATTGAATTGACTACTAACAAAGACAATTTTACACCAATTTTCTTTATACGAGGAAAGTATTAAAGATAAACTCCACATCTTAGAAACGTTAAACTTAATATTATGAATACGTACCGCTATACATTGAGAATATGCGAAAGTACAAAAATTTGGTTGTTGTGACAAAATAAGCTTCTATATCTTATTATTAAAAAGTTTAAAGAAGATGAAAATAAATTTAAATAATTTCTGTGATTTTTATTTTGTATAGATTTATTTATTAATACTATAAAGAAGTAGTTACAATTCAATTACATACTATAAGATAAGTATATGTGTACATATAAGTGTGTGAATGTGTGTTATTGATAAGTGTGTAATTGCGAGGGTACAATGAACACCTCACCAGAAAGTTCTGTGCCGAGGTGTTCATTTGAACAGTTGTGTGACTCAAGTAGTAAAGTCCTTAAATTAAATTGTACATTAAATTGTTATTGAGAAAACAAAATTTGAAAGTTAATTATATTTGATTAGGTGTAATTATGTTATTGATATGATCTGAACCGGTGTTATTTATCCATGGTGTTACGTGTTTTTTATAGTATTGTGACGATGTGTTTTGTGGTAGCAGTTTCAGTGATTTTGGTAGGCGATTATGTAGTTTGATGGCATAGTATTTAAAATGTCTTTGACTCTCGAGTAACTCCTGCACATATTCAGGAGACTTAGATATTAATGTTCTCAGAGATCCAGACTGAAAACACAATTTTAAATCTGTGTCTCCACCGGGTATCGAACCCTGAACATTTGGCACAGCAGTCAGATATCTGACCAACTGAGCTACAAAGACCGACGACATAAAACAATATTATTATTGATTTAAAGAACTACAAGATAACTACTTTAAAGGCTCTGTATGATTTGGCTACGAAACTATATTCAATAACTATGTCAAACATGTATACGATGAGCTCAGACTTTCTGTATATTAATTAAGGCTCACTATTTTTGTAGAAACAACAACATATTACAGCATTTCGTATACTTATTAAATAAGAATAAACTATGATGTATCAGTGAATATTTGCAATGTGTTAAAAAATAACGTCAATATTAGTTAAAATAAAATGGCAAACAAAACAAATGAACGTCGTTATGGAATTAATCAAAAAAATCAGTCTATAAACATTACTTTTCAGAATTTCATATGAAAAATATATTAAACTTTTTTTCTATCAAAATAATATTATGTAATAATTTCTTATTAAAACATGACCTGTTTATTTATTTATTTATTTAGTTTTTCCATCAACGGCTAAATAGCCTTTTACAAGTACATATAAAATAAAATAGTACAAACACGTTAAATACCTAAATACAATAATATTATAAAATGAAAACAAAAAGAGATGTATACATGTATGAAATACCTATCAGAATATTTTTCAGAATAGAATGTTTATATATAATGAGAATTTATGATTAGTTTATAGGGAATGTATAAGGATGTATATGTCCTTTTTCAATGACATTCATTCTTAAAAAAAAAAACAAATAAGTATATACTTACAAAAAATGAACGTTTACAAAAATTGACCGTATATTATACAGTAGGTAGCAACGTAAGAATTTTTGATAATTTCACAAAAGAATGAAATTATTTTTCTTAAGGGGGGGACTGCTGCCAACGTACCTATTTTTCAATTTGATATACCTACCATCATTATTTTTTATCAAATCGTTTTGAAAAAAAATAATTTAGATAGTTTGGATATTAATAAACAAAAATATACCTTAACTTTTTGATAATGTCCTGTATAAATTCTTGTAGAAAAATAATGGCATACCCCGATTTTCAACGTTTATCATATATTTTTAATAAACTATAAGGCGTAGAGTAATATATATATTTTTTTAAATTAAAGAAGACAAAAATATCTAGAAAAATATGATGTGACGTTGCATTAATGCTTCAGGTTTAGTAAATAAACCTAAAAAACATTTATTTTCCATTCAGCGCCATTGCGTAATAAAAGTTTTTTTGGTTTATTTACTTAACCTGATGCGTTAATGTAACGTCTGATCATATTTTTCCAGGTATTTTGTTCTTCTTAAATTTATAAAAAAAAATATTGCTCAATACCTTATGTTTTTTTAGAAATTTAAGATAAATGTCTAAAATCGGGGTATGCTTATTATTTTCCTATAAGAATATATACAGAACATAATCAAAAAGTTAAGGTATATTTCTATTTATTAATATCCAAACTAACTAAGTTATTTTTTTCAAAATGATTCGTTTAGTAATAGTGATGGTATATCAAATTGAAAAAATAGATACGTTGGCAGTAGTCACCCTATTAAAAATAACCACGAAAAGGAGTTTTTGCAAATCGAAAATCCATCTTTATTCCGTATAAAATATAAAATGAATATTAAAAGATTTCCAGAAAATACTCCTAAGTACTTTTGTAATCTTATGTCAATCTTTCTGGAAATGAAATGAGCGGATCTGATTTCAATTATAAATACGGGAATATCAGATAAGTATTAAATGTGCAGACAAGTTTGGTTATAAAGTAAAGGTACCATTTTGGCTGAGAGAGAGCTTCCATTTCATATTTTGATACGCTGTCAGTAATTTGTGTTGCCACAGAAAAAAAAGATGAAATGTGTCACAGGCAGATATGACTATTAAATTATATCAACGGTGACATAAAATATGCGGAAATAGACCTTGTGGCAAATGTATGAGGGTACATTTTAAACGTTGTAATGTAGTCATGTCGCCAAAGGCTGAAATCAATAATTCATTCAGTTAGAAATGGTACATTTTTTTATTGAAAAATAATAAACATAAAATATTACAAAAAAATAATGTTTCTGAGTCACGCCAAGTATAATTTCTAGACTTGTCGGCGTGTTCTCAAGACAATATCTAAGTATATTCTAATAAAAACAAACAACATTAGGTACAGTAAAAAAAACTCACACACAAAGATGGTCTCCCAAACATACATTCCTTCATATGTTACAAAACTTATATATTTATTACTCTATAAATAAAAAAAAAATCGTTTGAGATCTGTTAATTATATATAAAGCCACACCTCAATTGCCATTCCTTGACAATTCTATTACATAGTTTTTGTTTTTGCATTTCTTAATAGATGCCGGCATTATATTAAGCAATTTAGATACATTATATTCTAACGTTCTCTTACCGTATTTATTATTATATTTTGGAAATAAATATCCGTCGTTAAATTTAAATCTAGTGTAATGCGTGTGTTGCGGTCTGTCTTTATATTCGTCCTTTAAAAACTGGTCAAGGATTGTTCTTTCCTAAAACAAGCCTTGGCGGATAAAACATTCAGTTTTTTTAAAATAAAGTGAGATATTATTACGCGCCGCGGTACAAACATTTTTTTTAACGAGTTATCTCATATTTTTTTTTTCAATATTGGACACTGTCACTTCGTGGTAGAACTCCATAATTAATTAAAACTATGAAAAATTTTTATATTTAATTTTACGTTCTACTTAAATTTTTTCGCAAACGCGACTCCCATTCACCGGTATCGCTCTATGATGAGCATCGTCACCATTCTGACGATGCTCATCATAGAGCGATACCGGTGAATGGGAGTCGCGTTTGCGAAAAAATTTAAGTAGAACGTAAAATTAAATATAAAAATTTTTCATAGTTTTAATTAGTTATCTCATAATTGATTTTTGTGCAAGCATGACTTTTTACTCTCCATTACTATGGAATAGTGGAGAGTCATGATTTCCCAAAATTTAAGCGTATTTTTTTTACATTAATTTCTCAATGGGTATCATGTAGAGAATGCACACTATGAGTTTCGTCGTGATGTGTTTTTGTGTATGGCGTATACGGCGTACACGTACGATTGTACGATTGTACGATATTAGTACGATTGACTTCATATTTTCATCATATGTGTAAAGTGCATAGACCTAGAGCTGATTAGTTTTCCATAGACAACCGTTAATTTCTTCTCTATGATTATATCATTTATGTTGTTTTTTTGTGTCCTCTCTACAGCCCAAACTATAAGTCCGATTGACTTCATATTGATATCATAAGTCTATAAACTTAGAACTGATTAGTTTTCCATAGATATCCGTTAATTTCTTGTCTATGATTTCATCTGTCAAAATTTTCAAAATGCTCTCACGGTCTGGAAAATCAAGATTTTTTTTTTTTAATTTTTGATACAATAGAAAAATACTCTTCGTAATTGGATTCAGGGATTGTCAACCTTTAAACAAAAAAAATCTATGGTCTGTTATATTAAAAGTGTAATTGTATATTTATATGAAAAATACACAATACAACATTAATAGAATCCTCTTGACTTCTTCGGCCATAATCACTTCGTTTCATGTAGTGGAGAGTTTAGCGTTGGCCACAACCCTCTCGTTTCAAATTGGTATTGGTGCAACTACCCCAACAACTTATACCATACATATCTGATTACATGATCAAAACATACTCATTCAAAGAGTGCTCCCAATATAACACAGGGACTATTCCTGGCATATTGGAGAGCAAAAACATTAACTGACAGCAAAACGCAAGAGAGTGTACATGGTATGGATGTGTACTGTTTATTTTTACGTGTATCTTCCGTTGTCTACTGTATTATCCGGCACAATTAAATAGGTACTATTTATATGTATATTTAAATATATAGGTACCCACCAAATTTAATTAACTATACTCAACCTTATTTTTAAAATAATTTAAGACATCTCTGTAATTGGCTTTGATATGTGTAATGTTTTTGAAATTTACGAAAAATCTCCATTATTGTTGTAAAAAATAATTGTCATTGTAATTATAAAAAAAATATATATGTTTAAATGTGGCCACCCATTCTGAATCGTGTGTTGGTATACATGTATGTTTAGTTCTTTCTTTTATAAGGCAATGCACACCCGAACATCTGTCGCTGGTTACCCCTCATTGTGGGATATGCCGTGATTGTATGAATTAACGAATGAATGAATTTAGTCCGAAATATGTATACCTAATATACCCGACAATGAATCTTTAATGTAAAAAAGCTAGCGTAAAACATAATTAAAAAAGCCATTATCCTATTTAAGCTGATCATACAAACTAATATTACACAATGGAAAAGATTTATACTGTATTTAAACACTAAACACCTACAAGTTGTATGTAAATAGGAAAGTAAATCGCCTGTGACTATTTGAAATATAGTAGTGGTTAGAAAAACAACAAGTATTTAAGATATTTAAGCAAAATTAATGGTGATTTCAGAAGAAAAATGAAACAGTAAAGATGTAACTAGACGGTGAGATATAAGACTCTTAAAATTAAAATCTTCAATTCAAATGGTATATTATGATAGTTCACAGTAACTGCTACGTTAGCGTGAAGTACCTACTGTATGCAAAAAAGTAATATTCATTGACACATAATAATATATAACAGTTATAGACACATAAGTACAGTTGTAGAATTAGTACCAAACAATAATTCCATAAATCCATATTATTGAATATTTTCTAAACAAAACAAGTAACTATGTCAGGGCAGGATAGTGTGAAGGTCAGTTCTTTTTTTCCACACCGATTATGTTAACAGCCTGATGGTATGGATGCATGTATGAATATTTAGTATCAAACTATTGAGAGTCCCCGAATATTGTGTATTATGCCATATACAATATTTACGGGATTACTAGCTTCCATATAGTTTAATGACAATAGACAGTGTATTTAAAAAACAATAAAACTTATATTTTAAATACACACGGTGATTAAATTTTTTTTATTTCGAAAGAAGAAACGCACAACGCAGCGTTGGATAAAGAATATATTTATTCTGATCTTAAAAAGAAAGTGGAAACACAGAATTGGGAAGAACGATCCACAGTCGGGCTGCAATGGGTGGATAGCCTCAAACCTACAGAGACTTAAGTCTCTGGATCAGGAAGTGGGCGCTGCCTTTAGTCAACAATGCTAAATTTTTCACTAATACTTAAATCCTCTCCTAAATGAAACATCTTTTGTTTGTAAATTGTTCGCAACGAAGGACGAAGATGAGCGGGATGGGAGGGGATGGCTGCAGGCAGGGCCGTATCTACAGTTTGCGGCGCTTGACGTACTTGAATCTAAAGGCTTTCCCATTAAAATCATAATATTCTGATTCTTGGCGTAGCAATTCCTGTAAAATACATATAATGTTTGGTAAGTATTTATTTATTTTATTTCAGAAAACTACAGCTTTGTTAATTGTTTCGTTACATTTGGTGCTTTTAAAATTATTACAAGCCAATATTGTTTTCTTTTATTTAAATTAATGAATTACAAATAACTAGTATGCTGAGCAGCAGGTAAAAGAATAACAATTATAAGAGAAGAAAAAAAAAACAATTGATAATAAAAAAAAAATACAATACATAATGAAAATAAAATGGGGAAAAGGAGGGATTATTGGAGTGAAGGATAGAGCTTGTTTGAAGGAATTAGTGAACTAGGTTGAAAAATATCTTTATTTGTTTACGGTAAGTTTCTATGGAGTCATGGTAAATGTCAGTGTGTTTAAATTTTAGATTATTGTCACGTTGAATTCTGTAAATAGTCGAGTGATATCTGTAATTAGTATGGCAAATAGGTAGATGAAATAAATTTTTCGAACGGGTGTGCCTGTTTGGTACATGGAGTGATATAGTGCTTAGTAAATCGGGGGAGTCAATAAGGTTGTTGCATATTTTATACAGTAACAGTTGATCGAATAAGGTCCTTCTGTCTTGCAATGTGTTTAATTTGAAGAATTCTGTAGATAATTTATAATTAGTATGTTCTATGAATAGTCGTCTCTCTAAATATTTAAAAAAAGTTTTCTGGATGTTTTCAATACGGTTGCTGTGGATTTTATAGTGCGGGTTCCAAATTGGTGTACAAAATTCTAGATGAGGGCGAATATATGAAAGATAAAGTGTTATTAAAGTGTTCATGTTGTTGAATTGTTTTCCGGTGCGGATGATAAAACCCAGCATTCGGTAGGCTTTGGAGGTTATTGATTCAATATGTTTATCGTACATCAATTTAGAATCCAATATTACTCCTAAATCCCTTATGCTGTCGACTTTTTTTAATGCAGAACCATTAATTGAATAATCATATGATATTAGAGTTTTCTTGCGGGAAAAAGTTAAAAGGGCGTACTTGGACACGTTGATGTCAAGTTTATTATCACAACAAAATGTACTTAGCCTATTGATATCATTTTAAGTATTTATGGTAACAAGGAATAACGTGAATACTGTATTTCGTTTATGTTGACGGCATTGATATTATAGAACTCCAGGATTTTCTAAAATGAAATATACTATTTTTGGTTCACATCAGGGCCGAAAGGATCATCCCGTAAAAAGATGCTTAAATATATGGAATCAAAATAAGTTAGTAAGAAGTATAACCGGTATCGATTGACTTAATATGAACTTGGTAAGGATAAAAATACAACATTCAATGAACGAATAAAATAGAACAGATTCGACCTTGATAATGCCGAGACACCTTGGCGAAAACGTTCCATTGTAATAAATCGAATCTATTGAAAAATACTGTGCTTTGTTATGTTTATTAATTTTAAAATCAATGTCCTCATTGATAAAATAACTAATTTAGATCGAATATATTTTTAATTGCGTATACGCAAACATTGGATTTTTGCATGCGTAATTTTTTTTTTTTTATTTATTTATTTATTTATAACAATTAACAATATCATTTTACATATTATTATAAATCCACCTCACTAGGCTTTGCCTGTACCGAGGTGGAATATTTCACAATCACATCAATACATTTATATACAATATTTACATATTATTATATATCCACCTCACTAGGCTTTGCCTGTACCGAGGTGGAATATTTCACAATCACATCAATACATTTATATACAATATTTACATATTATTATATATCCACCTCACTAGGCTTTGCCTGTACCGAGGTGGAATATTTCACAATCACATCAATACATTTATATACAATATTTACATATTATTATATATCCACCTCACTAGGCTTTGCCTGTACCGAGGTGGAATATTTCACAATCACATCAATACATTTATATACAATATTTACATATTATTATATATCCACCTCACTAGGCTTTGCCTGTACCGAGGTGGAATATTTCACAATCACATCAATACATTTATATACAATATTTACATATTATTATATATCCACCTCACTAGGCTTTGCCTGTACCGAGGTGGAATATTTCACAATCACATCAATACATTTATATACAATATTTACATATTATTATATATCCACCTCACTAGGCTTTGCCTGTACCGAGGTGGAATATTTCACAATCACATCAATACATTTATATACAATATTTACATATTATTATATATCCACCTCACTAGGCTTTGCCTGTACCGAGGTGGAATATTTCACAATCACATCAATACATTTATATACAATATTTACATATTATTATATATCCACCTCACTAGGCTTTGCCTGTACCGAGGTGGAATATTTCACAATCACATCAATACATTTATATACAATATTTACATATTATTATATATCCACCTCACTAGGCTTTGCCTGTACCGAGGTGGAATATTTCACAATCACATCAATACATTTATATACAATATTTACATATTATTATATATCCACCTCACTAGGCTTTGCCTGTACCGAGGTGGAATATTTCACAATCACATCAATACATTTATATACAATATTTACATATTATTATATATCCACCTCACTAGGCTTTGCCTGTACCGAGGTGGAATATTTCACAATCACATCAATACATTTATATACAATATTTACATATTATTATATATCCACCTCACTAGGCTTTGCCTGTACCGAGGTGGAATATTTCACAATCACATCAATACATTTATATACAATATTTACATATTATTATATATCCACCTCACTAGGCTTTGCCTGTACCGAGGTGGAATATTTCACAATCACATCAATACATTTATATACAATATTTACATATTATTATATATCCACCTCACTAGGCTTTGCCTGTACCGAGGTGGAATATTTCACAATCACATCAATACATTTATATACAATATTTACATATTATTATATATCCACCTCACTAGGCTTTGCCTGTACCGAGGTGGAATATTTCACAATCACATCAATACATTTATATACAATATTTACATATTATTATATATCCACCTCACTAGGCTTTGCCTGTACCGAGGTGGAATATTTCACTATCACATCAATACATTTATATACAATATTTACATATTATTATATATCCACCTCACTAGGCTTTGCCTGTACCGAGGTGGAATATTTCACAATCACATCAATACATTTATATACAATATTTACATATTATTATATATCCACCTCACTAGGCTTTGCCTGTACCGAGGTGGAATATTTCACAATCACATCAATACATTTATATACAATATTTACATATTATTATATATCCACCTCACTAGGCTTTGCCTGTACCGAGGTGGAATATTTCACTATCACATCAATACATTTATATACAATATTTTCATCGTATTTCAACATACAGTTTCCATGAAATTGCTTATTTTATATAGTAACATGTCATGACTTATTTGTATATAATTGGTACAAGTAGGTAAACAAGCCAAAAATGAAATAATATTTCTGGCGCAGTTCAGGGATGACATCTGTGCGAGACACCGTCACCTCATTTATAAGGACTGTTGCTTTCATTGTTTACAAATAAACTAATTTCCCAATAGATGGCGTTACAAAAAAGGTTTCTTCGTTACTTCATAGATGGAAATAATAAGATGGCAATAGTGTGAATTGTTACACATCATTTAAATATATAGAAAATTCAAAAATTACTTTGATAAGGGAACTTAATAGAGGCATAATTGGTAAACATTGCGCAAGCGCATAAAGTGATCACGCAAACCGGTCGATGACAGGTCGTAAGCCCTGTAGGTGCCTTGAGTTCCTGGTTCTTCCTTGTCGGACTTCATGGTACAGTTGGTTAGATATCTGACTGCTGAGCCAAAGGTCCCGGGTTCGATTCCCGGTGGAGACACAGTTTTTAATTGTGTTTTCAGTCTGGATCTGTGAGGCGATAAATATCGTAAGTCTCCAGAATGTGGCAACTTGATAATGGGTGCGTGTTAAATTAATATTTGACATAGTACCTGTTAGTTGCCCGAGAAGCAATGTAAAATAAAAATAAAATAAAATAAAAATATCTTAACTTCGACTCTATTGAGATGTTAAAAAGTTTGTCAATAATAACTAATTTAGAATTAAAATATTAAAATGACAACCGGATTTTGTAATAAAGTAGGTAAGTATTGATTTTGGTGGATAACTCGTCATAGTAATATATATTCAACATGGATAGCAGCAGATAGGGGCGGCTCCTTGTTCTTTTCTTTATATTTAAGCCCCAGATTTCACTGCGCCTGGGCCACTGAACTGTTCGAACCTGCGATAGATCCGGTCCCGTTGCAGGCTGAGTATTAATCCGGAAATCTGGCTGGATTAATTCTGGTTCGAGAGGGATACGTCCCAGTAAGCGAAAAATCAAACATAATTTTAAAAACAACACCGTCTGTAAGCGAGCCCAATTTGATTTTGCAAGAGGAGCCACCCCTTCCGCTGTTCCAATCCTCGAATTTCGCGTCATAAAGATTAAAACTTTAGCAGTGACGATTAAAGATCCTATTTTTTAATTGGAAACTTTTGATAGTTGAAACCTTCATTTTTCCAAAAACTCTCGGGATATGTAGTACTTGTTGTATTAGGATGGGTCATAAAATTAAAGATTATTTTTTCTTGTTGACTTTTATTACATCACCAGTCTGACCGGAAGTCCAGTCCATAGACAAACCTTATAGTCTATATCTTAAACAATAAATATCATAGAACCATAGACCATTACAGTACTGTGATAAAAAAAGGTTTTTTTCCCACTTAAATCTGTCTCGTTTGGCTTTGAATAGAGGTTTTGAATATTTGATGTATATGATACTATTCTAAAGACATGAGTATACAATTTTTTTTTTGTTAAATACATTCTTCTTGATACTAGATACATACTATCATATCAATTTACTTTGAGCTCCAAGGTCATTCAAATATACCATTTTATTTATTTTTTTTGTCATATTTTCAGCCTGAATATCTGCTAAACCCATTAGTGAATCACGTAAAAAACTGTTGCAGTATTTATACACAATAAGAATTGAAAAAAACAAAACATCATGGTATACTCTTGGCTTTGGCACTTAAAGGATCTCAAAGTTAAGAAATTTCGAAAAAAGGTCAAAGTTAAAGATCAAAATTCCCTTAGACATCAACATGAGGTTTAATATTTTTCTTCATCGTGCATAAGGTCATTTGACCAGCAAGGCTACTTACGAAGTTGATTAAGATTAGATTCAGAAATCTTTTAGATTAATTTTAATTAATTAATCGTATTAATTTTTACAAAAAATATTGACAATTTCGCACTAAACGTTGATTTTTGATTTATTTGTATACACAAATGTTATGGCAGGGCTTTACGTATAAAATTTAGCTAAAATGTATCAATTTTAAAAACGGTGCCTACTTCATTATTTATCAACTCTATGAACTAAGTACTTTTCATTCAACACAGGGGTAGCTCCCATTACGATAAAAGAGCTACATATTAACTGACAAAATCATTAAAGCCACTAGGCGATAAGTCTGTCATATGTACTGGCAAAAAATGTTATGTACACATAACATTTTCACGGACAGATATAGCCTAGTAGAGTAGCCTAATCCACAAATTAAAATTAATATATATATATATATATATATATATATATATATATATATATATATATATATATATATATATATATATATATATATATATATATATATATATATATATATATATATATATATATATATATATATATATATATATATATATATATATATATACACTAATGAATTAAACTTTAAGTTCTAAATTAATTATCGTATTATACATTTTATTTACTACTGCATAAGGTTATATTGTACCTATATCAGATATTCTTGTACTTGTAAAAAAGTATTTTAAAATAAAGAAATAAAATTAAATGTTTAGGTATTCGTTTGCTGTGTCACACATGTATATAGGGGCACTTATTTTATATTTTTATTTTGATATAGATAATACAACTAAATAAAATAAATATCTTAGTCCTCGTCCGGCCAGAGTATGTATTGTGTAAGTCTTATTTATTTATTTTAATTATATTAGTTAAAATGTGCCTCGAGGAAATAGCTGCAACGTATAAATATATTGATATATGTAGATACTTGATATACATATGTAGGTAATTATTTTATGTTTGTGTCAAATATTAATTGTTAAAGTTTGATTGTTATGAAACCACTTTAACAAATTGACTGGATGGTAGAACATAATTTTTATCTTTAAACTATACGTAAAGAGGTACGAGAACCTATATCATCCGGTGTATGGTTTTTCAACCAATATTGATGTTGTATTTTCTATCAACGCTTTTAAGAATTTAGTTATTCGATATTGCAAACACACAAGTAAAATAACACATACGTAATGTGGTAAAGAAAACACAATACAATCCATTTATTTAGATTATATTTTCTTTTTGTAAGTAGTACCTACACTACACAAGATCATATTTCAGTATCTTTAAGTAACTTCAAATGTTACACTCAGAGAAAAGAAAACAGTATAATACCTACTTACTAAACAAAATATAACAAATTTAAAAGAAACAGGTTTTAGGTCCACTTATCTTTAAATACTTTTGTTTGTGTAAGGTATCTTTTCTTTGTTTTTTATATTTCATTACTTTGTTGATATAATTTTGTCATACTTTGTAATCTGGTAGGTTGGACGAAATTGCCTACTGGCAATAATTCCACCAGTGTGCATTTTTTTGTTTATATTATGTACAAAGAGATAAATTAATAAATAAATTGATTAATAAATGTGAAATTTAGAGAATTCAATCTCTTAGCAAATACTTGAGAGTAAACTATACATTATTTTTTGAGAAGTTACAATATAGAAGTCACTTTTAAATAGTTAAAGAAAAAAAAAATTGAGTAAATTTCATCTTTAAATATTATTGTATCTATATATTTTATTTTTAAATCTTACTCGTAGGTATATGAAATTTCAATAAAAATCTATGCCTACTTTGTCGGTGTATTTACTAAAAAAAAATTCAAGGGACAGAAAATCAAATTAAAATTGTTTTAAAAAAATGTTATAACTGGAAAATTATATTATACAAAAATGACAACGACAAATAACGATAAAAGGAGCGGTGATAGCCCAGCGGTAATGTCGTCGCCTCACATGCTTGAGGTCGACGGTTCGAATCCGGGCGGGGCACGCACCTCTGTCTGGTTCCCCTTTCTAAGGGTTACGAAGGTCAGATGGCAGTCGCTTCAATGTAATAACCAGACTCGCCAATTCCAGGATCATGGTCAAAGCGTACCCCGATAGAAACGGGACAAAAGCGCCAAGGGGAAAGAAGAAGACAACGACAAATAACGAAAGATTGGATAACAACACGACACAGAAATAACTCATCCGTGGTTTGAAATAATGTTATTCTAATAAATAAAATGGTTTAAAATATGCCGCAAAATCTCTGAAAATCTTAACAGTAAAAAAATAAAATTGAGGACAACAGACAAACAAATTAAGAAACACTTAAAAGCAGTTCGGATATAATAGTTTTATGTTATAATTTCTGAAATATTTTGGACAAATTGGGTACATACTGTTTCAGTTGTGTAATCGTTAGTGATAACGAGAGCAAAATAATCTTTTTAAAACCTTTTTAATTAAACACAATTTTCAGATCTGTCCTATCATCTTTTTCAACGACCGTGTTCTGTGTATACGCCCTGGTAATAATCAACTCCTCTATATCCCCAACTGAAGTATTATTCTCCACTACACGCTTCATGTCACCTTTCTCTTTCTTTCCAACTACTGCTTGATCTACTCGAGTGTCCTGTCCCGTTCTCTCCCGTTTGTTTTTCTTCGTTACTTCGGCCGAAATAGGTGTTTCGGATCATTGTTTTTAATTAATGTGAAAAGGGTGTATACCAGGACTAAAGAAATTGTGAACCGCAGACGCAACGTGGTCTCAAAATTAACGTCCATATACAAGAATGTCATATGATGTGTATATTGCCGTTTATAATGCAATTGTAGTGGCATAATTTGACATGTGGCAATAAAACCTACGGCCTAAGACCCCGTTCCCACTTGTCGTGTGTTAGGCATGACAATATGTCGTGTGATACAGTGGCAATACATGGTAAATGGAGCTGTTTACACTTACACGATAACGATAAGTGTGAAAAGTTCCATTTAAAATGAATTGCCACTATTGGCACTTTATTGTTGTGCCTAACACACGACATGTCGTGCCTAACACACGACATGTTGTACCTAACACACAACATGTTGTGCCTAACACACGACAAGTGGGAACGGGTCTAACTCTCGCAAAAACTTTGCGATTTTCCACGACACACTGACACCAAGTTCTTTAATCGTCTTTTGGGACGCCCTTTTGGTCTTTTGCCGGGAACTCAAATACTAACATATTCGCAACGCAACGCAAATAGTTACATACATTTTTTTTCTTGTTGTAACAAGTGCATATACATCCTCATACATTCCCTAAATTAAGTATAAATGCTTGTGATATAGGTGAACTGAATCGGTCATGGCAGGATTTGAACTCGCGACCACCGGATTACTAACCCAGCGCTCTAACCGCTCTGCCATCACCCACCTGTCCGATATTTGATATTCCGATATTGAATTTAAAAACTAAACGTATGAGTCCAAACAGCTTAGTTGTTGAAAAAAGTCGGCATTTGTGGTTCATTTGGTTAAATATCCTGAGCGAAAGGTCCCAGATTCAATTCCCTGTGGAGACAAAGTTTTTAATACTTTTTTAGTCTGGATCTGAGAGACGACAACTATTATAAGTCTCAAAATTGTGGTAACATATTATTGGGTGCGTGATATATTAACATTTGACATATATTATGTTAAGGATGTTTTTTAATAAGCGGAGAAATTTGAATTGGCAACACTGTTTTCTGCGACAGCTGCAGATTTAACAGTTTTTGGTTATTTTGAAGTTAGTATCAAAAGCAAAATTACTTTCTGTTCTATATTTGGCTAGGCCTGTCTTGGCGTTATATGTATGTGTGGTTCAGGGATAAAAGGAAATTGAGGTCAGATGAGAGTGTTTAAAATAGGTTTGTAGTTTTGTCACCCGAACTTTATCTTAATTGGTTTCAAATATGGGTTTCCTAGGGGTATAGGTAGGTAAAAGTTTCAAGAAAAATAATAGTTTTAACTGTATTGTTAGACACGTACAGTATACGTAGCAAAATGTTCAATTATACAAAGTATGATTATTATTGTGGTATGAGTATAACTAAATAGAAACATCTGAAATATATAAAAAGACTTAAATGGAATAAGTGAAGAATATAAAATGATCTAATAGATATTTTTATTGACAATAACATCTCAATAGAGACGAAGTAGGGATATCATAGCACCTACAGGGCTTACGACCTGTCATCGGCTGGTTTACGTGATTACTTTATGCGCTTGCGCAACGTTCACCAATTATGCCTTTATTGAGTTCCCTTATCAATGTAATTTTTGGAAGTTCTTTATATTTGAATAATGTGTAAACATTTCACCTGAATAATACAAAATTATTGCCATCTATGAGGTAACGAAGAAACCATTTTTTGTAACGCCATCTACTGAGAAATTAGTTTATTTGTTAACAATTAAAGCAACAGTCCTTTTAAATGAGGTGACGGTGTCTCGCACAGATGTCACCCCTGAACTGCGCCAGAAATATTATTTCATTTTTGTCTTGTTTCCCTACTTGTTCCAATGTCTATGTAAATCGAATAAATTTTTTAATTGCATATACGCAAACATTGGATTTTTTTTCCCTGTCGGGAGTCAAATGATATTCCAACTGTCGATTTGTTCAGGAGAACTTTGTTCTCTTAACATATCGACAATGTATCAAGCCAGAATACGCGAGAATTGTATGGAGAGGTCTACTTTTTTCATGGCTTTTCCAACTTTGAAGTCAAAAAACACCAACTTAGAGGCTTCGCAGCATATATGTTCCATACACGGATTTACTCAGAATTCGGAGTAGAACATTTCGTGTGTCTGTGTGTGTGTGTGTCTGTGTGTGTGTCTGTGTGTGTGTGTGTCTGTGTGTCCGTCCCCCCCTTATAACTTTTGATCCGCTCAATTTACAGAGCCTAAAATTTCAGAATATATAAACAGTTACAGGCCTACAAAACTTTTATACTCGGAATTTTGAATTTTTGTTTCAGTCAGGGGTTATCAACTTTTGAATTTTTATTTTATTTTTCCATATATCTCAGAAACCATAAACGCTAGAACGCAGAAAATTGGTACAAACATAGACAAATACAAAATCTCAAATTAGTTTTTTCAAAAAAATTCCAGGGTTTCTCAAACATTTTTTATTAAGAAAAATATTTTTTTTATGATAAATTTATGAGTTTAACTGCCTATATTTCCAAAACTTTTACAATTATCGAAAAAAGCCGAAACACCCCAACTAGATAATTTAATTTTCTATAAAAAATATCAGCAATGTAGTAGAAGATCTCAATTTTTTTTTAACAATTTTTTTAAAAATTGAATTTAGTGACGACATCGCTTCATACATTTTGTATGGCAGTCGCCTATACACAATATGTAAGAAGACTTAATAGTTTGATACTTCGACTCCAAACATACATACATACCATCATGCTATTTGCATATTCTGGGTAGGAAAAAGGATCTTCCTCCATACTATCCTATCTTGACATACATACCTACATATGTTGTATAGAAAACAAAATATCTGAAAATATTCAATAATTTGTATCTATGGGTTTATAGTTTGGTACATATTCTTCAACTATACATACTATCGCTATCGACAGTTGGATCTCATGTGTTACATGCAACTAGTTGTAAAAATTTCCCTTGCGTATATAGATTCAGATACAATAAAAATGTCAGTCTATTCCAACTGTCGATTTGTTCAGGAGAACTTTGTTCTCTTAACATATCGACAATGTATCAAGCCAGAATACGCGAGAATTGTATGGAGAGGTCTACTTTTTTCACGGCTTTTCCAACTTTGAAGTCAAAAAACACCAACTTAGAGGCTTCGCAGCATATATGTTCCATACACGGATTTACTCAGAATTCGGAGTAGAACATTTCGTGTGTCTGTGTGTGTGTGTGTCTGTGTGTGTGTCTGTGTGTGTGTCTGTGTGTGTGTGTGTGTCTGTGTGTGTGTCTGTGTGTCCGTCCCCCCCTTATAACTTTTGATCCGCTCAATTTACAGAGCCTAAAATTTCAGAATATATAAACAGTTACAGGCCTACAAAACTTTATACTCGGAATTTTGAATTTTTGTTTCAGTCAGGGGTTATCAACTTTTGAATTTTTATTTTATTTTTCCATATATCTCAGAAACCATAAACGCTAGAACGCTGAAAATTGGTACAAACATAGACAAATACAAAATCTCAAATGAGTTTTTTCAAAAAAATTCCAGGGTTTCTCAAACATTTTTTATTAAGAAAAATATTTTTTTTATGATAAATTTATGAGTTTAACTGCCTATATTTCCAAAACTTTTACAATTATCAAAAAAAGCCGAAACATCCCAACTAGATAATTTAATTTTCTATAAAAAATATTAACATTGTTGTAGAAGATCTCAATTTTTTTTTAACAATTTTTTTAAAAATTGAATTTAGTGACGACATCGCTTCATACATTTTGTATGGCAGTCGCCTATACACAATATGTAAGAAGACTTAATAGTTTGATACTTCATCTCCAAACATACATACATACCATCATGCTATTTGCATATTCTGGGTAGGAAAAAAGGAACTTCCTCCAAACTATCCTATCTTGACATACATACCTACATAATATATGTTGTATAGAAAACAAAATATCTGAAAATATTCAATAATTTTTATTTATGGGTTTATAGTTTGGTACATATTCTTCAACTATACATACTATCGCTATCGACAGTTGGATCTCATGTGTTACATGCAACTAGTAATTCATTAAGCCTGGGTTAAGATAAACAAAGAAAGATTTAGATGAAATAAGGAGACAAAGATAATAATGAGATTTTGAAAATGCAAGACTGTGTATAAACGTTAATAAGTGGACCGCATGGATTTACTACATTCAAGTTAATTTTCCAACTGTCGATTTGTTCAGGAGAACTTTGTTCTCTTAACATATCGACAATGTATCAAGCCAGAATACGCGAGAATTGTATGGAGAGGTCTACTTTTTTCACGGCTTTTCCAACTTTGAAGTCAAAAAACACCAACTTAGAGGCTTCGCAGCATATATGTTCCATACACGGATTTACTCAGAATTCGGAGTAGAACATTTCGTGTGTCTGTGTGTGTGTGTGTGTGTGTGTGTGTGTGTCTGTGTGTCTGTGTGTCTGTGTGTGTGTCCGTCCGTCCCTTATAACTTTTGATTCGCTCAATTTACAGAGCCTAAAATTTCAGAATATATAAACAGTTACAGGCCTACAAAACTTTTATACTCGGAATTTTGAATTTTTGCTTCAGTCAGGGGTTATCAACTTTTGAATTTTTATTTTATTTTTCCATATATCTCAGAAACCATAAACGGTAGAACGCTGAAAATTGGTACAAACATAGACAAATACAAAATCTCAAATTAGTTTTTTCAAAAAAATTCCAGGGTTTCTCAAACATTTTTTATTAAGAAAAATATTTTTTTTATGATAAATTTATGAGTTTAACTGCCTATATTTCCAAAACTTTTACAATTATCGAAAAAAGCCGAAACACCCCAACTAGATAATTTAATTTTCTATAAAAAATATTAACATTGTAGTAGAAGATCTCAATTTTTTTTTAACAATTTTTTTAAAAATTGAATTTAGTGACGACATCGCTTCATACATTTTGTATGGCAGTCGCCTATACACAATATGTAAGAAGACTTAATAGTTTGATACTTCATCTCCAAACATACATACATACCATCATGCTATTTGCATATTCTGGGTAGGAAAAAGGATCTTCCTCCATACTATCCTATCTTGACATACATACCTACATATGTTGTATAGAAAACAAAATATCTGAAAATATTCAATAATTTGTATCTATGGGTTTATAGTTTGGTACATATTCTTCAACTATACATACTATCGCTATCGACAGTTGGATCTCATGTGTTACATGCAACTAGTATTTATACAAACTTGAGCAACAGTAATCATTTTTGGACGAAATTCTCAACAAAGAGGAGAGAAATAAACGGCATTGTGTTCCACCATTTTGTCGTACTGTTTTGCCCAGCAAGATGGCGTCGTTTGAGGGTCAAAATTCGTAGATGTTGCAACGGTATCCGTCACAGTCGAGCGAGCGCGACTGTCAGGCGGAATAAGATGGATGTTGGCTGAACAACAAGATATATACCAACACACAATTAAAGAAGGGAGGAAAGTTCCCTTATCATATCGGCTATATAGGAGACCATTAAATGTTATCGGCAAAGCGCCCCCCCCTAAGATACTGTTAAACTCTTGGATTGAATCAGCCTCTTGTACGGTACAAAACTTAAGACGATGCTTTTCAAACTGTTTCTTAGCACGATATCGATAATGGAACACAACTACAAAAATATAATGAAAATGTTCATGAAAGAAGAACATAATAACTCGCTTTCCATTTTCAAGAAAAGACTAAATCAGGGATATCTCTCCGAAAATACCTGATCCTTCTCCTTTTCCTTCCTTCCCTTTGCTACGTAATATTTATCCCTAAAAACCTGATCTCGATTTCCTCTTCTTGTTCTTTCCCAATCCTTTTTTTTTGCTATGATGTTTTTTTTATTTTTTTTTATTTATCTTGGTGTATGTATATTTTCTTTGTTCTTTTGTAGCTTTCATTTTTTGTTTATGTACATTTATAATTCTCTCACTATATAATCAGGTTGGTTGGAAAAATTACCTTATGGCAATAAGCCCGCCAGTGTGCATTATATTTGTTTACGTATATTATTTACAAAAGGTTAAATAAATAAATAAATAATATACATCCTCACACATTCCCAAAACCAAGCAAATATTTGTGTGTAAATGTTAAACTTCGAACCCGCGTCCACTACATTTCTAACTCAGCGCGCTTGCCGCTCTGCCATTTCATCTGCCAAACATGATTATTTTTTATTTTATATATTTAAGTAAACATCGGGTCGCGTCCATCCCGGAGAATATAAAAGAAACCAGACACCGATGGTATGGGCATGTGAATAGAAGTGGAGACGATCACGTGGTCAGGGTGGCCCTAAATATTCCCACACCACCCAGAGCTAGAGGCCGTCCACAGGCCATCCGGTGGACGAGTATTGAGAGAGAGCTGAGGAAGGACCAGCTGACACAGCAGTGATATGACACAGGACAGAAAGACGTGGAGACTGCGTACCAGGAAGGCCGACCGATGAATTGGGAAGAGGACCAGCCAAAGAAGATATTTAAGTAAACATGCAGCTATAAAATACAATATTCTAATACACACATTACAAAAAATTATCCAACAAAGTTAACATAATATTACCTAGCTCATGTACACTATATCTCAATAATTACTTAATTCAATGATGCTGTATATTTCTATAACACATATTGGAACCGAAAAAGTCATAAATCTTAGTTTTAGTGAATGAGAGATAATATTTACGTTTTTTTAGATAAAATCGTATAGAAGAAATGCACCGTTGTTTATGAAAAACTTGACAACGATGAATTTTTTGTTTCCACGTCATGAAAAAGAGTTATTTTAAACAAACTTTTAATAATAATAGAAACAATAAAGTTTAATCGTAATATTTTTGCAACTCCACCGCCACTGGCTCCATATGAGTAAAAGCCCACGTGAACGACGAAAAATAGACTGCACAAAAAAAGCAAAATAAAACAAAATAATAGGTAAAACCTCATACACTTATACGCTGTTCTAATAAATATATTTTTTCTCATAGTTTTAAGAATGTAATCACACAAGTTAAATTTGTGTATTTAATTTGTTATTAGGTATACTGTAAATTAACCAAACAACAAATAAAAAAAACAAAATATTGTAAATATTTTTTATTCTCTTGGAATGTCAACGAATTAAGCTTTTAAATATTCTTTTTTAGTATGAACTTCACAAATAACAGCGACATTCCGTGATGATATATATAAATATGTATGTACAATAATGTATAGACATATTATTATGATGGTACCTACTAACCGAAGATGTCATTCCTTGTGACAAATTGATTAAGGCAGACGAAGTCTTGACTGAAAGAGGGAAAAGAAAGGAAAGGAAAGAGTAGGAATATAATATAGAGGAATAAAGTAAAGAGAAAAGTTGAGAGCTTGTTGTTGTTGGTGACTTATGACTGCTAACTTAGTTTCCGAATTCAGTAATTATTATTTATTTCGTAAAAGATATAACTTTGCACTCATACTGATTAAGGGTACAGGATCCAAGGGGTTAGAAGGAATTATCTACATACCTACTTTACTCCTCAAACACGTTTGGAAGAAAAAAATAGGATATTTATAAATACCATACCATCACGTCAATTCCCTATTTGTATTTGTGGTAGACAGAGATATAGGCCAGACTCCTCTATCTTGATATAAATATTGCTTCATTCACGTCTATTTCAGATCTTTTCGAATGTAAAGCATTAAAGGTGTGACTAAGATCTCTTTAAAAAATAAACTTAACGGATAATCACGCCAATTTTCAAAACTGGTGACAAATAATTACAGACCGATATCATTAGTATCTAATATAGCAAAACTGTATGAAAAAGCCGTAAAAAACAAATATTACAGTTTGTAAACAGAAATAAAATAATTAGCTCTAGCCAATATGGTTTTAGGGAGAAATTAAGCACTCAAGATGCTATTGTTGAATTGACCTCTACTATATATAATGCACTGGATCAAGGGAAAAAGTGTTTGGGAATATTGATTGACCTCCGAAAAGCATTTGATAGTGTATCACATACGAAACTAATAAATAAATTAAATAAAATTGGAATAACGGGAAAAGTAAAAAGCTGGGTACAAAATTATTTATTAAAAAGAAAACAATATGTCAAACTCAACAATACATTAAGTGATTTCAAAAACGCAAACTTTGGTATACCTCAAGGTACTGTACTTGGTCCACTTTTATTTATAATTTATGTGAATGATATATTCAATCTGCCAATATCTGGTAAAATAATTTCTTATGCTGATGACACTGCCATTATACTGAAAGATAACACCTGGAAGGAATTAATTGCCTCAGCTGAATCAGATATAAGTGTTTTGAAGTCTTGGTTCGATTGTAATGTACTTTCATTGAATACAGATAAAACGTGTATTATCCCATTTGCGCTAAATAATAAATACATCCCAGAAGACCTTAATATTAAAATTCATATTGATAATTCCTGTTTCAACAACTCCATATCTTGTAACTCAGCGTGTATTAAATTATCCACTAAAAATAACATCCGATACCTAGGCATTATTATTGAAAGCAGTATGAAATGGAAATTACATATAACTACTACTATTGAACGCCTTAAAAAGCTAATTTTTATTTTTCTGAGACTAAGAAATATACTTCAAACAAACTTGCTTAAAACAATATATTTTTCATTATTTCAATCCATCTTACAATATGGCATTATATGTTGGGGGGGGGGAGCTTTTAAAACCACTTTAGTGCCTTTAGAAGTTTTTCAAAGAATCATTATTAAAATTATATTAAAAAAGAGATTTGATTATCCAACTATTAATTTATTTCAAGAATTTAAAGTTTCAACTGTTGAAAATATCTACAAAAAAATCTCATTGTTCCAAATTCATAAAGATATTCTTACAAATTCAAACCAATTGTCATTTTCTTTAAGCAGCAGAATAAATTCACAAGGATGTATTACCATTCCTCTTTTACGTACAACTGCCTCACAACATTTCTATAAGTATAAAGGTACTAAGTGGTTTAATGAACTCCCTCTGAGTCTAAGACTCGAAAAAAATTATAATATATTTAAAAATAAAATTAAAAAATTGTACTGATTTATTTATTTATTTTTTGTTATTTCATTCTTGTTTTGTGTAGCTTCATATTTTTTAGTAGATGTACAATGTTTTGGTAAATGTAACAATATTAAATAGATACTCCCCTCTTTTAACACGAGATTTTATCTCAATTAAAGAGGGTTATTATGAATTATATGATGGAAATTGTATACCTTTTTAAATTATGATTTATATGTGAACCTTGTATTGTTTTTGTTAATAAATAAATAAAATAAAAAAAATCAACCAATAGTATAGATAAATTATATTAAACAATACATTTCGTAGATTAACCATAAACGCTTGTACTATAGTTGAACGAAATCGGTCGAGGCATTGTGGGGTTAGAACTCGCCATCATTGGATTTATAAGCCAGCGCACTAACCGTTCTGTCGTCGACCATTATACTATTATAAAAATAAAATTTGACGTCTACCAAGTTTTTCTATAATACAACTATAATTATCATTATGATTTCATAGAAATACTTATATGTTAGCGTTTGAAAAGTTTTTTTTTTTCACAACACAAAGAAAAGCAGAAAGTGGTTATGTGACAACATGATGGTTTAATGGTTGAAGAGTTAAGCCGGTCGGGAAGTAAGTGAGGAGGTGGTGATTCCAGCAGTCAGGATGGAGGATGGGGAAGCATTAGGAGGGAGAGAAGATATAAAAGTGAGGACAAAGTGAAAGGTTAAAAGTTGTCTTTCATCCTATAAAAACATCATGCACTAAGTGATTTCCAAGAGACAGCTGATGGTTCTGACGAGAAAAAGTAACATCGAGGTGACATTTAAATGTTTTTATATGTGGTAGGTATCTGTCCCTTCTTAAACACGAATATAAAGAATTTTGGTAAATTATTAACTTGTGCGATTTCATGTCTGTTTGTTTGTTTGATATAAAAATAACACACCACACAACTTTTTCAATAGGAACTTTATAAAATTTTATAATTAAGGGCATTTGAAATTAATTTCGTATTCTGTAACAGACGTTGTTCCTAAAACTAAAATCTATATAATCAATGCACCGTTGATAATAATCTGAACTTAAATTGTCTATGGCACAGTTTACTCATGCGTAAGGCGAATGTCACGTCGCCGGTGATGTCGCCTAACCTAAAATGGCAAGTGCACTAATATTCTTTGATTTTTATTTCCACATAACGCAACATGTGTAAATTACCCCGTAATCAGTAACTCTATTGGAACTAAATTAGGAACGTTCTAAAATTGTAGATTTAAGATTTACGGTTTTATTTCAGCGTTATAAAATATAAATGGAATAGGAACGTACCAATTTTGGCCGGAACGTTCTTAAAGAGTTACTGAATCAGACGTATTATGAATAATTATGAAATTTTCATCATTTTCATAATTATTCCAAATACGTCTAATTCAGTAACTTATTAAGAACGTTCCGGCCAATAAAGGTACGTTCCTATTCCATTTAGTTCAAGTCTATATTTTATAACGCTGAAATAAGACCGTAAATCTAAAATATACAATTTTAGTATGTTCCTATTTTAGTTACAATAGTTACTGAATACGGGGTATTATCCATTTTTATTTTTCCGTACTCAACTGATGTTTTCAACTTAGTTAAAATATCTCGGATTGCTGTTAAAATAACAATAAGAAACGTTCTGACAGTTGATTCGACTAAAATGTGGTTATAGAATTGGGAATTCAACTAAATGGTGACTTACATGGAAGTAAGAACTTTCCTTAATAGTAAAGTTCCTATTATAATGTTATAGAATATCAACATGGACTAAGTGGTATAGGAACGCATCTATTTTACCAGGAACGTTCTTAAAAAGTTATATAATTCGACGTACTGAAAATCTGTAATATATTGAAACGTAAAGCGAAAACTTAGAGCCCATTTTAAAGCAAACTGCGCGCACGGAGGAGTTTGAGATTTGGCATAGTTATAGTTCATATGAAAATGAAGTGCAGAGAGCTAAAATTTATGCATAATATGTGGTACAAATTCTTTTAATGAAATCAAATACATTTAATGAAACCAAACGCTCAAACCATATTATACTGCTTACTTTCATACTGTTAATGTCAAAGACGATGTCAAACGCAGTTGTATTAAATTCAAATACATAACGTGTTAAAGAAAAATTAATTATGTATTGTGAAACAATAAATGTAAATGGTACTAACACAATTAAACAAGCAAATATGTGAAAATAAACCATTGTACTCCTTGATGAGTACACGATCATAGATGCAGGGCTAAGTTGATTAAATTAAGATAAAGATCAGCTTCAGACATAAGCAATCTTTGAGGTTAAATTAATTGTATCATAATATGTATTTATACAACAATTAGCGTTGTATTACGGGAGTTATTTAATAAGAATGTAAGAAAAAATTGAGGTCCCGTAAGCAGTATTCCCGCAGTACGTAGAATACCTATTTCTTACATTTTTCTCAAATAAATCTTGTAATACGACACTTAGGGTCGTATTACGCATGTTATATAAGAAAACGGTAAGATAATCTTTCCCTGTCCAAATTCTCACGTCGTATTACACAAGTTATTTGGTATTATCTGTTATATCAAATAACTTCTGTAATACGACTTGAGAATTTGGAGAGGGAAAGATTATCTTACCGTTTTCTTATATAACATGCGTAATACGACCCTTAATGCAAAAGAAAGACACTTAAAGCAAAAGAACTTAATGAAAAAGAATAATCTGGATCCGAATTCCACGGAAAACTATCGTCTGTTCAAGTCCTGTTCACCTGAATTTAAATATCATTTAACACACGAGGTATCCACATGCATAAATCAGATATCCACCTGGATGTGTAAGAACAAGCTAAAACTGAACCCAACAAAAACTGAGTTCCTTTGGCTTGCCTCACCTCGCAGGCAACAATACATAAATAATGACCCCATTGTAATTCAAAATGTCGAAATTACTCCTTCTAACTGCGTAAAATTTCTTGGTATACATATCGACAGTGCACTCTCTATGGATAAACACATTTCTTCCATAGTCAGACAAAGTTGTTACTTTCTCAGACAACTTAGACCTATTCGAAGGTGTCTCTCGACAAATGCTGCTAAGGTCCTTATAAATTCTTTAATAGTTTCCCGTGTAGATTATTGTAACGCCATATTAGCACACCTACCGCAATACCAAATCCATAGAATACAACTCATCCTCAATGCAGCAGCCCGTTATATTTACCAGATTGATCGTTTCTCGCATATCTCACCAACACTTCACAAACTTCATTGGCTGAAGAGCCCAGAACGTATAGAATTTAAAACATGTCTCCTTGTCTTTAAAGCACTCAATAGCATGGCCCCGGAATATATATCGGAACTTTGTGTTCCATTTTTACCTAACAATAAACAAAGTACGCTAAGATCAATGACCCAATCCAATAAAAAACTAGTAGAAACCAATCTCACAAATAAGCCAAAATACCTATATCGATCTTTTGGCGTTTCTGGACCAAAGTCATGGAACAATCTTCCAATGGATATAAGATGTGCCGAAAATATCAATGAATTCAAGAAGAAATTAAAAACTCATCTTTTCCGCAAGTCGTGTCCAGATTGTCCTTCATCCGTTCAATAATATTATGTGTACTAAATATTATGCCAGTTTAGTTTGAATCGACTATTTTTTATAATTAATTTCATCTGGATTATGTAACAAGATTAATTTGTGATTTCTAGGTATTTTTTTAAGTTTTATATTTCACCATTTTCAATGTGTTAGCTATAGGACTAATTTTAACTTAATTTTAACTTATTGTATTTTTTTAAGTTTTATGTTTCACCATTTTCAATGTGTTAGCTATAGGACTAATTTAAAATTATTTTTTGCAAACTGAAAGCGCCCTTGAGGTGACCACGGTTGTCACTAAACGGCGCTTTATAAATTGTCCTTATTATTATTATTATTAATGACAATTTCATACTAAACGTTGATATTGACAAAATTTTATTTTTAAATCTAGAGAAATATTAAAATTAGACTATGATCGTGTACTGATTTTTACATTTTTAAGATTGAGACTGATTTATACATTTTGTAAGATTTTTCAGTTTCAGTGCCGGCAACCCGACGTTTACATAATTAACAATATATTTTTCGTTCCCCGTCTCACTAGGAAAACCTGTTCTGAGACGGGTCACTTATAAAATTACTGTTTAAAATATATTATATATTTTCAAGTTCTAGCCTAGATAATTCTGGCCTTGAAATTTATTTAATAGATAATGGTTACGCAAAGTTGGGTACACACGCATATACACACACACACACACACACACACACACACACACACACACACACACACACACACACACACACACACACACACACCTTTCCTATCCTATCCTAGTTTACCTCGGCCTAAAAACAACCTACCTACATACCTGCCAGCTATATGCAAAAAAGTATTGTTGCATATAAATTTTCTCATTCTATCAACTGTCATCTTGACTAACACAACGCACCGCACCGCTCTTAAAATTATATCTTCAAAATCCGCTGAAATTAATTAACTTGTGAATTACTAGTGAAGTGTCAAAGTTTTCATACGCTGTGAATGTGGTGAAAAGATTATTCAGAACTAGCACAATAAATATCGAGGCAAGGTAACTCCCTATACCTTTATCTTTTCCACCAAATTCCTTGGTCCTTCGTCCCGTATATCTTGTATTTTCCCGCATTCCTTGTTCCTCTGTCCCGCATATCTTGAATTTTCACGCATTACTTATCAAATTTATACATTTTTATACAAAATTAACATTTATACATACGCTATTTACATTACATATTTCATACATACCCGCATTGATTGTAGTACCTAAGTACTTAATCAAATTCTTGTTTCATTAATTTTATTGTTGTTTAATCAATAATGGCTTCTTTAAAAATATTGGAAGCTAAACGGCTAAGTTTATTTGCAATTATTCAGAAAGCTTATGACTTGTCGAAATCATTAAATACCGCTGAAGAAAAAACTAATTCTCTTATCCGCATACAATCGATAGATAAAATTCGTTCTGAATTTTGTCAAGTTGTAGAAGAATTAAATTTGGGAAAAATAGCTGTAAATCCAGAATATGTTCCGTCTTTTCAATCTATTGAAGCCCTTGACGAATTATACTGTAACATCAAGCATATTGAACAATCTTTAAAAACTAAAGTTGACTATGTTCCTCCAATTATTAAATCATTTGAAAAAGACTCTCAAAGAACACACAAATTGCCAATATTGGAACTTGTTAGTTTTAATGGTGATCCAACGAAATGGCCATTATTTTATCAAAATTTCAAAGATCTAATACACGACAATATTAATTTGTCGAATGGTGAAAAAATACAATATTTAGTGTCAAAATTGACAGGTACCGCTTTAAGTGTTATTTCTGGGATACTTCCTGTCGCATCTAATTATGATATTATATGGGATAGGCTTGTTGATCGATTCCAGGATTCACGAATTTTAGCTACGCATTATTTAGAAAAAATAATCAATTTTAAACCCTTAACACAATCAAGTTCAAAGAATTTGGATTATTTCATAGAAAATTTTTGCTCTTCATTTGAAGCTTTAAAATTATTAGATATTTCTGATTTAACTGATTTCATCATAACGCACATTGCTCTTCTTAAGTTAGATAGAGAGACGTTAAATTTATTTGAGCAACATATTAGAAATACAAAAATTCCAAACTTTAAATTATTACAATCTTTTCTGAGAGAGCAAAGCAAAATTCTCTCTAGAACGCAGGTTATATTCCACAAAAGTGCGCCAAATGATCGACGAAAAAATAATAATAATTCACATTCATTTGTTATAAATAATACGCCAATGGATATCACAAAATGTTTTTTGTGTGAATGTAATAAACATCCGTTGTATTCATGTAAAAAATTCTTACAGTTGGATGTATTCACAAGATTCAAAATAATCAACAAAAGATCACTATGTAAAAATTGTTTTGGTACTCATTTAACAAAAAATTGTAAATCGGAAAAAAATTGCTTTTATTGTAATAAAAGGCATCATTCATTGATTCATTTTCCTTCTTCACCAACATGTGATGATGAAGATAATCAAAATAAAGATAATTATCATTCAAAACAGGTTCCTAGCGCAGCTGATATTGTTAAAAACGATGATAATATTACCTCATTCGTCAATTCTGACCGCAATACGAGCACTTCGGTGAATAATATCGGTCGACGACATTTGGATCAACCATATGAACCTAAATGTCAAATCGACAATTGTTTGTCGATCCATAATGTAAACTGTTATCATGTAATACCAACCGCTATAGTATATATTAATGGAATTAAAAAAAATACCAGCCGCACATTAATAGATACAGGATCAAATGCAAATTTTATAACGGAAAAGATTTGTAAAAAATTTAATATAAACATTACGTACGAAAATGCTTTTGTGTACGGTATTGGGTCTGCTGTAAAACCAATATTAGGATATGCTATATTTACAATTTATTCAAGATATGATACAAGATTCTTTTACGATATTAAGGCTTCGGTTGTCGAAACTATTACTAATGATTTGCCTACGTCAGCCTTAGAAATGACAGATTGTTTTAAGAATTTGCCGCTAGCGGATAATAATTTTAATCTTCCTGCTAGTATCGATTGCATAATCGGAGCTGGTTTATTCCCGCATTTACTTTTACCTGGGAAATTAACACATAAAGAAACTCGTATGATCGCCTTACAGACTACTCTTGGTTATTTGATCATGGGCGAAACGCAAATAGATAACTTCTCATCGTGTCAATTTCAACGCACGTTACACGCAATTGATGATTCTAATTCAAAAAATAAGTTAGATGAAATGATTCAAAACTTTTGGAAACTAGAATCTGTACCATCACGTCAGTATTTAAGTCCTGACGAGCAACTTTGTGAACAAATTTTTGAGAAAACAGTCTTGCGAGACAACGAGGGTAGATATACTGTATCATTACCTTTTCGTGAAAGTCCCACAGTTTTGGGTCATTCAATAAAAAACGCTAAACATAGGTTGCTTTCATTGGAAAAGAAGTTGCAATCAAATTTAGATTTACAATATGGTTATAATGCCACTATTCAAGAATACATTGACAAAGGTTTTTTGAAAAAAGTTACAGATACACAAACTTCAGATTATGTTTATTATATACCACATAGAGCTGTATATCGGCCTGATAAAGATACTACTAAAATTAAAATAGTTTTAGACGCCAGTTGCAAAACTTCCTCTGGAAAAAGTCTCAATGATATATTGCATTGTGGACCTAATTTACAAACAAATATTTTTGATTTACTTATAAATCTACGCCTGTACTCGGTAGTTATTTCTGCTGACATAGAAAAAATGTATTTTCAATTGAAAATGAATCCAGATCATAAACGTTTTCAAAGGATACTTTTTAGATTTAATAACTCAGATCCTATTGACATTTATGAATTTCAACGCGTTTCTTTTGGGCTTAAATGTTCCCCTTATTTAGCAATGAAAGTCATTCGCAAACTCTTAACAGATGAAGGCGATAAACTGCCTGAAACCACACAACTTGCTATGAAATATTTTTATATGGATGATTTTCTTTATTCAGTCAATTCACCTGAGGAAGCTTTACAAATTTATTCTCATTTAGTTCACTTTTTTTCCTCTGGAGGTTTCTGTCTAAATAAGTGGATTTCCAACTCTGTACAATTTTTAAAGCACATTCCAGATAATCTACGTGTTAACCAACACATTACTTTTAATTCAGATTTTGACGATAAAACCAAAATTATAGGTTTGTCTTGGAGTCCCACCTCTGATTGTTTCACTTTTAAAATCAAACCTTTCTCTTTAGATACGTTAGTATGTACGAAAAGATTAATTCTTTCTAATATGGCATCATTATATGATCCTTTAGGTCTCCTTGCTCCAGTTATCATCGGTTTGAAACTTCTAGTGCAAGAGTGTTGGAAAAGAGAATTGTCTTGGGATGAACGGGTTCCTGAGGATATAAATAAGATTTGGTTGAAATTTCAGAGTGAACTCGAAAACTTATCAAATTTAAATATACCAAGACATATAGGTATAGTAAATAATTCATTCATCAATTTGCTTGGTTTCTCAGATGCTAGTGAACGTGCCTATGGGGCGGTTATATATATCCGCATTGGGTCACTTGAATCTAACACCTCAAATGTATCACTACTATGTGCCAAGTCAAAAGTATCCCCACTTAAAAAGGTATCTTTAGCACGTTTAGAGTTATGTGCCGCACACCTTCTTGCATTATTAATGAAATCTGTTCTCTCAACTATTGAGATTAGATGTAAGATTGACAAAATGTTTGCATTTTCTGATTCAACTATTGTACTTTCATGGATACATTCCTCACCGCATAGATGGCAAACCTTCGTTGCCAATCGCACCGCAATTATTCAAGAAATTATTTCTGAAGAAAATTGGTTTCATGTTCCTGGAACTGAAAATCCAAGCGATCTTGTATCCCGCTCCGTTACTCCTAATGAATTTTTGAAAACCTCTTATTGGTTTAATGGTCCAGCCTGGATCTCATTGCCACAGAGTCAATGGCCTGTGACTAATTTTAAAAAGGAAAATGCCTATCAGAGTATACCTGAATCTAAAACTGTTGCTCTCATACAAATTAAGACTCAATCACTTTATTTATTTAATCGCTAACAGGATCTCTAAATGGAGTAAATTATTAAACATACTTGTTTACGTTCTTCGTTTTACAAGAAAACTTAATACGTCTGGAATGATTACGGTCTCAGACTTAGAAACTGCTGAAAATCATGTAATTAAATGCATTCAGAATAACCATTTTTCTCAAGATATACATTCTCTTGAACAGAATAAATTGAGTAGTCCTGTATTACGCAAACTTTTACCATTTTTAAATAATAATATCCTTAGAGTTGGTGGTCGAATTCAAAATTCATCATCAATGTATGAAACGAAACATCCAATTTTATTGCCTTCTAAAGATCGTATTGTTCAGTTACTTATTGAATATTATCATTATTTACATTATCATACAGGCCCTGCATTATTGTTAGCATTATTACGACAGAAGTACTGGATTTTATCTGGTCGTAGTTTGGTTCGTAAGATTGTTCATTCTTGCAACATTTGTTTTAAAAACAAACCAAAAGGAACCTTCCCGTTAATGGGCAATTTACCCGATTTTCGAGTAAATGAAATAAAATGTTTCGCAAAATGTGGAGTAGATTACATGGGTCCAGTGTTTGTAACTCTGGCAAAGAGAAGAGGCATTAAAAAGCAAAAGGCATATGTTTGTTTATTTGTTTGCCTAGCAACAAAAGCTTTACATATAGAATTAGTTTCAGATCTCTCATCTGAAATGTTCTTAGCTGCATTTAAACGTTTTATAGCCAGAAGAGGACCTGTCACTCTCATTGTAAGTGACGGTGGAAGAAATTTTGTTGGAGCTCGTAAAATTTTAAATGAATTATATAAGTTTGTTTGTTCTGATGAATATAATAAAGCAATACTTCATGAATTGACGCCTAGAAAAATAGAATTTCGAATAAATCCTCCGTATTCTCCTCATATGGGTGGTATATGGGAAAGCAATATTAAGTGTATTAAAACACATTTATTTAAAGTCATAGGCTCACAAGTATTAACTTACGAGGAAATGAATACCGTATTGATTCAAATAGAGGCTTTATTGAACTCTAGACCGCTTTGTGTATTAAGCAATGATCCTTTAGATCCTGCCGCATTAACCCCTGCGCATTTTTTAAATTTGACTCCGCTAAATTACATACCCGCTTACAACGTTGATGATATTTCAATAACCCGCATTCAACGATATGAGTTGATCGATAAATTAGTACAGTCATTTTGGAAACGATGGCATGTAGAATATCTCACCTCTTTACAAATGCGTGAAAAGTGGAATACGTACACAAAACCCATTACACCTGGCCAAATAGTTATTATTAGAGAGGAAAATCTCCCTAAATTATCTTGGCCACTTGGCATAGTTAAGGAAATATATCCGGGAAAAGACAACGTCATTCGAGTTGTAAAAGTTCGAACCCGGAATGGTACATATTTAAGACCAGCTATTCGATTATGTCCGTTACCTTCCCAATAATCAAAATGTTTTTAATTTAATATTTCTTTTTATTTTTTAAGTTAGTTTACGTTTATTTGAATTTTTCACTCTATTGTTTAAATTTGTATTCTTCTTTTACCATCCGGTGAGTCATATGTTTTTTGAATATTTTGTGGGAGTAATACTCCAAGGCCGGGAGTTATGGTTACGCAAAGTTGGGTACACACGCATATACACACACACACACACACACACACACCTTTCCTATCCTATCCTAGTTTATCTCGGCCTAAAAACAACCTACCTACATACCTGCCAGCTATATGCAAAAAAGTATTGTTGCATATAAATTTTCTCATTCTATCAACTGTCATCTTGACTAACACACCGCACCGCACCGCTCTTAAAATTATATCTTCAAAATCCGCTGAAATTAATTAACTTGTGAATTACTAGTGAAGTGTCAAAGTTTTCATACGCTGTGAATGTGGTGAAAAGATTATTCAGAACCAGCACAATAAATATCGAGGCAAGGTAACTCCCTATACCTTTATCTTTTCCACCAGATAATACACAAAAAATAAGAAAATAATATATAAACCAAGTTAGTGTAAAAAAAAAACAAATATAACAAAAATAACAAAAAAGGAAAAAAATAATAAATTTCGTACATCAATTTCTTTACAAAATTGAGGTTCAGGATGATTGAAGTTCAGGATGTCTCAAAAATATCATTTGGCATAACAAATATATATTATGTAAGATAGTAAGGTCAGAATTTATAAGACATGTGTTAGAACAATCATGACATATGCGGTGGAGACAAGAGCCGACACGACCAGAACCAAAAACCTCCTACGAACATCGGAAATGAAGGTTTTATGAGCTATCACAGGGAAGACGCTTAGGGACAGAATTCGCAATGACGACATCAGGCGGACCTGTGAGACCGAGGACATCATACGATGGAGTAGAGCTAGGAGAAGATTCTGGAGGGACCATGTCAACAGGATGGACGCATCTCGAATC